>JAODKL010000081.1:21696805-21736684 GCA_026780765.1 Petrocephalus schoutedeni | reverse complement strand
CTACGCCAGTGGAAACCCAACACAAAAGAAGCACGGAACTTTTGGTACTTTACTGAGGTACCAAAAGTACGGTACTTCCTGCGGTGGAAAAGAGCCCTTTGTGTGATAGTCTTGATAATTGCACAGATGAATTCTGGGTAGATGTGGGCAGGCATCAGGCTTGTGGTATGAGCGGTACCAGAGCGGAATTGGAGCGGGACAGCGGGACAGCTCCGCGCTCTGGCCACATTCCGCCCGCTCCGCTCCTCGCTCAGGCTCCGCTCACATGCTCTGGTCTAAATACGATCCCTAAAGCCCGATCAGGCTCTTTCCAAGTGAACTGTGTTTATACTGAACATCCAGCATCGTGTGTTGTTGCTCTCACACAACACTTCGACAGCAATCCGTCAATACCCTAATCTCCTATTTGTTCCGAGGTCGTTTACGCTTTAGGGCACCTCTGTTGATAAGGATGGTGTTTTATTACAAATACAAATCAAAGGGAATTGAATAGCGGCCGTTCGCAACAGCACTAATGGGAGGGCAGCCCTACTGACTACGTAGACGGGACGCGTGCTCGACACACGTGTACAGAGCTTAATTATACTGACGGGAACTGGGAAGGAACAGAGGCGGGGACTAAAGCACACAGGAGCCGTACTTACCTGACAGGCGTGTTAAATACCCCGGCCTTGCCAGCAGCCCGTGTTCTGCACGTCTGCTACATATGAGCGGGGGGTCACATACGATGTCGGCGCACCTGTCAGGACGTGTCCGATATGACGCCGGAAACACTTCCGAAGGGTTTTCTGGCTTTGGGAAAACAAGCGGTAGATGTCACCGTCACGACACGCGGGGCGACTGCAAGGAGGCAGGATTCCAGCGGCGCCCTGCGCTACGCCACGAGCTTGGCGCTCCTCTCATGCTACTCCAAAACCTTTAGCACGTGTCATTTGCGTAGTCCTCTTACAGTCATTAAGTTTCATCGGAAGAGTGGTGAACAGAAGGGGACGTGAATTCCTGCCGAATCTTTTATTAGATGTCGACCTGTCTGGGAAATCAGGTGTGCGCTCGTGACCCCCGGCTAGCGACGAAAACTCAGACTTCCGATGGATTAACGGGGGCGGAGGGGGGCGCGTGGGAGTAGGTTAATTGAAAGCAAAACTGTGGCAGGCACTCTGTTCCTGTAAGTCCGCTTAGGTGAATGTACGGCGCCTGTGCCCTGCACGTGGCTGCAGTCACTGACTGTCACATACCCCTGGACAGCACTAATGAACTGATCGTCCCAGCATGCCTTATCCAGGGAGAACGACACCAATTACATTCAGGTCCAGCCGGGCTCGGTCTGACTCGGGTAATGGCACGATCCCAGATTCGAGCCGCGGCCTGGTGTGGGGGCTGTGCGTTTGGGGGTTTCCATTTTTCATCCATAACCACGGGTCCCTCTGGGGAAGTTGCCCCGACGTTTGATCTTTGGCCTGTTAGCGTTAAAGGCAGACAGGCGCCCATCGAATGGCCTGGTTAGCGAATAACAGGTTAGATACAGCTTACCTGGACAGCTTCAGTGTTCCTCTTTCACAATTTGCCACATTATCTTTAATAATAGTCACACTACGGTAAAATGGACTGCGTTGCATCCTGCGTTCAGCCTTCTCCGTGACCTTGTTCAGGGTAACTGAGCACACGCAGACTGACACAGACGCACACCCAAGCGATGCAATCTGTCAGATTTTGCTGTAATCTCACACGCAGAGCAGACCTCCACCTCGCTTCCGCATCTCCCGTCTGTGGTCGGGCGTGATGAGCAGACTTCTCCTTCATATGTCCGTTTAAAACTGGGCTGGAGTCAGACACAGGGTGTGGAGACCTGGGCTTCAAGGTCACTATCGCAGGCATCTCGGCAAAAAAAAAAAAAACATTTAAGGCTATTAAACAAATTTTATTTTAATGCCTCAGTCTTTGATCACAGCTGAAAGTCGCTGTACTGTGCTGGATTGTCACTACAGGGGGAATATCGTACCTTTGAAAACTCGCTTTCCATTCTCAGTTCGGGGTAAACTTGAACACGTGTAGTGTACTTCCTCCGACATCTCGCGTGACGTGAGTCCCTGCCTAGTTTCCGGGGGCTGGGACCAGCAGCATCTCTCCGTAACAGAACAAAACAACAAATACACATCAATGACAGCCAACAATAAGCAGCACTGCATGGCGCAGCTAATGCTACTGTAAAGTATTAGCACACATAGGCCTCCTATATTGCAGTCTTATACTCGTTATAATTCTTCTATGTACAAATAACTGTGCAACTTACGCCATGTGATGGACTGGCAGCCAATCAGGGTGGCCCTGGCCTTGCTCCGTGTTGCCTAGGATGGGTTCCAGTCCTGCCCACACAGGTAACATTTCTGCCCCCAAGCTCCACCTCCACTCTGTGTCTTTGGAGCTCGCTTGTTCTCCCTGTGTTTCCTGAGGGTACCCTACTTTACTGCAGACCTTTTGAGAGATATCTCATGGAGGCCATTTACTTTGTGAGCTTACCGGTCCAAGTGAAATGCCCTGATTTGTGAAGTGGGACACGCAGGTGACATAGTTGTTTTCCTTAGCAGTGATACTGTAGATCACTATTATCTTACTTTTGTTTTTATAAATGTGGAGATGGCCTTGACGTAAAGGGCTCTGGTTTCTCTCGTTGCTGTCCTGCAGCCTCAGTGGTGGCTGTCGAGGATTAATATATGCCACACATTCGGAGGCAGAGGTGAAAATGGGATTTTCTGACAGATGTTGATTTCATGGTTTTTTTTTTTGGGATAGGCCCCTATCTGCCAACTGATGGCAGGAGGCGTCCGCCGAATCTGGGTCTGACTATGGAGGGGCAGCTGAAATGGGCTGGGGTGTGCGGGGGGGCTCTGGAAGCCCGGGGCAGATGCCAGACTGAGCCCCCCCACCCCAGAACAGAAACGACCCACATCTCCTTGCTGACGCACTTTCGGGGGAAATGAGACAGTACGAGTCCCGTATAAGCCAGCGCTTCTGGCCCCCTCTTCCCCTGTTAGCTGCTCTCTGTCATTGCTAACCAGCGGTCCGCTCCGGGAGTCCCGGATCGGGAGAGTCAATAAGCTGGCGTATATTAGACAGACGTTCCCTTCATGACCTGAAACGCATGCAGAGGGTATTTTGGATGGGACCCCTTGAAAGGTCACTATTCATGTTTGATGAGACTGGGATCCCACTAATACACTGCCCAGGCTTTTTGCCCCAGACTTCTTATTTCATTGTCCATTCAGACCCTTCCCCCCGAGCCGCCGTGAGTCGGGATCGTCTCCTGGGCAGCGTGAGCCGCGCTTTGTCCTCAGAGCGCCAATACCGTGGCTTATGTTAATATGTGGCGGACGGGGAGACGGCCCCCGGAGGTGTTGATTATTCCCCCACAGCTGTGCGTGAGGCCCCCGCTAATGAGCAGGTACCACGCTGGAGCCGCGAGCGGTCGCCGTGCCAGTCAGGGGGCGGCCCGAGAAGGCCGCCAGGCCTTCGCGAGCCCGCGGGAGTGTAAGCGGCTCGCGGGTGAAGCTGTTTGCAGACGCGGTGGGTGGACGCCATTAATACACCATGTCACACGCAGGTATGCAGCCGGTATACTTTTCACTTCCCTTTCTGCTATAAATGTCCCTCAAGGCTTTCTGTAGTAGAAGGGACACAAACAGCTAAAGAGTGTTTGTAGTAACTGCTCACGTTCGAACAAAATTATATATAATTCAGAGCCACGTATTATAACCTCCAGATTGTCTCAAATATCCGTATCTCCATTTGAAATAGCATTTTCACATAAACTGTGTAATCAATTTTTCCCGAAAGCCCGTCTCCGATAATCGCTTTGGATAACGATCAGTTATTTTTGTCGGTGGATCTTTCTTTCTTTCCCGTTAATGTGATGATGTGTGTCATCACTGTCAGCACAGCCCTGGGGGGTGCATAAGCGAAGCCAAAGGCAGCAGGCTGCTGATCCAGGTAGAAGGTGACCCCCCCCCCGCCCCCCCGCTACGGTGCCCTACTGTCCGGCACGTCAGCCAGGAAGCGGGTCAGAGGGTCCTCGTGGCGGAACCGGCTGCCCGGCTGCGTGCCTGTCCTGCCCGTGTCCAGGGGGCGGGGGGGCGAGTCAGTCCTACACATTGTCCTACACATTGTCCCCCAGTACTGTTTTTTGAACCTCCTTCCCATCCTTTGATTCCCACCAAGACAGCATTTTTGTCCGTGTGTATCAGGTGTTCATGCATAATCCCGCCCCCTCCCCCCCCCGCATTCTCGTTCCCCATGTTCCGCGCATCGCCCGCCCCCCCGCTCGTCCACAACGGCGGCCGCTAATCGCCAGCGCCCACTAGCCCGGCGTAGGTGTGTGCCTGCTGCTGCCTGTCAGACGGCACGCGTTACGGCTGCCTGCTGGTTCCCGTGACGCTCGGCTTGCTAATTAACTGCCCGGAATTGTGAGGAAGGGCCGGCCGCCCCGTGCCCGCTTGAAGATGGATGGTGCACAGTCTGCGTGTGATGCTTACACACCCAGCAAAGCCTGTGTGTACAGTAGAGCTCGGTAAAATGCGAAGAATCGATAATACAATTCACATCATCTGTAAGAAATGTTAATGAGGACGGTTCTCAGATAATTGATCCCCAGGAGAATGTAGCGACGCCCACTTCTGTGCGTCAGGCGGCTGAATCGCTGCGGTAACGAGCTGGCGGGGGCCTCGCCTCACAGGTGCAGGACGCGTGGCACTTTGCATCCTCAGCCGGAAGTCTTTCTGCATGGAGGTGGGGGCTTCGACCGCCTGCAGCTTACATGATCTCCCCATGCAGCTGGGCAAACCGGTGACTCTGATTGGCCCGCAGTGTGCGAGCGTGCGTGTGCGAGTGTGATGGCTGAGCATCCTGTCCAGGGCGTCCTTGCCTTGTGCACTGTGCTTCCTGGGATAGGATCCAGCTTCCCAGTGACCCTGATTAGGATATGGATGGATATACGGAGGGACTCTGCAGGGAGGACTCTGCAGAACAGCAGGAGGAGTCCTAGGAGTCGAAGCCGCAACCGACAGGCAGTTGGCCAGGTCACAGCTGGCCCTGTTCTGAATAAGCAGAGACGGCTGGATGGATGGGTGTAGCGTAATGGGTGAGACCTTGGCTGCTGGTGTAGATCGGCGTCCCCGGGGACCTGGAGTTCTCGCGCGCGGTGCTGATCCGCGGCGGCCCTGGCACAGACTCTCCACGCGCCTTTAAGTCCGCCGACGGCAGGGGATTCATTAGCCTGCCCCCCCATCCGTCTGCCGCCGCACCCCGTCACCCGCAAGGGCCGCCAGGATTAAGTTTGATTTATCGTGGGGGAGCTTGGGTTGGGGGGGGTGGGGGGTGGCCCCTTGGGGAAAGGGGCTCGCGTGCCCCAGTGGTCTCTGTTAGCTAGACCCACACGTGAATCGATGAGCGTCTGCGTCGGGCCGCCTCTTTTAGCCGCATCCAGCTACCTCGTTATTCGTGACTCAAGCTTTTCTTCAGATCTAAAAGAATTTGATTGTTTCTGTTCGATCTGCTTTGATCGTTTGTGCGCTTAAGACTAAATCTCCCTTTAAGCTTGTTTCAAAGCCCCCCCCCCCCCCCCTCGACCGCAGTAACCGAGCCCTACATTTGATACGCAAGCCTCCAAACCTAATATTGGACTTGTTGCTGAATTTACACTGTAAGCAACAGATTGACAACATGCTAATGATCTAGAGCTCCCCGGTGTCTGAGCAAATGTGTCTGAAATAATGCACGTGATATTAGCCAAGAAAGATGTATTTAAACCTACTGTGTAATAAACAGCCTACTTGTCTCATAAACCCAGACCAAGGCTGTAGCTGCCGGTGACATATTTGGTGATTCGTTGTCATTTGCAGTCTGGAGACAAAGTTAATAAAGGGAAATCCCATGGGGGGGGGGGTTCTCCATATTGCTCAGGCAGTACGGCTTCCTACGCTCGTGCCCCCCCGCGCCGAGTGCAGTGGCGAGCTGCCTGAGCGCTACAGCGTGCCGCGTGCGACTGGGGGGCGGGTTCTCTGTGTTACTCAGACAGACTGGCTTCCTACGCTCCAATTTTCTCTAAAATGTTTGTACGCATGGGTCCGAGTTCCCCTACAGAAGCGCACATCTGCCGTCAGGTTTGTTTGCTATTGCTCACAGCATTTGCGTGGGAAGTGGCGTAAGTCTCTTTAATGTCCTGTTTTGTACGTAAGCGACGGTTGCAAATGAGGCCCCTAGTTTGTTCGCCTTCCTGCCCCACTGGTCCCCGAGCACGTCCGTCTTACCCGGTCTGGGCTTGTGAAGACCGTCATGTGCAGTTTTTTTGGTTAAATGTAGGCTTTAAGCTCCAGATTGGCTTTGAGGCGGGGCCTGTTAACTTGGTATCGATATGGCGCCTCTCCTAGCCAATGGGTATCCAGAGTCCTTCTCAGAGACGTAGCAAGCGAGTGACTTCCGCCATGATCGTCAGGCTTCTCCTGGAGCGCCAACAAGGATAGCGAATCTGTCATTTGTTTAGTCCAAACGAAGCTAATTAAATTACTGGCACAGTATAACAAGTGGTGTGGAGCGCAGCACTATGTTATTGTTTTATAGCGCTTTTAATTTAACAGTTCCTGAGGAAAAGGAAAAAACCGAATGTTGTGTTCTTAAAGGGAAATCGCACCTCAAAATGCTAATGTGCTCATTAGCAAACAATATTCTGCACGCCCCAAGGAGACTCCGTCACGCCTTTAAGAGGGAGCGTGCCTCTGTGAAGCCAACAGGAGGAATGTTTCTTCTGATTTGTATAAGCCCTCTATGGAAAGCAGAATATATGCTCAATGCAAATCGTACACAGCACGTGTTTCTCTTTTCAGATCTGACTGTGCATGTTATTCGGTTTTTAAGTAACAGAATTCCTCTGTTCCTCTAAATTCCCGTCGCTTCAGCTTCACGGTCCCAATTCCCGCCGATTCTTCGGTAGCTGTCCGGGGGGGAGCCGGAAATCCCCCAGGAGATGTTAACTGACCAGCCGCATGTCTGAAAAAATTATTTCATTAGTAGTAAAAAGATTTTTTTTTGTTGTTGATTTCCACCATTATAAACATGAGGTCCAAGGTATGAAATGTGGATGGCAGGTTTATTGTGTAGCCCTGAGGAGACACGCACACATCTTTGTGGATGGATGTAAATGTGGGCGAGGAGACCAGGAAGAGGAGAGGGCTTTTTTTTTTTTTAAATGTCAGAGCTGAGCTTCCAGGTGGCGAGATTCTCGTAATCCTTCGGATTCCCTATAAACGCTTCATCTTCCAACACTTCTCTGACTGGCGATATCCGGCCGCCTGACAGACACGACGCCGGTCACAGACGGCAGGCGCGCTGGTGAGTGTGTGAGACAGCCTGCGGGCGTACGGAGAGAGCCTGGGCACGGATTCACCGCCATTTACCACGCGACAAGTGTACTGCGCTGAGCTAAATACCAGAAACATGAGCTTTGCCTTAACTTATACTGAACTTGTGATGGTGAGAGAGAGAGAGAGAATTCTAAATTTAAAAAATATTCTTTGGCAGTCCGCATGTGACATGGTTTGCAAATTCCCGCATTGAATTTTGAAAGATTCCAAGCCGCGGCCCATGCACCACAGACTGAGCTCGCCCAGCTAGACCTAATTACAACCTACAGGCATAGCATCTCGTACCCGGGCGCTACCGGCCCGTCCCAGCAAACGCCGCTCTTCCCAAACGTGACGGAGAGACAATGGAATTATCATGAGCTCAGACAGAGGATATGGTCTGGAGGGGGTGGCGGGCGAGCGCAACTCCGGCTGGGGCGACCAGCCGGACAGCTGCAGGGGGATGAAATGTCAGGGGGGGCCTAGTGTGCCTTTCCTGACCAATCAGCTAGCGGGGCATAAGGAAGACTGGAGTACATCCCAGTGATGCCAGCTGTCAGAAGACGGCATTCACATCGCAGACAAGCCTCTGTAATTCCAGAGGTGCCCATTCTCAAACAGGGAAGAGTCATTCCTTGAGAAGATCCTCCACTCTGGGCCGTGATATGCCACAGTCACTGGAAACCATGGATACCATAGATGCCAGCAGATACTCGGGCACCAGAGCTGGGTTGCTGTGAAAGAATAGATTTCTGTAGCCAGAGGTGGCAGCCAGGTCGGAGTGCCATCGCGTCGGGGTTCCCCCGCGCTCCCCCTCCGGCTCGTTAGGATGGGATGCAGGCCTCCCCGCAACCCAGTACTGGGTAATGCTTCGGAAGATGGGGGGAAGGACTGATGGATGGATGGATGGATAGATTCACGGATGAATGGACGGACTGATGCTTTTATCAGGCAGATAACATAATAAGACATAGATATCATAATATTTTGGCTGTATTATTTATTATTTAGCCAATGAGGTGCTCCCCCCCCAGGCGGCGCAGTGCAAGTCCGAATCCCTCCTCCACTCTGAATTTTACTTGCTGAACGTGACTTTTACTGGCGGTCCACTGGTGACACTCTGAGACCATTCATGCGGAAGTAGGACCTTAAATTATCAGTCGCGTTCTGTGGAAAACTGCCTTCCTGTGACTGAGGCGGCTGACCAGACTCAGCAAGTGTCCTGCTATGTGTGTGTAATGTAGTCCCACTGTATTTAATGCCACAATGTAGAGGTTAGCCAAAATAAAATGATTTACTGCCAAAATAATGTATATGTAGCCTGTTACCCTACTGAAGAAATCAGCATAGACCAGCATGATTTCTGTGCCGCGGGGATGGTGCTGGCTCGGCGCTGGTGTAGCTGGCCTTCCTACGCATGAAGCAGGTCCATCAGCAGTATCTCATTAATGATGCTGGTCCACCAGCACCAAGACGCGACACGCCGGTAACCAGCTATGCCGCTCCGCTCTGCTTCTCTCACCAGAGTCTCCATGACTTTCCCAATGCATTACTGCAGGTCATATCAGTGAACACGACGTCTCTCGTTAAAATTTGAATTTTAAGTATCCGCCTCCCTACCCACTCTCATTAATGCGGTTTTTAGAAGGGCAACACTTCTTTTAAAACAATGAAGAAAATGGAGAGAGAAATCATAACTTAGGAACAAAGTACAGCGATGGGGGGGAAGTAAGGAGAGCATCAAAGTGGCTCCCGGTACAGCCTGCCTGCCATCGCCTCCTAATCGTCCTGTTAATGAGCCCTCGGGTAAAGGCCCCCGGCGGGCCCCGGGGGGGGATGAGGAGCCCGCAGCGGCACAGCGCATTCCTCTTCAGACGGCAAGCGCTCGGGAATACGGGCCGCCCGTGTGAGCACATACAGGTGGATAACTATACCATGAAGTGACAGATTGGGTCATCTCACCTGTGGGGGGGGGGGGGGGGGGGGGGGGGGTTAGTGTAATTATGATGTAATTTAGACCCTGGTTTCTCAAACTATGGGCCGGTCCGTGACAAGGTTACTGCCGGTCCGCGGAGCTGTGCTTCTGCAGCCCCAAAGCATCGACTGGGCCCCAAGTCAAAGTAGTCTGAGAAACGCTGATTTAGACAATGGGGGTGGATCCCAGAGCCCCACCGTCTCACCACCCCATCTGTTGGCTACAACAGCCAGTCAGTTGAAAAGTTTCGTGGGGCTTGCCCCCCCCCACCTGAAATGTCCAGGCTCAAAAACTAGTAAAATTATCGCTCTGGGAGCTTTGAAGAGTACTGCAATCTGCTGCCTGCTTCGGTCGGTGCTGCCTGCTTTGGTCGGTGCTGCCTGCTTTGGTCGGTGCTGCCTGCTTTAGTCGGTGCTGCCTGCTTCGGTCGGTGCTGCCTGCTTTGGGAGGTGCTGCCTGCTCTGGTCAGTGCTGGGTTACAGGGCAGGCGATTCCCTCCCCGTGTGCGGTTTAGTCAATAGCGCCGGTCTCCAGTTTCCAGGGACACGGCAGGTGTGAGAATCACGCTCCGCTGTTCTAATGCCCCTAATGGGCTTGGCTTTAGGCCGGGTCCTGGGCGGCACTGGCGGCTAATTAGCAAGGCGTGAGGTAATCACAGCACCCCCACATGCTCACCTGCCATCACTGCCCCCTGGAGCAGGAGCGAGGCAGTGGCCGGTGCCGTAACGGTCCAGGAATTGGACCGCGGGGCCTGATTTCATGCCTCACACTGGATTGTCCATGTATCTGTCTGTATTTCTGCAACGCCCCCCTCCCATTGTGAGTATGCAGATGTCACAGCTGGTAGGGTCTGTCGGTCACAGTCCTGACGTGGCCCTGAGGCCCCCGCAGCCGTCCGAATCCCTGCCTGCTCCACCCCCCCTCCCCACCCTGACACCCCAGTCTTCACCCAGACGGCCGCTTCTCTTCCTCTCCTTTGTGGTTCCGCTTGTGCTGTCTCTCCTTTGGCCTTTATTTCTTTCTCTCGTTCATTCTCTCCCTTTCCCCCTTGCTCTCCCGTCCTGTTGCCGTGCTGAGTGGCCACTGGTCTTGACTCTGCCCCTCCTCTCCTCCGCATACCCCCACCTCTGCCCCTCCTCGCCCCTGCTTTGGCCCCACCTCTGCCCCTCCTCTCCTCCGCTTTGGCCCCACCTCTGCCTCTCCACGGCCCTGCTTTAGCTCCACCTTTCCCTGCTGCTGCTCTGCTTTGGCCCCGCCTCTCCTCCGCTTTGGGTCTGCCTTTGCCCTGGTTAACCACTTCCTCTCCTTATGTGCCCCCGTCTGTCTGTGCCTCTGTTCCCTAGGTTTGTCAGCATCTACTGGGGCTCCAGTCACACATACAGGGTGCAGCGGCTGGCTGAGGGCAGTAGCCATGGCTTCCGCATCCGAGCCATCAGCCCCGCGGGGGAGGGCCGTTTCTCTGACATGCGGACCTTCAGCACCGCCCGGGCCTCGCCTCCCGTGCCCAAAGGTATGGTTACACCCAGCACGCTAGCCGTGGTGTCACTAGTCCTGCCGTTTTCATAGTGTTGAGCCCCTGATTTTGTCCCCTGCAGCTCCCAGAGTGTTCCACTTCAATGACGGCTCCTGGCAGGTCACATGGGCGAGCATCCCACCAATGCGAGGGGACCCAATTACGTATGTGCTCCAGGTCCAGACCGGGAGGGAGACGGAGTACAGACAGGTGAGCTGTCTGGTAAATTCACCTGTGCTAAACAATACTTTACCTTTGATTGGCTGAACTGTATTCTCTTTCTGATTGGCTGAACTGGACTCTTTCTGATTGGTTGGCTTCTGGGAAATGGAGAGAATCACTGCAGTAGATTTACAGGGGGCGGTAGTAATGTAAGGCGGGGTGAGGGGAAGGAAATACACGGATTATCATTGAATTGACTTGAACTGAGCATGGTAACCGCAGTGATCGGCTACGTGTGAGAATGGAGAACAGATCCGTGGGCCTCCCGGGCTTCCGAACGGCACCGCCCCATCAGAAACCCGGGATGAAACTTCAGTCCCTTCAGTCCCTCAGGCAGGAAATGAAGACCCCCATCCCAGTGGGGCAAATGCAGCACTCTCATTATCTTGCTGCTCTTCAGACCCGCTGGAGCAGCCTGTCCTTTATTGGACACAACACCGAGATCCAAGCAGATCTGGGCCTGGGATCTTTTCTAATTTGAGCTTTTATATAAAACACTTCATCCCCATGGCCGGTCTGGGGGCTGCTGCAGGAAAGAGAAATATCACGGCTATCTCACTAGCTGGGATCAGGGGTCTTCTGTCAGCTCTGATGGTGTGCCATTATGGCACCATACAAATAGAATATAGACTGTCAGAATGGCACACCATGAGTAGAAATATAGTTGTAGACTGCACCAGGTGTGAAGGTGTATATAGCAATTAAACTACAGCTAACTGACTCTGATTTCATTCGGCTGCAGTGTCCTCGTTAGTTTGATTAGCCAGTCTGGCGTGAGTTTGAGGTTGACATCCTCTATAAAACCTAACGGCGCATTTTATGGCTGCCAATGATCATTAAAGTCGTTGCGTTTTCCTCAGCTGCAGTAAGATGCAAGGCTGCCCTGTTCAGTCTCATTAGTTCGTTAGAGGCCCCAGGGTCTGCTGGGAGGAGTCTAATCCCCCCCCGCCATCTCCGCAGATCTACAAGGGGCCGGAGACAAGCTTCCAGATGGGGGCGCTGCCCGGCAACTTGGAGCACCGTTTCCGTGTGGCTGCCTCTCGCCGCTGCTTGGGGTCGGGGCGGGAGCTTCCCGGCCCTTTCAGCCCCCCACGCCTGCTCCGGCCTCAGCCCATAGAGCCGGCCAGTGGCGCCCCCAGCACCGCTCCCTGCAGCGCCCAGGCCACAGCGCGCTCCACTGACGAGCAGCTTGCCGCCCTGATCGTGGCTGGGCTCACTGCCATCTCAGTGCTCATTGCCTTTGCCTTGCAGTTCCTCTTTGTGAAGTGAGGGGGCGCTGCTCTAAACACTGAAAGGATACCTTAAGGATGGACAATAAGAAACTGGACGTGCTGTGAGCCCACAGGGGGAGACACCCCATCACCCCACGCTTGGGCCCTGAGCTGCCGGCAGGATTCAGTCCCACGATGTGGTTTGCAATGCCTTTCGATGCCTATCCACATACGCGTGCAGCTGTATCTAATACCATGCTGTCATACTGTATACCATGCAGAGTGCTTTGATTGGCCAGTCAGTGGGTACAGTGGTGTAGTAGGTAGGGTCAGGTGTCTCGAGCCCAGCCTCTAGGCCAGATGCCCAAGGGTGTCTCTCAATACCAAGAACACAAAGGTCATACTTGTGATATTGCCTAGACCTGCAATTGTTTGAACCTGGGGCGCAATGAATCATGGGATTGTTCTAATTTGACGAGGATACAACCGATGTATCCTTGAAATTTGGGGTGGGGCAAAAACTGCATCCAGGGAATATTACTGTCCTCTGTACTTCTGTTCTTAGTATTGGAGCTGGTCTTTGGCAGTGGGCAGGGGGCTGAGGTGGGGGCAGCCTTCACCTGGCCTCCATAACAAGCTCTTCTAATCTAAATTTTGGGATCCTTCACTGTTTCACCCTCTACCTGAGACACCTGAACCAAAACTTCTCTCTCTTTTTTAAAAAGAAAACACAATTTTTAGTAGTGTACAATGCTTTACATTACAACTATGGTGCAATTTTCGTCTATTTATTTTTAAACGCTGAGATTGGGTGATTATGTGTCCATTTAACTGCATTTGGCTAACACTTTAACCCTCTTCCTGACGCTGTTTCCGTTCCTGTGCCGTGATTCGGAACATGTGCAATGATCAGTGCCAGTCAGTGTGACACTTTGACACGCGTGTGTTCATCAAGCAGGAATTTTCCATCCAAGTTTTTTTTTACCTTTTATGATACACATTTTAACTACGTGAAATCACTAAACGAAATGTTGCATTTGGTACGGGACCATGGTGTGATTTTATTTTAGAGTTTTCTTTTCCGTTGTGGGATGACACATATTCAAATAACCAGGCATTTATTACACACTAAACATTAGCGACACAAAGCACTTTATAAAGCAGAAGTCTTGGCTATATTTTGATACTTTGTTGTTACTACAGAATGTCCTGCAGTAAAGAAACTTCCTTTATATGGTTTATATCAGTTACTTTCTTTAGGGCTCAGGATTCAGCATGGTGGCAGTAATTTTGTGGCTGAGAGCCTGGGGAAGCTGGAGCATCAGTTTGCTCTAGATGCCCAGCTGGTCCTGTTCACTCTGACTGCATGGTAACCATGGTAACGGCATATTGAGTCAGCTGGGCTGACTAGGCAGGCAGGCTGGGAGAATAAGATAATATTGGAGAAAGGGAAGATTTACACTTGTGTTTAAATTTCTTTATGTTTAATTTGTCATTCCAGGTCGGCTGTACGAGCTGGATTCTGTATCTCTGTTTTCCGTGGCCAATGTGTCTCATCAAACACATCCTCGGAAACTTAGACCTTCAGAGTGTTAACTGTCAGCTGTATGTATCTCTGGCTCCCTGAACATTCTTTTTATATATACCAACAATGAAGGTGAAAAAAACGAGAGAGAAACTGCCCAGGTGAAGTTAATGAATTGCATATTTTGCTACTATAGTCAAATCTGTATCATAATAATACCTCACAGTTGCAAAAATATATAAAGCAAATAATTCCAGATTTTATCCTGTCTTAAGAATATATAAAGGGAACTGCCACATCTGCTGTACAGATTTTTAAATCCCTTCTTGTGTCTTTGAGGTGGATTTACATCTAGCATATACTGTGTATAAATTTAATGTCCAATAAATGATTTGTTCTGGATCATTCCCGGACTCGAGTTGATGAGTTCACCTTGAGTTGTAGTGGTAGGACTGCTCGATTACGGCAAAAATCATAATCACGATTATTTTGACCAATATTGAGATCATTATTATTTACCACGACTATTTACCACAATTACTCTTGACTGCAGGAACATTGTATTTATTGAATTTTAATAATGAAACTTGTACACTTACACTGAAATTGAACTGAAACCAAAATAAATATTTTTATAACATATATTGAAATGCAGAAAATGGGCTACATTCCTAATAATATAGTACCGTATAGTATCAGAATGCTGACCACGACGAAGATTCTACGAAAAATAATGAAAACATGTCCCACTTTGCTTAGATTTGATTTGATCATCGTCTCCGCGCAGACGCGTGATGCCTTGAACTTGTACAAATACATTTTAAAATGAATAAATATACTGAGATGACATTTCGAATTCATATTGGACTCTCTGTCAATATAGTAAATTGTTAAGATAATATATGGTTCCATTTTTCTGCTTGTCCACGGGTCCGTCGTGCTGGCAAAGTATTCCACTTCAGATAAATGTTTTGCTTTCACTGCATTTATTTAATAGCTCGGGCAACTCCGGCAAAACAATGACGCGATTGCACTGAGTAACGTTTGTCCAGAATGTTAAGGAGTTTGCTTAACCCCGGACTGGTTACTTTGCTACTCTGGCACATATCTCTTACTAAATAATACGTGATGGTGTCCGTTATAGCTCCGTGTTTTTGAGAACCTGACGGATAAGCGGTTGCATAGTATAGGGTGTTTCTAACGGATAACTGCGTTGCCGTACGAGTTCATGAGCTTGACTCACATTTCTGAGTTTTTTTTCGCGTATTCTTTATGACTAAGCTTTAAGTGGTTAAATAAAACGGTCGTGCTGCCTTCGAAACATAGTCTGCAAAATGCTGTTGTGCTTGGTAAGATATGTTGAAACCAAAATGATTCCGAATAACTAATGTGCCTTTACCTCTTTTGCCGACCAAAGGTACCCTCACTGCCATGCTGTAGTGTAGAGCAGTGTTTCCCAATCCAATCCTAATGCGCCGATCTGGATTTATTTCGCCAGATAAAGTAGGGCGTCATTTCAATACCAGATACGAATATCTTTTTCTCTCGATTATCATTGTTTCGTAATCGTGGGAAGCCATAATTGTAATCGTGATTCAAATTCGACTAATTGCACAGCCCTGCTTAGTATGCTTCCCTGATTGGTCACAATAATTAAATTGTGTATTGTGTGCCCTGCTGTGTTAATATATGCTTGGCGCTGTATACAGCACATGCTCAACACTAATGACCATCAGCCAAACCATGTGATATCAGTGACTCCGCTGAAAATGCTACATGCCCATCTGCCATACAGTGTGATATCAGCAGCTCTGTGCTGTATAGGCTACATGACCATTTACCATACAGTGTGATATCAGCAGCTCAGTGCTCTGTACAGTACATGCTCAACACTAATGATCATCAGCTATACGATGTGATATCAGCAGCCCTGTGCTGTATAGGCTACATGACCTTCTGCCATAGTGTGATATCAGCAGCTCTGTGATGTATAGGCTACATGACCCTCTGCCATACAGTGTGATATCAGCAGCCCTGTGCTGTATAGGCTATATAACCACCTGCCATACAGTGTGATATCAGCAGCCCTGTGCTGTACAGGCTACATGACCATCTGCCATACAGTGTGATATCAGCAGCCCTGTGCTGTATAGGCTACATGACCAGCTGCCATACAGTGTGATATCAGCAGCCCTGTGCTGTATAGGCTACATTACCTTCTGCCATACAGTGTGATATCAGCAGCCCTGTGCTGTACAGGCTACATGACCTTCTGCCATACAGTGTGATATCAGCAGCCCTGTGCTGTATAGGCTACATGACCTTCTGCCATACAGTGTGATATCAGCAGCTCTGTGATGTATAGGCTATATAACCCTCTGCCATACAGTGTGATATCAGTGGGTCTATGATGTATGGGCTACATGGCTATCTGCCATACAGTGTGAGATCAGCAGGTCTGAGACACAAAATCCCGAATCCCCAGTGTCATCCATGAAATTCTTCCTCCACGACACTCCCACACCTTTATCCCATCTTACCTCGCCTTAACGGCGGGCTTTATTGGACCAGTAACGTCAACACCACCGTGCCACAGCATGACACCGTCCTGTCGGTGACCTCGCTCTCCCAGTGCGACGGGATTTGCCACCACAAGAACCTTTCCAATTTATTCCGAATGATAATGGAGCTTGGTGACGCAATATCATAGCTGCAGATGGACATTATGGGATCGTATAACATCACTGACAATGTACGTAAATGTGAATTCCTCAGTGCGGTGTATGTGATGCACGAGGGTGATATACGCAGCTCCTCTTCAGCGGGGTGCTTTATTTTGCACTCTGCAATAACGACTAATGGAAAGAGTCAGGTAACGACACTTCATTTTCTTTTGCAAATAAATCCAACCCCCCCCCAGGGCCTCTGCAATCGCTCATCCCACCCGTTTGCAGACAAACTCTGTCCTACACAGGGCCTAGCTGGTCAGTCAGCAATGAAGCTTCAGTCAGATCTAAAACACCAAACGCATAATATATGTAATCACAAGTGTTTAAGTGAATACAGCAGTACTGTAAGTACTGAGTATTCTACCCTTACACCAGTCATAAAAGAAGCCCTCAGGGTGGCGCTGTGGCCGCGAACCTCCCAGCTTGTGGGACTGGGATTCCAAGCTGCCCAAGCCTCCCCTTGACCATCCACCTGCAGCCCCCCCTGCCCCCTCCCCCCCCATTGCCCGTTTTATCGAGGTCAGCAAGGGAGCTGCCCCCCAGTAATTGAATCGCAGTGCTGAGGCCGAGAGAGATGTCACACAGTACGGGTTTGTCGGTGTCACACAGTCCAGTTTGGTTGTGCCACAACATATTGGTTTGTTTGTGTCACATGGTCCAGATTGTTTTGATCAAACAGAATTGGTTTGTTTGTGTTACAGAGTATTTCTTTGAGTCAGATGGTACTGGGGTGGTTGGGGCACTCGGTATCAGTTTGTTTGTTTAGCATGGTACAGGTGTGTTTATGGCACTTGGTACGGTACCAGTCCCCTTATGAAATGTATTTCTGGCTTGGGGTCTGTCACTTGGTACCAGCTTGTTCATGTTTCAGTATGAGATTGTAGGTCTGAGCAGAAATCAAAGTCTGGGTTCTGGCCAGCATCTCAAAACTGCTGCTTAGGCTCTGATTGAAGGCCAAGGTGGATCTCTGGGGGTGGATGCCAGTAGGTAGGAGGATCACGGGAGTCAGTTGAGGGAGCTGGAACACAGTACTGGACTATTGTTCTGAAAGTGTATTTCTGCTGATTTCTGTTTGGGGACAAAGGGCAGTTTGCATATGTCCTTTCCTTCTTTGCCCTGGTGGTCTACTTTGGAATCTACTTTGGGGTCTACTTTGGGGTCTACTTTGGGGTCTACTTTGGGGTCTACTTTGATCTCTTGCTCTTCAGTGTAATGGATGGAGGCAGGCTGACACTGATGTTTCTAAGGTGAGATCACTGGTGGACACTCTCCTCTATATCACTTTGACCTCAAGCCCAAATAACTGCCGTATCCTTGCAGCATTTAATGGGACAGGATGTTTAATGTGGAGTGGTGGACATCGGGAACACCCCATCAGCAGGGAAGGTGGACAGACAGGATGTTTAATGTGCAGTGATGGACATCGGGAACGCCCCTTCAGCAGGGAAGGTGGGCAGACAGGATGGTTAATGTGCAGTGATGGGCATTGGGAACGTCCCATCAGCAGGGAAGGTGGGCAGACAGGATGGTTAATGCGGAGTGATGGACATCGGGAACGTCCCATCAGCAGGGAAGGTGGGCAGACAGGATGGTTAATGCGGAGTGATGGACATCGGGAACGCCCCATCAGCAGGGAAGGTGGGCAGACAGGATGGTTAATGCGGAGTGATGGACATCGGGAACGCCCCATCAGCAAGTAAGATGAGCGGAAAGGACATTTTGGGTGTGGCCTAGGAGGAGCCTGAGCTCTAAGCTGAGGGTTCTCATCTTCTCTGGGCTTGACCCAAACCCATTTGTGAAAAGGTTTTTGTTTGATGTGGACTATGATATGGCAAACACTGACATTAGATGATGTCACTATGCCCTGGAACTAAATGGAGTTCAAGTCATTGTGAGGCACTTCTTGGAGAGTGTACATTATTTTCGTGTTTAGAGATCCCCTGGGGCATTAAAGCGTGGCTCCTGCAGTAGCCCTGGGGAAACCCCTATTCATTAACATTCCTTGGGATGCCTGTTGTCTTTGTAATGAGGGCAGCACTTGCGAAGGTGCTGTCACGAGTCTCTGGTGGACAGTTAGCACAGCACCCACCCCTGGCATAGTCCTGTGCCATATCCAGCTCCGCCTCATTTCCTCCGCTCTAACATATCAGACAGTGTTAATTCATGAATCAGGAGTCCATCTGTGTCTCGGGGTGGCGTTCGCTCGCCAGTGCAGGTGCCCAGTATCAAAGAGGCACAGCCCTGAAACCCCGAGGTCATGGTCCCGCTCCGTATAGCGGTAATAATAAACAATGACGGTATGAAGACCACAGGCCAATAAATATCCATGGATTATATCATATGTATTCCTCATTAATATGTATAAACACACGTTTTAATGACCGTTAGAATTGGGGAAAATGCGCAATGCGTCTTTGCGTAATTACGCTTCGTCAGGCTGTGGCTCGTCCACTTCCTGAAGGTTTCAGTTTACGGGTTAACCTCGCTGTGTGAAGATATCTTCTTTGCTAAAGTCCCCGGGTGGATCGTCTAACGTTTTCGTGTCAAATTAAAGCCCCATGCCGTAACGCTTCACGTAGGATTTTATTACAAAATATCAACACAAACACAGTGAAATTGTGCACAGAATATAGACATCGACCACCAGATGACAATATATACAAACATACGCAGGTCGATAGTTCAGGTCCAGGAAGTTAAAATCCAGACTTAGATTCACAGTCACAGAAAACATACATCAGTTTGGTTCATTAACGTTTGTGCGCATATCAGGGAGAGAGAGTTTATCATCATTTTTGTTTATTTTACAAAAAGCAAATACCAAGCTGAACAGGAAAAACCTGCAAATGTCTCGAAATGTGCGTGGCTTAAATGCAGTCTCCCAAAAAGCCGCGGGCGGCGTTGCTTCTGAATTAAAATTTAAACCACGACGCCGATGCCTTTACAAAAGGCAACGCGTTTGAGGAGCGACTTTTGACAAAATGCAAGACATGTAATGCCCAGTCAAGCGGGACAAATGAAGCACAACTGGGGAAATGCGGCGGATTCATTCTGCGTGAATTCAATTAATCCTGTGCGTCCCAGCACGCAGATTTTTGCATTAAAAGTCGCGCGTTATTTTTCTGCTTTGGCTTAAGTGCACTTTGCTGACTGCATATTGAACGGTGACTAAAGCGCGACAGCACAAAATAACGCGGATCCCCGTGGGGACAGAAACACGGCATAAGCGGCGTCTATCTCCTGGCAACAATGTCTACAGTGCTAACTTTGTCATCCAGTTCTCAAATTCCTTTTAAGGCATTCCCGTTTGATGAATTGTAGATGCTGTGATGCAAGTAAGTGCACCTAGGTATGGAATGGCAGTTACTGATGGTGCTGATTGACAGATAAATATATATACAAAAAACACATTTCTTGACTACAGCAGTATGAGACCGAAAGAAAAGTAGTTAAATCGGTTTATTTGGTTTGGATTCTACGTCCATGCGTATTTGGCTTCAGGCGATTTCAGGCATGTTAGAAGCATCTGGCCGCTCTGGGTCCGAGTCCGGGTCCGTAAGCAGGCTTCCTACCGAAAGCGGGGAGGGGGGGGGGGGATTGTCCCCATACTGGCAAGCCAGTTGCATGTCGGGCTGGCCTTTTCCACGGAGCCCCAGAGATGCGCTAGGTGCTCACGCTGGACTCTGTCCAGCCAGGAGAGCTCTCCCCTTTCATGGTAGACACCGGCCTCCGCGGCATCCGCCTTAGCCTGAACAGTTTGCAGACGGCCGCCCGGTACTTCTTGGACATGATGTTGTAGAGGATGGGGTTGATGGCGGCGCTCAGGTAGAAGAGCACGAAGGAGACCAGGTTGCAGTACTGGCTGATTTGCGACACGAGGGGCGAGCCCGCCTCGGAGGACTTGGAGAACAGGTAGCGTCCCACGTGGAAAGGCAGCCAGCAGAGGACGAAGGCGAGCACGACCACCACTGCAAAGAGCACCGTCAGCATACATTAGCAAACATTTTAAAGCCTTTATAGCAAAATGATAGCGGCACCATTATTCGTTTATTAGCATTTAATTTCAAAACGGAAATCGACGTAACCGTTTGTGTGGCTGGGTGCCATTAGTGCGATTGGGTTATATGCAAAGGCGTCCTTGGGATCATTCTTCGGGAGTTCCTCTATGGTGTGCATCAATCATCAGCCTACCATTATGCTTTTTCCTATGTTTAGGCTGTAAATCCCCAGGGGAAATAATGTATAAACATAATGTATGCATTCTCGCCTACTAAAATTCATAGGCTATTAGCTGAAATGGAATGACCTGTATTCTGCAGTAGGGTAATAGGTCCTATTTAACACACTGTCACGTTATATGCTCTCAATAGCGGAATAGACAGACACCAGTTCATAATGAAGCCTGCCTCGATATTGGTAACATTGCATTGCAAGTGTGCGGCACTTGGCGTTAATAAGCAAGGCTGCCGCCGGAGCAGAAACTTGTGCGTTTCACATCGGGACCGTCGTCATTGAATATAAAACTCCGGTGAATGCAACTAATTTTTAGTTACTGATAAAACAGTCGCGTTATCTATGTTGCTTTATCCAAGTTTATGCGTGCATATCATTTTCAGTAAGTGGAAACTAAGTGCAAATCAATTTTTTTGCGGGGGAAATTAAATGACCAAGACTCCAGCGATTAGATCATCCGTGGGCGAAGTTTGCGCAGTATGCGTAATTCGGTCTAAATCAATCATTAGTCGCAAAAGTCATTGCAGATAGTAAATAATTGCAGATTGTCCCAGACTTACAACCTGTGCGACATAGAAGGACTCGCACATACAACCAAAGTTTCTTTATATATAATAAAGCAGGACCTTAATGCTTGCTACCGAGTGCGCACTACGCGCCGTATACTATATAACTGGGCATCCATCCCTGCAGCCTCGCACGCATCTTCCAGTCACCTTCTCACACCTGAAAGTGAGTGCGATTATCCTATTCTGACACACTTCCATTTCCATGACCTTTCTGTAGGAACCGAACCCTGCCGCAAGTCGGGGACGGCGTATAAAACATTAATCTGTCACGCGTCTTACCCAGCATTTTTACAGTTTGCTTATTACTCTTGTCTCGACTTGAGATATTGGGCCCCATCGACTCCCGCTTTCTCCTCCACAGGCGCCTCCCGACAAGACTATAGAGGATCGTCAGGCACAAGACGGGCAGGAAGAAAAAGACACTTGAGACCCACACCATGACGGTCAGCAGTCCCGAGCGAATGGCGTACTCCGTCGCCTTGCACTCGTTAGTCTCCCACGGGTCGGTTCCGTTCTCATGCTCGACCCCGACCATCAGGAATACGGGACCCGCGCTGAAGAAGGCTACCACCCATAGGGCAAAGATGACGGCCCTCACGCGGCCTTTGGTCACCACCACCTTGGCCCGGAGGGGGAAGCAGATGGCGAAGTAGCGCTCCACGCTTAGCGCCGTGATGTTAAGTATGGTGGAGTAGGTGCAGCTCTCGCTCACGAACTGGAAGAGCTGGCAGAGCTGCTCGCCGAAATTCCACGGCCGGTACCGCCAGATCCGGTACAGGTCCAGAGGCATGCACAGGAAGATCAGCAGGTCCGAGAAAGCCATGCTGGATAGGTACAGGTTTGTGGTTGTCCTCATGTCCTTATACTTGCTGACCACTAAAATAGTCAGCACATTGCCCACGAGTCCTATCACGAAGAGCAGCGCGCACGTGATGGTTATCCCGGTCAAGATGGGCACAGGGAAGAGGTTCACGGGGTACTCGCTATGCCAGTCCGTCCCATTTTCCCAGAAGTCTCTGCTCTTCAGGCTGCAGTTAGGCGAGCAGTTTGGATGATCCGTCCAGTTACTCATCCTGGGGGTGTTATATGACTCGGATGTCAGCACCTCACTATGGTTTACAGCGACGGCATCCCCAACTCAGCATCTCCCACTCCGAGGCACAGGTACCACACAACACAGACATCACGGAGCCGACGCATAGGAGAGCTATACACAGTCATTAGGAACCATCCCCATAACTGTATTAACCGTTCAAAAGCGTGATCTCACCTGCAATCAAATGCTAAGTATCCACACATTAACTCGCGTTCAAGTCTTCGGTAAGTTCAAACGGAAATGCCACATTGATCATCAGCCGTCTGTGTTTACAGTCTAAGGCTGTACACATTTTGCCTTTTTGTAGTTTATTCTTTAATATTAGGAGCACTGTGCGATTTGCTATGAGAACCTTAAAGCCAGCCGAAAAAGGCGTTACAGGCGGTTTCAGCTGAGCCCCGAACACGCCAACAGGGGAAGTGGCAGGTGTCGTGGGAAGTCTTTGCTCTTCCACAGTCCAGCGTCTTCTGCGCGAGGCTGAAGGTGCGGAGAAAAAGCCTCGCTGACACATGCGCACTTCCTCGGGGGGTGGGGGCGCTGTCTGCGAACATGCGCCCGCATACTCACTTAACTGCGACAGGAAAGCTGCGCAGACGTCGGCCAACATGAGGATGGGAATCGAACCCACAACCATAGAGTTTACGCTGCTATCATCGGAATCACCATAAGTACTACGGCTGTGCCCCCGACTGCATGGACAAAAGCAAGAGAGCAAACGGGACCAGGCATTCATCTACGCCAGAGGGAATTAACGATATATAAATCGCTTCAGAGAGTCGGTATATGTACTGAAACAGAACGTCATGGGCTGGCTACGCTAGAAAGGAACAGACGAAGAGGTTTGAAAACTCAAAAGCGGCTGCGGCTGACATGAATGAATGGCTTTAGTTCGACTTTAAACATTACCGCCACACGATGGCGCCGTCTGCTTTTACAAGAGACGTACAGGTGGCCCCGGTAAGAGCGTCCGACTTACGCACGACTCGTACTTGCGAACAGACTGCCATAATGCCTATTAAAAAGCATGTTAAAAAATCGGCTTATTAAAAGATGGTTCGTAAAAACGTATGTAGTTAGGCTACTTTTGTTACTTTATTACTATAATAATAATTATACTAACAATGATTATAATTATTATGTACTTTATTATTATATTTTTCCGACTTTCCTACAAATTCGACTTAAAGACGGACTTACGGAGCGGGTCTCGTTGATATCTTGGGTCATGGCTGCACATCGCCTTCTTTTGGTAGTAATTTAACGTGATAATTTCGTGGCGCCGTTATTCGGCGTCGATCCTGTTATTGATGAGTTGTAAACTGGATCTGGGAGTGCGTAATGCAGCGAGATAAGAACCTGCCGGCAGACAGGTTTTAACAATGAAATCTGGTTTCACTGCAGCATTGCCCCGAGTCCAGTAAAACCAGTTTCTGACCGAGTCTGGGCGGGATACACAACGCATTACTGATTTTCGCAGGATCTTGTGCCTCTCCGACTTTCTAACTTTTCATTTCCAGGAACTTTTCGCATTTGTCTGCGCCGTGACTGTGAGCGCCCAGGTGGGGAAGTGTGCCTTAATGAAGTCCTGCATCAAAATACAAACATACACGGTAAGATGCGACTTTCCCAGAACCTTCAGGGAAATCGAAAGTGCTGCACAGTGGTGCGTAGCTGGATGTGGTTGGGGGGAGGAAGCTGCGTCTCTGGCCGCAGTATTTACTTATCACCCTATGTATCTAGCGAGCGACACGACATGTAGTTTTTTTTGGTCTTGTGTGGTTCGCTGGGTGTGATGAAATGTGAGGGGGCTTCCCGGGAATGCAGAGTCACGGCAAGAAACAAACGACTCCCCGTGTCAAGCTAATCTAATTTATAGTAGCCGGATTATGCCTGCGGTCGGCTGCCTGGCGATTTCTCTCTGCAAATCCGTAAAATAGCCTGAGTAAAACTGGGCAGTCAGGCGTGCTCACGGAACTAAATCAATACAGATTTTTCTTCCTGACCCCTCGATAACGGGGGTGACGCTTTGTGCGACTTTCGCCTGCCGGACAGCCGCTGTTCGGGAGCACAGCCGTCTGCTGACAGTGCAGTGAGCATCACGCAAGCGGGAGCGCTCAGAGGCATCCGATGGCCGCCGGGGTCCCGGGGACATCACCGGGGGGCAAAAACGTCCGCGGCATGAGCGCCGGCGTGCTGGGGGGGTGAAGGCGGACGGCGCGAAGTCTCACCCACATCTGACAAGGGAAGCTGAGCGCCCAGCACGTCTAATCCAGCGAGCGCAACCAAATGCGAGAAACACAGAAGGAACCGTGCGGACTCGGTCCTGCGGCGGCCGCCAGTGTGCCCGGCGCCCCCGCCGCGCGTTGAAGTAAAGAGCAAACAGCAGGTTATTGCTGGGCGTTGCGTTTGCAGAAGGAGCAGACGGATGCCCTGCCCACACGCAGCCGGACACCGGGCACACTAGCCTCCGCCGTGCTGGAGCCCAGACAGCACCTGCTTCCCGCTTCATAAGGTACTTTTATTCCTCTTCCTCGCGTACTGCGAATTGGGGGCGGGAGTCTAGATGAAACTTATAGGGGGTTTGCAATGCTAGCGGTCCGTCGCCGCGATAAAGCGAAGCGCTCGGCTGGTTTAAACGTTCAAGGGGCGAGAGAAGCGTCCGCTGGGAGTGCGGGGGAGGCGACAGGACGGGACGGGACGCGGGAGCGCGCCGCGGGCGTGCGGACGGGACGCACTGTCAGGACCGGCGGAAAAGTGTGCCCCGGGTTCCCCAATCCCGCTGATGGAGGCCCAGAATCCAGCACACTTTGCAGATGTCCATGATCAAACACATGCACATCTGCTACACCTGGTAACTAGCTGGTTTAATGTGTGCTTGAGCAGGGAAATCTGCAGCGGTGTTGGATTCTGGCACTCCCGGACTGGCATTGGGGCACCGTGTTGTCGGGCAACGCAGAGTACCGTTCAGGGCCGTTTTCGTTGGACTTGGAGAGCCTCATATTGACAGAGTGGGCGTTATGTGACGAGGTCATCGGTGTACAGAGGGATGGGATGGGGTGGAGGGTTCGTGCTCCCCCCAATACTCAGAATCGGCCAGTACAACCCCTAGTGGGAAGATGTATGTCATGTTGTTTTGGATTGTTTCATTTCCTTAAAGTACATAATAATATCAGTGACGTGATGTGCGGTGAGGTTCGCGGCAGGTGAGGTACTGTCTATGGCCATTCTATGGAAAATGCGGACATATCGGTGTGTGCAAACATGACATTGGTGACTTAGAGTGAGAACGCGGAAAGCGCGCGCTCGGCGATGGCAGTGAGGGCGCGCGCGCCGGGAGATGAGGCTCCTCCCTGTCTGATACGCAAATCCAGAAATCTTTTTATTAAAAAACTGATTTAAATGATTGGAATCATACTTAAACACATTTATAGCACAGAGCAGTAGATACATATTAATATTTATTGTAATTTATCGTTATCATTATCTGCTCTGCCCCCCCTGGCCGCTCCTCCCTGACTCCCCTAAATGGGTGGAGGCCCCCCATGCTCAGGCTACAGTTACACCCTTGTATGGGGTTTAGATCCTGGTTTCATTGTGCCACTGGTGAGGACTGAAGCTGCACTGGGATATTTTGTGCTTAAGTATATATACCAATGGCTTATGCAATTTAAAAGTCAGCTGAGGTCCATTTAGCGCATGCAAAGAGAAGCACTCTCAGCTGCCCTCAGACGAGTCACTGTGCTGGAAGGAAGGAAGTGACCCAGATCTTCCTGCACTGCAAGCTGTACCAGGGCTGGCTCTGCGTGTGGTCCCTGGATCCACCTGACTTAATGTGCGGCCGAATGAAAAACAGTCAATGTCAGTCGCTTTTTTAATGGAAATCGATAACCGGCACATCTGGTGAATGACACACACAGGGAGTCAAGCGAGTGGCCCAGTAGCCAGTGAAAACCAGGAAGCTCTTGTCCTTATGTCAAAGGGGGCATGACCCTGCCCCCTCAGGGTGTCCTGTCTATGATGTCATAAAGGGTGGACGGCCACCTGCTCTAGGGGTCTCACACCCGCAAGCAGGCGCCAGGGAACCATAAAGATGATAGGATGAGCTGGAATTTGTCACGGGGTGGGGGGGGGTATGTTTTATACGAGGGCTGCTTGACAACTCATGCCACTGATTAGGCTGCCTCATGCCGGCGCAGTCTTAAGGCTTAAGGAGAGGCCACGGGATGCGAATCATTCCAGCGGAGGGTAAACAATGTCAGCTGCGCAGTGTTGACTTTGCAGGCGGGTATCCACAGTGGCTGGCCAACGCCTCATCGCTGCTGAATAAACAGGATAGGAGGCTAGGGGGGCAGCTGTCTTAGATGGCTTGGGATTGCGTGGGATTGTACTTATAATTATGGTGGAGTAGGAAAACTGGAATGGTGCAATAGGGGAGGAAGTAATGGATTGTAATGGGGGCTGTAATGTTCTGGAAATTACAATAGGGGGTGTGGTGGTCAGTGCATTACAGTCTGCACTGTAATAGAATGTAATTATGACTAATGTACTGGGTATAACAGTGTGGGGCATATTGGTCAGTCTGGACTGTAATGTGCTGGTCATAACAACAGAGGGCATAATGGTCAGAACACTATGGTCTGGATTGTAATGAGGGCTGTAATGTGTTGGGTATAACAGCAGGGGGCATAGTGGTTAGAATAATGGTCTGAGCAGGGCCGTGCTGGGCCCTCTCAATCCGTGATGATTCCCATGCCACTCCGGCACTCCTGGATGCAATAGCTGCAATGTGACAGGTGACAAGTTGGTGTTGGTAATGCCCTGGAGGCAAGCTGGCTGCCTCCCTGCAGCCCGGCTCACATATCGACCTTTCTCCTACTAGCAGTTTGCTTGGGTGTGAGCGATGTTTACCTTCCTGGAGCTTCCGACGCGGTGACTCTATCTTAAAGGAGCCCTCGGGCAGTATCTGTGTATACAGCAGCACGCCAACAGCAGGTCAGCGTAAGGCTGGGTCATGCCCTCCTCGCCAGACAGCCTTGCTGTGGAAACTTCACTTCCTGTTACATCGCTTGCATGTATTTAGTCACCACGTCTGAAATGCTTTGGATGGACACATTAAACGATTCTGAATGCCATCAGACCATTTTCACCGCGCAGCTAATCCACACACTCGACTTAATTCGTCCCTGACAATGCTTCGCTTCCAAAGCAGCCTGGACTGCTTGAATTAGGGCTGGTCTGCAGTCCGCTGAGGGTGGTATTCTCCAGCAGGGGGCAGCAGTGGCTCGCTCCACAGGTTTTTTGTTTAGTTTTTTTGCTACATTCAGGAATCTGCCAAGAAAGTCACAGAAGTTCAGCAAACACTTCTCAGCTGAGCTTGTTTGGATACCATGAGCCTCCTGCACAGTACATATGATGTGAACCCCCCCCCTCCCACCCCCTGCCATGAAGGAGAAAGCTGCACCTTAACCTTAATGTGTCCTAATTTATTTGTGTTATTATTCTAAATGATTGCATTTCTTTTGGTGTTAATGTGGTGGGTTTTTGTGTTAAACTTTAGTTTATTTTCATCTAGTGCTGTTTCCCCCTTGTTCTTTGCAGTTCCCTTTGTGTTGCCATGCAACGTGGATACGGGGTGTTGGGGTGTCTAAGCAGTCAAACTTGAGCAAGTGAGAGAGAGAGAGCGAGAGAGAGAGAGGAATCGGGTTAGAGGAGCTCTGTACTCAATAGCAAAGATCACAGCATATGAAGGGCTGTTTTGCAAACCTCCTCTGCTCAACATCCTCACCATGTTGCCAAACTCTGGTGGCACTTCTTGGTGGTGCCGTTCTGGCTGTGGGAGCTGTGTGCACATATAGATGGGGGCGGGCCATTGCTCCCGACAGGCTCCGCTGGAGTTACCAACGGCTCATTTGGCCCTGGCCCCGCCCCCGGAGAGGCACAGCCTATCAGATCTTCGTGCAGGCGGTGCTCCTCCCACTCAGCCAGGCAGTGGTGGGAGAGAGTTGTGTAGACAGGCACTGTGTGGACGTGTGCGGGACACAAAGCCAGGATGGGGGCTCCTTGGGGGCAGGTCAGTGACATGGCACGCATTCCTGTGTGTGTGTGTGACTGTGTGTCTGTGACTTTGTGTGTCTGTCTGTGTGTCTGTACATGTGTCTGTGCGTCTCAATGTGTATGTGTGTATTTAGGAGTGTGTGTGTGTATGATTGTGTGTAAAAGCATGTCCCTGACTTTATCTGTAATGTGTGTTAGTGTTTGCGTACTTGGCAAAATGGGAAACTGTCTGTAATGTGTGAGGCGTATGTGTTACAAGCTGACACTGCCTGTTTGTGTCATATCCTAAAGCTGTGTGTCTGTGTGTGTCATATCTTAAAGCTGTAACCGGGGGCAGTAGCCGTGGGCTGTAACGGGGCTGTAGCTGGGGCTGTAACAGGGGGCCATAACTGGGGGCCGTAACGGGGCAGTAACCAGGGGTCATAACCAGGGCAGTAGCCAGGGCCGTAACCGGGGGGAGTAACCAGGGGCAGTTGCCGGGTCCCTAACAGGGGGCCGTAATGGGGGGCCGTGACCAGGGGGTGTGATGGGGCCGTAACCGGGGGCAGAAGCTGGGGCTGTAACCAGGGGCAGTAGCCAGGGCCGAAACCGGGGGCTTCATTCTCTCGGCAGGGTGTGATGGGGTACGGCATCCAGATCGGCAGGCGTTTAGCTGCATTTGGCTTTGATGGGGAGGTGGGTGTCAAAAGATGGAATATGCAGTGTTGCTGATGCAGTGTTAACAGCACAGTGTTACCTGCGCAGTGTTAATGACAGTGTGCGCTGTCACTGCACTGTCACTGTGTGTGTCATGGCTGGTGGCATTCGCAGCAGAGCAGCGGGTGTGTTTCTGTGTCTCTGTGTGCATTTTTGGGGGGGGTGGGGCAACAATTACCCTGAGTGCTCCAGGAGAACCCCCCCCCCCCCCCCATGCGGATTAGCCCCACACCATCCAGCTGGCTGCCGGTGGGCTTAGCATGATTTAAAGCGCTGCTTCTGACATGAACCTCCCACGCTGGTTTTATTCAGTGCTGCTTCCACTCTGCAGATGCGTAACGGCGCCCCCCTGTGGTCTACGTGGCCCAGCCTGTGTGATTGCATACTTTGTATAACTTCTTGTAACAGCCCCCCCTGTTTGTCTCTGTGCTGTCAGTTTCTGGGCCTCTGCCAGGGCTGGGGGTCCAGCCCCACTGGATGATGAGTGATGTTATGACCTAGGCCCGACAGTAGGCGGTGAACTCCCCCCCCCCGCATCATCGGACTACAGGGCCATGTATTTGCCACAAACGGAAGAGCTGGTTAGCCCCCCCCCCAGACCCTGTCCCTCCCCCACTAGTACACCGCTTTTTCTACTGTCGTGGGCGAGGTGTGCGACTCGAACCCATGCATGACAGCTACACGCTGACCTCGAACCCACCCCTTGGCCTAAGCAGATTTCCAGCCTTTTTTATCTGGCCAAAGCCTCCTCCCCCCATCAGCCTCCTCCTAAGCCACAGAAACAGGACATTGCCTTCCAGAGCCTGACCTACATCCCTCCTTCGTTCTTCTGCTGGGTTGCGACTCACTTCTGCTTTCGGACTGGCTGTGGTCCTGCCTCCCGTATGTGTGCTGCCAAGGTCAGCGGAGCCTCAGAGGAGCTCCGATTGTAGGGTTTCTCTCCGTAGGGTTCAATTCTTTTGTCTTGTTTACCATTCCAGCTGGTAGGGGGTGCTGTTGAGAGCCAGCCTGGGGTTCTTCCTGCTGCCTTCTCCGTGCCCTCTGTGTGTGTGACCCATGATCCATGCTTTGACCCTGCCCCCTTCCCAGGTGTATCCTGCCCCAAGGGCCGCGTGCTAGCCATGCTGCGCCCGGCCGAGTCCACGACCAGCACACTGCGCCTGGTGGCTACAGACATGACGGAGATCATGGAGAACCTGGACACACGAGAGCTGGCCTTCGGCGACGGCGAGGAGGCGGAGGTCGACAATGCCGACAGCGGTCACAGTGGTGAGCACGTGTGCTCTCAGGAATGAGGGCTGTAATGGAATGGGTGTGACTGCAGGGGGTGTAGTGATTACAGTACTAGACTTCCATTGTAAATATTTGCAGCGAGATCTGTAATGTAATTGGTATGACAGTAGGGGGCATAGTGGTTAGCGCATTGCAGTGGGTTGCACCAGTTAAGCAGAAGTTCTATCATAGCCTTTGGTGGATGTAAACTCTCCCTATGTTTGAGTTTATGAATTACTAAAAAATAAGTTGAACTATGCAAATAATTTCAGCATAATGCTAATTAGGGCTGCGTGATATCACATTACAATTTAAATGCTATTATATGGCGCATGCACAATAATCACCAGGGCTTACGGTGACAAGAGAAACACTTATCTGGACACAGGATACATTTTTTAAACATGATATTAAGCATAATCTTTATATTTAATGAATGTGTGGGCCTTTAAACTCTGAAAAGCTCCGCCCCACCACCGACGTCTTTTTACTTTGTTTATCCACAGTATCTCCCTTTAAATGATGTTGTGGCTGCTGAGTTGTTCCTTTCTTCACTTCAGTGATTATCGCGTCCATGATTTACCAACACATTAGCATATGCAAGGCTGCTACTAAGTGCGATGTAACTTAAATAGCAGTGGTGTAACAAAGCAAGAACCAGATGCGAAAACTAGCTAGTTGTAGCGTATGATATAAGGTACCGTTCACACTCGACCAATCAAACTTGCGCTTAGCTGGTTCCACCCGTTTCTGGACTACATGGATGTATCAGCAATAAGTGCTGCAACGTAGTGGGTATAACAGCAGAGGGTAGTGTGCTAAGTATACAGCCGCTCACCAGGTTAGGATGGAGTTACATCCCAATAAGCCTATCACAAGGAAAATGCATTTTAATATTGTACACCTAACCTAACAAACATCATAGCCTATCTAAAACACGCTTGGAACACTTACATCATCCTACAACTGAGGAAAAATCATTAACACAATGCAAAGTAAAGTGTTCGATAACTCATGTAATTTATTAAATACATACAATGGTAACACTCATTGTAAAGTATGACACAGACCATCATAATCCGGGGAGTGGCTGTACTGGAGTCCCACCTGGGAATGATGGCACCCCCTCCCCTAATCTGGCCCAACCTGTGTGTGTCCCCCCACCACATAACCCCCCCCGCAGACCCATGGCTCCCCTTCTCAGCCATCTACAACACCAGGGGTTTCAAGGAGACGGAGGCCATCGTGTTCCTCAGCAAGCTGCCCATCACTGCCAAGATCCTGGAGGTGGAACGCTTCACCACAGCCCAGGAGCGCCTTAAGGCCAGCCACCATAGGAGCCTATCCAAGGTGGGCCAGGCGTGGGGGGGGGCCTAGCTCTGCTGGGGGCGTGGCCTGTCTCTGCCGGGGGCGTGACCTGGCTCTGCCGGGGGCGTGGCCTGGCCCTGCCGGGGCCATGCCTGGGTCGGTCTGAGGCATGGTCAGGGTCAGGCGGGGAGCATGGCCTGTATTCAGCAGGGCCGTCGATGGGGTGTGATGTTTCCTCGCCCCCCCGCAGGTGCCAGCCGTCTTCCGGATCGAGCTGAAGCACGGCTCCTTCACCTGGCTGGTGAAGCGTAAGGAGAAGCACTTCCTGGAGCTGCACCGCGAGCTGTTGCGCTACAAGGCCTTCCTGCGGATCCCTTTGCCCTCCCGCAGGTGTGCTGGGGGGGTGGGGCCTGGGGGGGAGGGGGCGGGGTCATCTCCTGTTCAGTGCCAGACTCTGAGACTTAAGCTGAGGGAGGCTGGAAAATCCACTGGCCCAGCTGGCTCCACTCGGGATTGAGGGGGGTATCCATCACGGCCGGGGCAGGACAAGGCATTCGGGAGAGGAGGCCCCCACCTGCCACTCACCTGAAACCCGAGGCCGTCCCAAACAGCACACCTGAGCCTTCACCCTTGTGGCCTGCTCGCGCCACCCCTGCCCTCCTTGCACCCTATGACTCTGCACTACTGGAGACGTGACCGCCCCCCCCCCCTCCAGCAAACACACACACCTTGTCTCAGGTTCCTGAAGGAGACTCTGTTGCCCCTTTGAGGTTCTGAACACTGTCACTCTGGAGCGTGTTGGTTACATAGCTGTTAGCAGGTACAGACAACATCACTTCCTGCTGATGCCACTCCCTGTCGCTCCCCTTCCTGTCCACCCCCCCCCCCACCCATCAGCCACACAGTTCGCCGCCAGACTGTGAAGAGGAGTGAGGCGCGCCAGATGCCCACCCTTCCACGAGGTGGGGGCGAGGACCTGGTGCGGGAGGAGCAGGTATCCAGTAGGAAGGTGAGCGCCCCCCCATCTAGTGGAAGACTCTGGCCATCAGGGCTGTGTGCCCTGCGTGCGCCATGGAGGTCCATCCGAACGTGGCCCATGTCACATCATTCAGAGGCCCATGCAAACGGACATTCAATTTCTTTGGAATTTTTTTTGTTGTACTGATAATTAATTCCATTAATTCCATTGCCAACGCAGCACAGCTTATTTTCATGCCATTATATCAAATGTGTGGTGTTCTCTCCTTCTCCCTACTCGCTGTTAGCAGGCACTGCAAGCATTGACTGGTTTAGTTTGGGTCGCGTCCCCTATGAAGCCGAGCGTGTGCTGCTGTTGAGTACACCTCCACCCGACCCGCTGTCTTTATTAGCCGCTGTCTGGAAAAGTCAGTCATCTTCTAAAAGTCTGACTATTAGGCTATAAGGCTCGAAGTAGAGGTGTAGTAAGTGTGTGAAACGTGTCAATGTGCAACCTAGGCCCAGTAGTGCGCATGTGATTGTAGGCTGATGGCAGGTTAGATTCACATTGACGCAGTACCACATTATACTATGTGCTACAAGCCTAGCCCACTGCTACGAAAATTAGTTAACTATAAGGCTATTGAAACAATATTGCAAATTTGTAGTTCGGAAGCATAAAATACACTGCAAAAAAGATGCTACTTTAATTATCGTATATAGTGGCATCTAAATGCATTTAAACACCCTGTTCAAATGCATAACTTTTTGTTCATGCTGGTGATTTTACATTGGTGATGACAGACACCTGTATATACTGTATGTTCTTAATTATTTAGTAGAACATTAGATTTATAAATTCCTAAAACTTTATTCTTCATTTAGGTTAGGCTATAATCCAGTTTTTCTCAAAGCAGTCCTCGGGGATCACCAGGTGGTCCACATTTTTGCTGTCTCCCAAAGTCCTGTCAGAGGATCCCAGAGGACTAGTTTGAGAAACGCTGCTATAATCTGTGTGCGCCCCTCAATAAAGGCATGCATGATGCCACTGACTCCATTAACAGGCTGGGCCTAAAGCAATGCCTGTCAGTAGCACCAATTCAGGGCCTGTCACAAGCACTCCAAAATAAAAAAGCAGCCAATGAGATGCCACCAATCCGGGGCCTATCACAAGCATTCCAGATCAAAAAAGCCGCCAATGACATGCCACCAGTTCAAGGCCTATCACAAGCACCCCAGAATCCAAAGTAGCCAACGAGATGCCACCAGTTCAGTTACTAGTGCTCTGAGACCGAGAGCAGCCAATGAGATGGTTCCCATCCACTTAGCTTGACAGCTGTGTGTTCAGTACCTGTTAATGCACTTGCTATCTTCTTCCTGCTCCCTCAGAAACAACTGGAAGACTACTTGAATAAGTTGCTGAAAATGCCACTGTACCGCAATTACCACGCTACAGTAAGTCTGACACTTATCCTACCCTCTGTCCTGAGCAACCATTTAAGTGACAGTGTTTTGGACTGTAGTGTCCTAACATTTCTGAAGACATTAGTATTTTTTCACGGCTAGTAAAGTTCTAACATTTGTGCCCCACCTTGAACCTTAGATGGAGTTCATTGACGTGAGCCAGCTGTCCTTCATTGGCGACTTGGGTCCAAAAGGCCTGTAAGTCCGCGGCTCCTTGGTGTGTTTGAGACAGACCTTACAGAAGCATTGAGAGCACAGGCGCAGGACTCTACTGCTGGCCGCTCCAACAAACGTGTAGCTGTATCATCCGTCGATCAGCTAGGATGCCCTACGTTGACATTTCGAGCTAGAGAATGAGACCTGCAGTGTCCCTTCTTAGTCGTAAGGTGAAGCCGGAAAATGTAAGCCGATCGCCACAGCGCGGAATGTATAGCACCGGGGCTGCAGGGAAGGCAGCTACTCAGGCTTTGGGGTCTTCTCTTCTACCCTATAGCTTTTTCACATGAATGGATCCGACTTAAAAAAAAATCCTGCAGTTCTGCTTTGAAACGCAGCATTGAACGTTATCATAATTTTTTACACACCTGTCCATTGCCCCCCCCCCCACCCCTAGGGAAGGCATGGTGCAGAAGAGGTCAGGAGGTCACCGTATCCCCGGTCTGAACTGCTGCGGCCACACCAAAGCGTGCTACCGCTGGTCCAAGCGGTCAGTAAGCACTCTGCGTGTTCCCAAGCCACGCCTGGCCCGTAAGCCGCCTGCCCTCTGAAGGTCCGCTTGCTGTCACCCCTTACAGTTGGCTGGTGGTCAAAGATTCCTTCCTGTTGTACATGAAACCCGACTCCGGCGCCATCTCCTTCGTCCTGCTGGTGGATAAGGAGTTCAGCATCAAGATGGACTCCAAAGACACGGAGACCAAGCATGGCGTTCGCATCGACAGCTTGTCCAGGTGCTACACCCCCCAAGCCCCCCGCCCCCCACTGTGACGTGTTTGTTCCCGCAGCAGAACTTGGCGAATGATTGATCAACGTTCTGCATGTTTATACGATATTCTGCATGTTTTGTCAGTGGCCTTGCATTTTATGAATTTTATACAAATGTTTTATCAACATTCTACATGTTATTAGGATTCCCTTTGCATGCACCAGCATTCTACAAATTTTTTAACAATGTTCTACAAACATTTAATCAACATTCTGCCTGCATTCACCAAAATTCCACATTTGTTTTGTCTTCAAATGTTTTATCTACATCTTACATTCACTCACCAGTAATTTACATATGTTTTATCAACATTCCCGACGTTTGACTGACATTCCAAGAACACTCCACACATGCACTTGGAAAATGTTTAGTCTGCAGTTTCTTGCCACAAATTCCACTACATTGCATTGAATCATGCAGTGTTACATTCTGCAGGACACTGGTGCTGAAGTTTTCCAGCTACCGGCACGCCCGTTGGTGGGGGCAGACCATCGAGGACTTCGTGCAGAGGCACGGGCAGGCGTTCCTGCAGGACCACCGCTTCGGGTCCTTTGCCAGGGAGGAGGAGAACATCCTGGCCAAATGGTAACCATAGCGATGCACACTTTCTCCTGCCCATAGTCGCTCTCTCCCCTCCCGTTCGTTTGAGCTGCAGAGCCGTGTGTGTGTGTGTGTGTGTGTGTTTGTGTGTGTATGTGTGTGTGTTTCTGTATGTGTGTGCGCAGCTTTGTAAGTATTACAGTGTGGGGACCCAATGTCCCCACAATGTGATAAAAACCTGCTACTTTCTACCTTATGTCTGCAGTCAAAAAACTAAAAATGCCAAAAGTCTCATATTTAGTTACTTATGGTTAAGGTTAGTGCTGGGTAGGGGTTAAGGGTGTCACGATTGGGATCAGGGTTATGCCCAATGTTATTTTATAGTTTATTTTCTTAAACCTGGGCTTGTTTTCACACTGAATAATGCTGCCAAGCAGACCTGCTGCTTCAGCTATCCATACAGTGACACCCCTTCTCGCTTTCAAACCTGCTGCTAACGGCTACGCTCCATGTTGTCCCACAGAGTCCATATGCTTGCAGATAAAATTCCGACCGCGGTACAGTGGAGCTCTTCCGCTGGAATGTGAACATGAGATGCTGAGATAGAACCCAGGCAGAGCAGACAGTGCTGAACATGTAAAAGGGCAGAACATCAGCGGCTGTAAGAGGAAGTGGGAGTTCAAGCCCAGACTCTAATTTCCCCGGTCTTTAATTCAAGATGTTTTCCTTCTGCTTTCGAGGTACGTCAACGGGAAATCCTACATGGAGGATGTAGCCAACGCGCTTGAAGCAGCCAAAGAGGAGATCTTCATAACTGACTGGTGGTACGTTGGGACCGGCTCCAACACCAACCCCCCTGGTTCACTTGGCCCCCCTGGGAGCAGCTCCCAAGTTACCATAGCAACCTTGAGATGGGTTGGCGTCGTGCAGGAGGGGAGGACATGGTGGGTGGCGGATCATGGAGGAGGTGGATACAGTCTACTGGATTCCTTATGTGCTTCACGGTCTGCTCTGGAATGTTCCAGGATTGCAGCAGATGCTTTCTGAGGTTCTTAGGCATCCTGGGCACAGTGTTGGCCACCCTGACCCATCCCCTCAGCACCCCGTCCCCCATCTGAGGCGTCACCGGAGCCTGTAACAGGAGTAATGGGACCGAGTGGAGTCGCAGCAACCTTCGGGCTTCTCCATTATTAAACTGGGAAACCCGAGGCCTGTGCGGTTCAGGCGGCTCAGCTGGGGGGAGGCGAGTGTGGTCTGTGAGCTTGGAGGTTAGCAGTGCGGCCTGTGAGTTGGGAGGTCCGTTGTGTGGTCTGTGAGCTGGGAGGTCAGCAGTGTGAGCTGGGAGGTCAGCAGTGTGGTCTGTAAGCTGGGAGGTCCGTAGTGCGGCCTGTGAGCTGAGAGGTCTGTAGTGCGGTCTGTGAGCTGGGAGGTCAGCAGTGTGAGCTGGGAGGTCAGCAGTGTGGCCTGTGAGCTGGGATGGCCATAGTGTGGTTTGTGAGCTGGGAGGTCCGTAGTGCGGCCTGTGAGCTGGGAGGTCCGTAGTGCGGCCTGTGAGCTGAGAGGTCCGTAGTGTGGCCTGTGAGCTGAGAGGTCCGTAGTGCGGCCTGTGAGCTGGGAAGGCCGTAGTGCGGTCTGTGAGCTGGGAGGTCAGCAGTGTAAGCTAGGAGGTCAGCTGAGCGGTCTATGTGCTGGGAGGTCAGCAGTGTGTCCTGTGAGCTGGGACATCAGCAGTGTGGTCTGTGAGCTGGGAGGTTTGGGGGTGGGTCAGTGATCTTGAAGGTTAGCTGGGCAGTGTCCACGCTGGCAGGACGCTGGGGAGAGAAGCCTGTACAGTTTACTGCCTTAGACTGTCTATGCAGTTGGGATTTGGAGCTGTTTGTCCATTAAGCCAAACCCCACAGCTGCCCGTGGTCCTGCAGTCCTGTGGTCACTCAGCGGGGTCTTAACATGGCTGGGGGGGCGAGGACAGCGGATGGCAGTGTTACCCTTCCCACAATCCCCTGCACTCCCTATTGGTACACAGGCTGAGCCCAGAGATCTTCCTGAAGCGCCCAGTGGTGGAGGGCAACCGCTGGCGGCTGGACTGCCTCCTGAAACGCAAGGCGGTGAGTGCCCCCTCCCTCACCTCCCTGTCAGTCCGAGCACTCCCATTGGCTGAAGAAGGCCTCCTTGGCGGCTGTTGTAATCCTGATTGGTCGGTGACTCTGATCATGTGTCACTCCCTCTGGACTCTATACCGTGTGTTCTGAATTGTTCCCCATGTAAGCATCAAGTACTTTGGCTAAAAGATGAATTTGGGACACTTGTTTGCAGTGCATTGTGGAACCCCATACAGGACTAGCAGGCACCAGAGTGTGCAAGGAACAGGGTGCAGTTTGGGACTCTGTAGGTCTGGGGACTATTTTTAGATGCATTACTTTCACTTCCTGGTAGTACACGTGACACTGGGTCTGGTTACTTTCCATTGCTTAGCAACAAGGCGTGCGGGTCTTCGTGATGCTCTACAAGGAGGTGGAGCTGGCACTGGGCATCAACAGCGAGTACAGCAAGCGGACGCTGCGGCACCTGCACGCCAACATAAAGGTGGGCGTTTACCCTTTTAGCTTCCAGATGAAACCACTTTGTCGCTGTTGCCTGGTGACCATCTCCTAGCGACTCGGCTGATGCCATGCCGCCCACAGGTGATGCGGCACCCTGACCACGTCCAATCCACCGTCTTCCTGTGGGCGCACCATGAGAAGATCGTTGTCATAGACCAATCGGTGGCCTTTGTGGGCGGAATTGACCTGGCCTATGGGCGGTGGGATGACCAGGAGCACCGACTGACGGACGTGGGGAGTGTCACGCGCTCGCTGGCTTCGGTCAGTGACTGGAGAAGGGGAACGCAGCCAAACTCCTGTTGCATGTCATGTTTAGTTGCTGAAGTCTTCTAAGGCCCTAATTTCTTTTTTTTTTCTATTCTGCTCCATTTTACTTGCGACTTTATCCAAAGCAACTTAGAGTAGAGGGCTGTGTCACAATATATGTGCGTTGCATGGGGTTGGAACCCAGAACCTTTGCATTGTCAGCATTATGCCTGTTGAGCTACAGGAGCAGTGGCCAAAAAGCCATGAACGGCTGCTAAACTGGGAGGTTTTACTGCATAGATCTATCTCAGGGATATAATCATGGGTATAATGGCAGGAACCCTCATAGGACTTTACCCAGAAGCCTTTGAGGTTCATTCCTTGTGTGGCCTATCCTTCATTTGGAGAAGCAGGTTGCTGTGAGAATGAGGGTGTAGTTACGTGCTGCTTCCTGTCGGAGCAAATTGTAATGTGGGTATAACTTGCGTCTCATCCTGTGAAGAGCGGGCTCGACACCCCCTCGACCACTGCAGTCGCGTTGTCCTGTGACAGCACTGCGGCGGCCCAGAGGAATGGAAAGAGCGCCGCCCCAGTGGACACGGTGGACCATCCACGGCTGAGGGGCGCAGCCCGGAGCCGCTTTAACCTCTACAGGCATCTGCATAGACACGGGCTGCAGTCAGCCGACAGCATCAGCAGCCTGGAAAGTTCAGAGGACAGTGAGTGCCCCTCTTCCTGTATCACACACACACACAAATGTTTGCTTACAAGCTGAATGGACGTAGGTGTAGTAAAAACACATGCGATGAATGTTCAGTGTGCCTGAAGTGGCCAATGAGAAGCATCCTCATAGTTTTTTTTGTCCCTAGACAAACATTGTATTGTCCCTGGGCCCGCAGTTGGTATGTCCTGTGACATACCTATTTCAGAATATACGTAGCTACTGAATAGTTAGTCTGCTCGTAGTGGCTGTTTTTCTTTGTAAATAGCTGACAGCCTGTTTCCGAATGATTAATGTACCTAATTTAAGTCAACAGAGTGGCTAACATGAACCTGATTCACTATGCTAACACTACTGAATGGTTAATGTGAACCTGATGCGCTATGCCAAATCAACAGAAAGGCTAACATGAATCTAATTCGCTATGATAACTCTACAGAATAGGGGGCGGCACGGTGGTGCAGTGGGTAGCACTGCCGCCTCACACCTCTGGGACCAGGGTTCGGCCCAGTTCCATGTGTGTGGAGTTTGCATGTTCTCCCCGTGCCGTTGTGGGGTTTCCTCCGGGTACTCCGGTT
>JAODKL010000081.1:21671326-21690727 GCA_026780765.1 Petrocephalus schoutedeni | reverse complement strand
TAGCTTCCGGGATAGGCTCCGGACCCCCCGTGACCCTGAACAGGATAAGCGGGTTGGAAAATGGATGGATGGATGGAACTCTACAGAATGGCTAACATGAACCTGATTCACTATGCTAACACTACTGAATGGTTAATGTGAACCTGACGTGCTATGCCAAATCAACAGAAAGGCTAACGTGAACCTAATTCGCTATGATAACTCTACAGAATGGCTAACATGAACCTGATTCGCCACGCTAACACTATAGAATGGCTAACATGAACCTGATTCGCTACGCTAACACTATAGAATGGCTAATGTAAACCTGATTCACTATGCCAGGGGTGTCCAACCTTATCCGCAAAGGGCCGTTGTGTATGCAGGTTTTTGGGATAACCTTTTTACGTCAACTGTTTAAACCCAGGTGTGAGGACTCAGTCCTCTAATTAGTAATCCAATTAGGGAGTTGCAGCAAAAACCTGCATACACAATGGCCCTTTGTGGATAAGATTGGGCACCCCTGCACTACGCAAACTGTACAGAATGGCTAACATGAAACTGATTTGTTATACTAACTCTACAGAATAGCTAACGTGAACCTGATTTGCAATGCTAGCACTACAGAATGGCTAACATGAACCTGATTTGCTACACTAACACTATAGAATGCCTAATGTGAACCTGATTCACTATGCTAACACTACAGAATGGCTAATGTGAACTTGAATCGGTATGGTAACTTTACAGAATGGCTAACGTGACCCTGATTCGCTGTGCTAAGTCTGCAGAATGGCTAACGTGAACCTGATTTGCGATGTTTAAGATGGCCCTTCAGTATTGCACAATGTATGTGACGGAGTCTGATTTCAAGCGAGCTCTGGATGTGCTGGATCACAGTCTGCCAGATCTGGTGAAGGTGTCTATGAGGCCAGGCAGCACTAATAGATTCAGGAGCGTCACATTCTTAGACTTGTATTTTTTTTGCGTCGTTCTGCTCACCATGTAAGGGACAGGTGTGGGCGGAGCATGTTGAAAGCCCCTCCCACCTCCCTTTCTGTAGGTGGTTCGAACACCATTAGTAGCCGAAGGAATTTGATTCCAAGTTGGCGGGCGGCGTTGAGGGTGGTCCTGCCTCTAGGGGGGGCGCAGGCGGGTGAGTTAGGGGCAGCGGTTGGGGATTTTTCCCGTGATCCCTCGAACCCTGGACCCCAGTATTCCCTCCCTCTGTGTGCTGTGGCTGTGCAAGGCTCCACCTTAGTGCCTGCAAAGTTGAGGAGGGGCTGGAAATACTACAGACATACTACAGAGACAACACACAGTCAGTACATGGACATTACACAAGCACTACAGGTTATTAGTCACATGCAAACTACATATAGATTTTGATGGTGGGGAGTTTTCACTCGCTCCCTCACTAACAGCCTCAGCTTTGCAGGAGATTCAGGAATTTGCCCACCCTCCCTCACCAACAGCCTCAGCTTTGCAGGGGATTCACAGTGTGCTTCTGAGATCTCACCTCTGCCTCATGCTCGACTGGAGAATGTCCCTGCCCCCCTCCTTCAGTAGACCCCTGATTTGTGTATGTGTGTTTGTAAGGCTTCTTGTTGATGACTTTATCAGAAGGGGGCTCAGATTCAAGCCAAAATTAGGACCTGAGACTAAGCAGAGACCATGCATGGTGGAGCCCTGCAGGATCAGAAGGAGCTTGGGTCTAAACCCACACTAGCACCACAAGCTGCTGCAGTGTTTAGTTCCGGAAAGGGGAAGTTCCCCAGCTTGCTAGCATCACTGCTTATAAGTGATGTCACATCATGCCACAGTCGGGGCTTGGTTGGTGGCCCCATGTTCAGTGCTTGAATTGGGGGCAAAACAGGTGCCAGTACCCCTGTTATTCAAAACCAGGTGCCGGTACTCCCCTTTGTTATTTGGTACCAGGTGCCAGTATTCCCCTTTGTTATTTGGTACCAGGTGCCGGTACTCCCCTTTGTTATTTGGTACCAGGTGCCGGTACTCCCCTTTGTTATTTGGTACCAGGTGCCAGTATTCCCCTTTGTTATTTGGTACCAGGTGCCAGTATTCCCCTTTGTTATTTGGTACCAGGTGCCGGTACACCCCTTGTTATTCGGTACCAGGGGCCAGTGCCCCGTTATTCAGAACCAGGTGCCGGTACTCCCCTTTGTTATTTGGTACCAGGTGCCAGTATTCCTCTTGTTATTCGGTACCAGGTGCCGGTACTACCCTTGTTATTTGGTACCAGGTGCCGGTACCTCCGTTATTCAGAACCAGGTGCCAGTACTCCCCTTTGTTATTCGGTACCAGGTGGCGGTACTCCCCTTTTTATTTGGTACCAGGTGCCGGTACCTCCGTTATTCAGAACCAGGTGCCAGTACTCCCTTTTGTTATTCGGTACCAGGTGCCGGTACTCCCCTTGTTATTTGGTACCAGGTGCCGGTACCTCCGTTATTCAGAACCAGGTGCCAGTACTCCCTTTGTTATTCGGTACCAGGTGCCGGTACTCCCCTTGTTATTTGGTACAAGGTGCCAGTACCCCCGTTATTCAGAACCAGGTGCCGGTACTCCCCTTTCTTATTTGGTACCAGGTGTCGGTACTCCCCTTATTTGGTACCAGGTTCTGGTACTCCCCTTGTTATCTGGTACCAAGTGCCAATACTCTCCTTGTTATTCAGTGCCAGGTGCTGTGAAAAACAAAGAGGTTCTGGTGCTCTGAGTACTGGCCCACTTCAAGCACTGGCCATTTCCAGTGGCTCAAAGATGCTGGCCTGCCACATTCGGCACCCCGTAGCTCCAATTATTTGTGCTGGCCCACTAAGGCGGGTTCAGTGTGCAGTGTCTGTGGGTGTGAATGTGTGAGCTTCACTTAACACCAAAAACAGAAGCTGCTGGCAGCCTCTGTCACGCCTGCAAGATTCTGCTCAAGTGGCACTGAAGGCTTATTTCGATGTTTTTGTCCTGACGGGCTTTAATTAGCCACCAACGCATGCATGCATACACAGGCGTGAGCAGCAGGGCGCTGTGACTTACCCTACCAAAGTGCATTTGCTAATATACTATAGCGGCATTTGTGATGTCTTGTGCCCCCCAGTGGCCATTCAAGTCCAAGCAAATGTAACCGCACACCTGATTTGCTATGGGAACCCCCCTATTGGGTAACCCAATGCACTGAGAGAAATGGACCCAGGGTGAGATGGAGAGGAGCAACCAGGGTGTCTATTAACTGTCTCTTTACCCCCCCCCCCTCCCCGCCCCAGAGACAGGGTCCACACAGAGTCTGCAGACGGGCGTGGGCCAGCTCATTGGAAACACACGCTTCTGGCATGGAAAGGACTACTGCAACTTTGTGCACAAAGACTGGATCCAGCTGGACAAGCCTTTCGATGGTGAGAGACCTCCATATGGGCCAGACCAGTCCTGAGGGTATTTATGCGGGCTTGTGAGGGGTGTTGAGGTGGTGCAGTCCATAAGCCAAGTCCTGCGGGGACCTGAGACTGGGAGCTTTGATTCCGAAGTGGGGAATTTGCTGCCACCTGCTGACTGGTTTTAAGGCAGCGCATGGAGCCATAGAGGCTGTGGTGGCTGCCTGTCCTCACAGCAGGCTCATTGGCCGAAAAATTTGTACGTACTTTTTCTCACGCAAATCAAAATAATTGAACACAAGGATTTTGAGATATACACAATTTTTAATTTTTAATGATATACACAATGTTTAAATGGCCCTTCCTTAGACAATGTTGTTCTAAAAAAAGGTCCGGAACAGCAATGGATATTACTGCACATATCAGCAGGGAGTGTTTCTGCACATGACCAACATGACTTATCGCGCACAATCAGTGAGAGATTATGTCAGGCTGAGGGCACTCAGAGTGCAAAAAAGGCTGTTTTTCATGCGTGCATGTCTATCTGAAGTGCTTGGCCGATGGGAGGAGCTTAAACATTATGTCCAGGGTGAGTGATGTCCTTAATGATGCTCTTAGCCCTTCGCACACAGTGAGTCTTGTGTAGATGGCCAAGCGGTACCAGTTCCGTGCCCACAATGGCCTGTGCTGTTCGTACGACTCACTGCGGGGTTTTTTCAGCAGCTTTGGTGCAGCTGCTGCACCACGTTGTCATGCGGTTGGTGAAAATGCTCTCTGTAGTGTATCTGTAAAATAAGCTGTAGTCTGTATGTTTACAGTATATGTGCATGTTGGGAGTGCCTTGCTTTGATATTGTGTTTCCATATCAGAGAGGGAGCAGGACCCTCTCTCAGCATGTCCAAACATGTTACAGCCTGCAAACTGACAAAATTACAATTTCTGTAAAGTCTGACAAATGTTCAGAATTTTTTTTCCTAAATTACTCTTAGACATGACCTACATTCTTAATAAGCAATTATATACTATCAATAAAATGCTCCAGAATGTCTACACCCAAGCAAGTGGCTATATATGTGAATGTGGTCACCCCCCCAATCACCTAGTGATCATGCGACCCATCTCGCATCATTATGGCCTCCCAGGCAGTCACATGACCCATCTCACATCACCATGGCCTGCCCGGCAGTCACGCGGCCCAGCTCACATCGGCGTGGAATGCCAGGCAGTAACGCGACCCATCTTACATCACCGTTGCCTGCCAGGCAGTTACAGACCTCTCCCCAGTATTCGCATGAGTGTGACCCAGCCTCGCCCTGTCCTCAGACTTCATCGACAGACATATGACCCCCCGCATGCCTTGGCATGACATCGCCTCGGTCGTTCACGGGAAGGCGGCGCGTGACGTGGCGCGGCATTTCATCCAGCGCTGGAACTTCACCAAGGTGAGGCTAGGATTTGGGTTCATCCTTCCTAAACTTCCTAAACCTAAACTGAGCCTGCTCTGGTGTCTGATGCAGCTCTGACTTTACTTGAAGTTCTTCTTACTGGGGGCTGTATCCTGAAGCAGGATTTCTTGCTTAATCAGTAATTTAATGTCTGTGGTAAATGTGGGGCGATACGGTGGGGTGGTGCTTAGCACCTCTGGGACCAGGGTTCGAGGCTCTGCCTTTGTTCTGTGTGCATGGAGTTTGTATGTATTCCCCGTCACATCGCAGGGTTTCCCCCAGGTACTCCGGTTTACCTCCAAAAACATACTGAGGCTAACTGGAGTTACCAAATTGCCCGTAGGTGTGCATGTGTGAGTAAATGGTACGTGAGTGTGCCCTGTGATGGGCTGGTGCCCCATCCCGGGTTGTTCCCTGCCTTGTTCCCATAGGATCCGGACCCCCCACAAGCCTGAACTGGACAAGCGGTTACAGAAGATGTATGTATGGATGGATGTATGGCATAAATGTAAGAGAATGAAGAAGTCCATTTAAACTGGGGTACCTTAAATCTCTAGGTGTGTGGAGTTTAAGTCAAGGGAGGTTCCAATGTTTTAATGTGGACCGCCGTCTTCATAGCTGCGTTCTGGCGTTTCCCTTGAGTCGTTCAGTCCTGACTCCGCTGTTCACCTGCAGATCGTGAAGCCCAGGTATCGCTCGCTCTCGTACCCATACCTGCTGCCCAAATCACACAGCACAGCCAGCGAGCTGAAGTACACCGTGCCCGACTGTGTGCTCACCAAAGTACAGGTACGTGCGGACAGAGACACACAGTCACACAGACACACACACTCACACACTCACAGACACGCACACAGAGACAGACACACATACACATGAACAGAGACACACACACACACTCACAGACACACACACACACTCACAGACACACAAACAGACATACAAACAGACACACAGACAGGCATACACACATGCAGACACACTGAGGCTTAACTAACCGTGTCCCCCTGAAGGTACTCAGGTCGGCCAGTGATTGGTCAGCTGGCATCAAGTATCAAGAGGAGTCCATCCATAATGCCTACGTTCATGCCATCACTAACAGCAAGCACTACATCTACATCGAGGTGAGGCGGAGCGCGCTGCACTGTGGAGCAGTGCCCAGCCAGCGAGCTTCTCGTTGTCGTTTTTTCCCAGCTCCTGACTTTTCATGGCCTCTCTACCCAGAACCAGTTCTTCATCAGCTGTGCCGACAACAAGCATGTGTTCAACAAGATCGGAGACGCTATTGTGGAGCGGATCATCAAGGCACACAGGTTGGCACATGCTTTGGCCAATCAGCAGCCACTTCCTGTCCTCAGTCTCCCATTCAGCTCTCTCGTGTTGTACCCTGCCTCCATCACGTGCCGCTTTCTCCCCGCATCACAGGGAGAACAGGAAGTACCGTGTGTATGTGGTGACCCCACTGCTGCCCGGGTTCGAGGGCGACATCAACACCGGCGGGGGCAGTGCCCTCCAGGCTGTAATGCACTTCAATTACAGGTGAAGAGCAAGAAGTTGAGAGAGGGGACACATGACTACCGGGCGGGGCGCACTAATGTATGATGGATCACATGACCACCAGGTGGGCCGCACTAATGTATGGTGGATCACGTGACCACCAGGTGGGCCGCACTAATGTATAGTGATGTACTATAATCATGTGACTACCAGGCGGGCCGCACTAATATAAGACTGGTCACATGACCACCAGGCTGGCCGCAGTGATGTACTATGAGTCACATGGTGGACCGTGTTAATGTAAGACGGGTCACATGGCCACCAGCCAGGCTGTTCTAATGTTAGGCGGGTCACGTGGCCACTAGGCCAGCCAGACTAATGTAGACGGGTCACATGGCCACTAGGTAGGCTGTGCTAGGGTAAAGCAAACAAAAAGTCCCATGATCTATTTTTGATGCCCAACAAATCCAGGTCCTGTAAACCTTTCTGTCCAGACAGAGGTGTCTAACCCAGCTGGCCCTGACTTAGTTTTTATTGGATTAGCAAAGCTGGTGGTTATTAGCAGCACGATGAACAGGTCAGAGCATAAAACCACGCACTTGTGGGGCCCCGGACCCCCTGAACCCCTGCCCCCTAACGCATGCCCCTTCCCGAGAATCAGGGTCCTTTTCCCCTCTCTGTCTCTCTGCCCCAGGACCATGATCCGAGGCGACTGCTCCATTATCTCACAGCTCAAGCAGGAGAGTAAGTACCCCCACAGCCCGGCCACTATACATGGTGTCAGTGATGCAGAAGCTGCCGGTGCAAGAGATGTGTTTCGGATCTGAATTTGGAGGTCCAGTGTAACGGTGGGTGACACGGCTGAGACAGTGAGGCTGAAAGGGGCAAGGTTTGGGCACCAGATCCATTAAACCTTCTCTGTCATTCTCATTACATGCATCTCCTCTGTCCTGCAGGGGGCAGTGCATTACCTGCATATCCACTGTCCTGCAGAGGCCAGTGCATTACCTGCATCTCCTCTGTCCTGCAGAGGCCAGTGCATTACCTGCATCTCCTCTGTCCTGCAGGGGGCAGTGCATTACCTGCATCTCCTCTGTCCTGCAGAGGCCAGTGCATTACCTGCATCTCCTCTGTCCTGCAGGGGGCAGTGCATTACCTGCATCTCCTCTGTCCTGCAGGGGGCAGTGCATTACCTTCATCTGCTCTGTCCTGCAGGGGGCAGTGCATTACCTGCATCTCCTCTGTCCTGCAGGGGGCAGTGCATTAACTACATCTCCTCTGTCCTGCCTGCAGTGGGGGATCAGTGGATTAACTACATCTCCTTCGGTGGGTTGCGAACCCACGCCGAGCTAGAGGGCCGGCTGGTGACTGAGCTCATATACGTGCACAGCAAGATGCTCATCGTCGACGACAACACCGTCATCATCGGTGAGGAGGGTGGGGACTCCCTGGTTAGGGCTACTGGTCTGTGCTTCTCCTACCTGTGGCTTCCCTCTGCCCAGCCCTTGTATCTGCATTCCTGCAAATCTGCCCTGGCTGCGGTGAATAATTCACCACAGATAGTGTGTCTCGCACCCTTGACACGAGAGAAGGGAGCAGCTTTCACGATCAATGGCTGTAAGTGAAGCTAATGCTCCGGCACGTTTTATTAATGGATGTTCAGTTAGACACCATGCATATTTCATCTATCATATGCTTTACGTGGTCAGAGCTGATTTGTAGTGATTTGACTGCGCCCCCTACTGTCAGGATAGTGCACTGCGGGTCCTGATTAACAGCTTGGGAGGGGGTTGCACTCAGGGAACTTTAACCTTTGAAATGCAGGCGAGCAGAGGCTTCAAACACAGGTCACTGGAGTCTTTAAGTGGACCTTAAGATTGGGTGGAACTGCTGTTGTGCACTTGATCCAGCCTTTGTAAAGATCTTCTTTGTAAGTGGAATGCGAACCACATTCGTATGGGAGGTTGGGGGGAGTGAGGCCATCACTCACAGGGCCTGGAAACCATGCATCCCACCAGGCTCAGCCAACATCAACGACCGCAGCATGCTGGGAAAGCGTGACAGCGAGGTGGCGGTCATCCTGGAGGACACAGAGACGGTGACCTCAGTGATGGATGGCCAGGAGTACCAGGCGGGGAGATTCGGCCTACAGCTGCGTCTTGAGTGCTTCAAGTGGGTCGCGACCTCATCATGTGCTGGATAAGCCCACATGCCCAGGTCTTGGATCCTGTACCAGAGGGAGATCAGCTGACAAATGTTTGCCCCACAGAATCATCCTGGGTGCCCTCACAGACCCCTCCATTGACGTGTCCGACCCCGTGAGCGACCGCTTCTACAAAGAGGTGTGGATGGTGACTGCAGCCCGTAATGCAAGCATCTACCAGAAGGTACTGGAGCTCCACCCCCTTCGTATCGCTTGGGATGGTGACGCAACTTGAGCCCGTATCTCTGGTTCACGTGTCACGGGGGATGTTGTTGTCAATGCTGTAAATGTCAGATACCTCCTGTCATTTCCTGACTGTGCCTTACATCAGGGTTTCCCCGCCCATCCTCAGCAATCCCCAGACAGTTCTCATACGCATACCAGGTATTAATTAGCTGCCAAAAATGTGGACTGTGAGGGGTTTCCCAAGTACTGGGCGTGGGAACACTGGGTGAATCTCAATACCAAGAAAGACTGTACTTGTGGTATTGGCAAGACCAGCCTTGCTACCTTGCCTTCCAAGAACAGACTTGATGCGCAGTGAATCATGGGATCTGTCTCATATGGCAAGGAGGCAACCGATGTATCCTTGATATTTGGGGCAGAGCAAGAATATCCTCCGGGGATATTGACTGTCCTCTGTTCTTGAGATCTTGGTATTGGAACTGGTCTTCAGCAATGGCAGATGACATAAAACCGGGTAGACAAGAACACAAGTACAGTCAAGTACGCATATTGAGATTCACTGTCCCTGACATCACATCCTGTCCATTGTAGGGGTCAGACTGTCCCTGACATCACATCCTGTCCATTGTAGGTGTCAGACTGTCCCTGACATCACATCCTGTCCATTGTAGATGTCAGACTGTCCCTGACATCACATCCTGTCCATTGTAGGTGTCAGACTGTCCCTGACATCACATCCTGTCCATTGCAGGTATTCCGCTGCCTACCCTCCAGTGACGTGAGGAACATGATGGAGCTGGAGACCTTCCTGTCCAAGCCGGGCCTGGACAAGGAGGACCCAGGCCGAGCCCAGGAGGAGCTCAAGAAGATCCGTGGATTCCTGGTCCAGTTCCCCCTACACTTCCTGAGTGAACAGAACCTGCTGCCCTCGGTGGGCTCCAAGGAGGCCATGGTACCCATGGAGATCTGGACCTGAGGCAGATCCAGCCGTCCAACATCCTCATCTCCAAAAACAATATGATGGGATGCAGATATGAAGGAGTCTCAGGACCTAGTAGCAGGCCGTGGGTGTGTCCACCCAGGCTATGCCCAAAATCATACATATTTATTACATATATATATTTTTACTAATACTGATCACCAACACTATGCAAACCTGATCACCGTGCTGCAGGCCTTATGTGATTTCAGTTACGAGATTCTTGATTAATGGAATACATCCTTTGTAGAGGAGATACGCCTCAGCCGTTACCCTGCCACATGTGATTGGCTTCTTGTGTGATACAACATCACTTCCTGGATGCTGGCCGTTGGTTTTTCATGAACTCTCACTGATACAGGGGCTGACAGTATGGCCTGTCTCTGGGCTGAAGCTGTATGGGATTAGTTGAGGCTTCCTGCTTCACAGTGGGTTTTTAGAGACCTGCGGCACCCTGGAGGGGCTCTGATGGTCTGTCATCGATGAATCATGTGACCCCACCAACCCGATCTGCTGGGCTGATTTGTCCTGTTCCTCACTTCCTGCCTGACTTCTTGCCTGCTGTTCTATATGCTATGTGCAGTGTGCTCATCTGCCCACCAGGGAGCACCATTGCACCTTGTTGTGGGTCCATTCCCTAACTCCCTGCCTCTTCATGATGTCAGCGCTCTTCCCAATGGACTGCATATTTTTTTTTTGCACAATGAATTTCTGTCCAGTAAAAACAAAAGGTTTCCACACTTGGTGCTGGTGGTTTCCAGCTGTCCTGCTGGTGACAGTTATGACATTTCAGTCCCTTGGACACTCCTTAATGCTTTAAGTGCAATACTCAGACGTGCCACAGGGGGAGCTCTCGCACAACGTCGTGAGTCCTGACATGTCCCGGATCAGCGGCGCTGCCTGAATGCACAGACGCTATAGCCGCCAGGCCACCGGGACCCTAGCGGCTGATCCACCTTTGATCTCGAGACCTGGTTAGGAGCATGATTCGCTCCAGCTTCGATCGGTTTTATGTTAACATTTCTCAATCTCTCAATGACTGCTGCATGGTTATCTGTAAATAATAATATAAATAATATGTTTGTAAACAGTGTCGTGATGTGTGATCCTGACCGTGTCTCGGCGGCTTTGGGGGCCTGGTGGCCTGAATTGCGTCATTCTGTGCCAATCCACAGACTCTGACCTGTGCCCCCCCCCCAGCCTCCTGGTTTGGAATGTCAGGAGCAGCTGAGGAAGGGCGGGGCGTGTGAGGCACTGGGGCGGGCAGGAATTCGGCTTGTCTGCGCAAGCTGGGGAACTCCAACTGCAGGTAGTGAGACGTAGAGCTGGCCCGTTTTTTCAGAATCGGGGAAGCAGAAGAAAACACATTTAGAGAAATTAAAACTGTGTTCTTTACCCTGGTATGGATCCAGTCCCTTCTGCCAGTTCATGAAAAACACACTTCACACCTCCAGGGGGCGTGTGATATGCTGTTCAGGGTGACCTGTAAGGAGGTGGTGCGGCGCAAGTCCAAGCTCCGCCCGAACCCTACAGCCAATCACTGACTGGCGGTGACTGAGGGTCGCGACCCCCGACGTTGCTGAGATCACCCGCGACCCAGGTTCTCACAGCAGGCGGGCCGCCTCCCTTAGGTTGCCATGGCGATGGCAACCAATCACGGGCATCAAAATTCTTGAGGAATCCCTGGCACTCTCGGAGGGCCGGTCCTGTTAGGGGTGCCGTCCTGCTCACTCTTTGCCTTGAGCATCACACCCCCCAGGTCATCCACCTTAAAGACCTCTGGTCTGCATTTCCAGCTTTCACTCCAAACCCGCCTCTTCATTTGCATATTGATTAATTGGGGGGGGGGCCCTCATTAAATATGCCCCCTCCCAACCCCCCAGTTCATGTCCATCCGGCGGATATCCGGACCCTGACCCACTTAGCACCCGACTTGCTCCGCACTGAATGTACGCGGTGCTGTTGCATAAGACATCCACTCCAGGGGGTATTTTTAGTTCAGTGAGTCGTGCGGGGGCGTTCATGGGCCCTGACTGGAACAGTGCATACCGGGCCGCGCTCCACCCAATGTGGCTCCTCGTGCATCCGATTCAAGGGCTGGAGTCAGGTCACCTGCCAGGAGAGAGTCCAGAAGGCTGAGCCATTGATGTGTCTTACAGCACTTGGCCAATCAGAGGCCCTGGCCTGCAGCTTCTGGCCAATCAGAGGGCCTGGTCTGTGACTCCTGAAACTGTTAGCCAATCAAAGGGTGCATATCACAGTTCTTGGCTAAACAGATGTAACAGGGGGCAGCTCGCAGTGGTTCTGAAGGAGCCTGGAAACGAACCCAGAGCAGAGCCCGTGGTCCAGACACAGGTTGCCTCCTGCTGCCATCAGCCGGTGCTGAGTCCTTTCCTCAGTTTTGGGCCAAACGTGACCCGGTTCTGCTGCTGTGAGGGGTCTTTGCCGGTCACCATGGGGGTGTCTGACTCACTCTACCCCCATCTGATTCATTCCATTGCCCAAACCATTACCCACCCAATGCCGGTATTATTCTGGACCAACACAATCCGGCCACCTCACCGCAACAACCCCCCCCCCCATTTTGAGCTGTTTAACATGCGCATTAATTACACAGCGGCTCTTTGTGGGCGGCCGCGATTCACGCAGTGACTAAGCAATTCACGCGAGGACCTGGGCGGCGGAGACACACACACACACACATATACAGATGCCCTTTTGCCTTCCCTAAGAACATCCCAGCGCAGGAGCAGGGCAGCCCTGTTCACCAATGTCTGAGGGAGGAATGGGCTCCCCCTGTAGGGCACGCAGAGCACAGCAGGACAGCGTGGAGTGTGTTTGCTGTTTGTGGTACCTGGCCTGGGCCCAGCTGTGGTAAGAGGGGCCTGTAGGAGGAGATGTAGCCAACTTCTAGCTAAATATTACCCTTCTTCCTGTCTGGCCCAGCTACACCGTCGGCCACTTCTACTTTGTGTAACTCTGAACCTTATCAATCCAGCATGTTAGCTGTTAGCAAACATGCTTCTGTGAATGTTTTAGCCCTAAAAGATCATAATTACTGAATAATAATGTGGTTAGAATTATAAACAGTACATGTGTCATGACAACAAACGTGTACAATGCTGTAAAATGACAAAATGTATAATAATGGGTGGAGATACATCTGCCTGACCTCCGGGCCCTGACGTTGAGGTTTTTGCCACCAGGTGGCTCCAGATGGCTGAGCCACCCCATGTTTGTAGTTTTTCCACTGTCTTCCCCCGTGCCTTTGAGAGAGAGACACACAGGTACGTAGGGCAGGGGGTGCAGAGGGTGGAACGAGGGTTGGAGGTCAGAGGTCGGGAAGGCACTGCAAGAGCTGCAGTTTAACGAGCGTGATCACGGCTCTCCTCAGAATGATCTGGGGTGCCTGTCTTATGACCTTGAAGCATTTTAACATGTCGCCCAGGGGTGCTGTGTCATGAAGAGAAACGTGAATGTTGCCACTCCTCTCCAGTTTACCCAGGTGACGGTAAACACTTGGGTCTGGCCGCCAGCCCGTAGGCCACAGCGGAAATGAGTCTCTTCCTGTCGAACCCGCACCGTGCAGGCTGGGACAGTTTGGTCCCCCTTGGGGGCACACCGTCACTCTTCCTCCACTGCACTGATGGATTCTGGGTGATCAGACTGCTGTGACGCTGTCCGCACCTCTGCCCCCGATGTGGATCCCGCAGGAGTCGTGATGCCAACAGAACCTCGTATAGGACACTGGAAAAACACAGCATCTTCGAAGGGGCCCAGAAAACCTCGTCACGTGGCATGCGGTTTGAGAAATGATGGGCTTGCAAGTACATGGACGGCTATTTTTTTTTTATCAATTTTAATCTGCTGTGGAGTTATCGGGAGGGGGTTTGACAGCAAAGGACTCAGTGCCGACACCAAGTGCTGCTCGTGTGAATCGGCCACTTCCTGTGACAGTTGCCTTTCAGAATGGGTGACATGCTGCAGCTCCGCCCCCCTTGGTCACCTGACGCGATTCTTATCAGGCCAGTACCAGTGCCTCCGCGGCACTGACGTTAATCGCGGCGCCGAGACTAACCACTTCCTGGAATGACCTCCCTAGATAAGCACCGTGGGGTCGGGGTGAGTCCGCGGGGTCTCCAGTGTGCCGGCATGGCCAAGCCACAGGGGGGCGCTCCTCCCCACCAGCCTTCATCTTTATGGCAGCTTTTGCCTGTCGCTGTCTGGCTCCTTAATATTTGGAAAAACACTTCAGTGTCTCCAGAATGCTCGGGCTCAGCTTACTGAGTAAATATGCTCACAGCGGGGCTTTTTCTTAAATCGTGTTGTCTGTTATGGGACTCCGCACCTGCCCACCTGCTTCTGCAATCACTTATGAATGAACACACGTGCACACACATACTCGCACACACACACACATACACACGCACATGCCACACTCACTAGGCCAGCCAGGCTATTTCCGCTGATGAGCTCTTTTTCCAATGGATCCCACTGCGGTTTTGCGACATGCCGCTGTCGTCATCCGTGGTATGCTCTCAGGAGACGCCGCGCCACAGAAATGGGTTAGGAAAAAGCGGAGTGAAATCGCCACACGGCCACCTCTCCTCCATCGTGGCCACGGTGCCCAAGGTCCTTCATTAACGAGCTCACGTTCTGTGTTTCATTTTCGGTTACCTCACACCTTCAAGCTTGTTGGTTAGAATCCCGCCAGTACTCTGGGAGTGTGGAGTTTTCATGTTCGTCCTGTATTGGACAGGTCGCCCCCTACAGGCAGGGGCGATAGTCAGGTTATTTAGTATCTGGAATGTGCCTGTAGTGTAATTGTTTCTGCGTGCTATAATGGACTGGCATCCTATCTAAGGTGTCCCCCTGCTCTGCACCCTAAGCTTCTTAGCATAGGGTGTTTTAACACCCAAGTTGACACAAAGGTATTTCTGGCACGATTTTCCAAAGCATTATAAAAATGGGGAAATGCAAAACCTCATCCCTGACCCTCTGTCAGGAGGTCAGAGAGTAAGACTCCTCAAAAAGACCTATATTCATCATCATTAATGGCAGTTTGATGGCTCTGGGTATGACGGGCTGTGAGTCAAAGCTGAAGGTGGTGAGGTTAGTCATTAGGTCATCTCAGCATGCCGGGGGCGAGCACCCCCTACCCACTCAGGCAGACTTCCAGGCAAGAACGCACAGTCTGTACTTCCACCAGGACAGCATGAGGAGCAGAGGCAGATTCCTGACGCAGGCACTGACTGGGACACGGACTCCGGTGATGTGGCGCAGCTTCGACTCTCCCAGGGCATCAGGGCAGCATGAAGGTTACGGCACAAACCATAACAAAGACAGAATGCAGTCCTGCTAGACCCGCGTGACATGTAAGCATGCAGCCATTTCTGTGTAAGCCTTTGCCCTGGCTGGCTAGTGGGCTGTTATCTCTCACTGATCTCCGACACTGGAAGCGTCCATGCATAAAGGTCTACATGCATTATTTACAGTGTCCGCGCATACAGACGGATCTGTGCCTAAGGGCTCCTTCGCATTCGTCTAATTCTCGCGTAAACGTGCATTTCCCCCTGATGTATGTGCTCGCTCGGTTTGTTGCTTTCCGGTGATCATGTCTGAGGAACGCTTCCTCGTCTACACACTCACGCACGGCCCCGGGGGTGGGAGTGCGGGCTGGGGGCGTGGCCTTGTCGGGCGTGGCCCCGCCCCCCGGCGTCCTGACCACTCCCGGGAAACGGCGCTGATTGACAGTCGGTGGCGGAGCGCATCGGTGCGCGTGCAGGCGCTGGGTCGCGCTCCAGTCCGCAGGCGGTGCAGGCGGTGCAGGCGGCCATGCATTCAGCATCGGGCATGTTTTCCGTCGCTACACGCATCGATGTAGCCTCCTGAACGCGCTCCCGTTTTTTGTCACATCGACAGAGGGATTGTCACTTCTTGTTTTTTTTTCTTTTCATTCTTAAATAATAGCAGAGACGTCGCCTGGACGCTTTACTACTAACGTGACCTAGACCTGTGACCGAAGAGGATTTCTTAAGGGGGGGGGGTCTGGGTCTTGTCATTTTTTATATATATATATATCATCATATAAAGAATATCTGGCAAAATAAACATGGCGAGTGATTCTCCGGCCCGAAGTCTGGACGAGATCGATCTATCTGCGCTGCGGGTGAGTCCGGAAAACGCGCCCGCTTTTATTGCCGATGCACTGTGCCAGCCCGCTATGGATAAACGCGAATAAAACCGGCCTTATTTCTCAATGACCTAATGAGCCCCTAAAAATAGATACGCACCGGGACGGACGTTACCGGGCGTCCCACGTCCTCCGTGCTGGTGATACGTTACGGCCAGTACCTGGATGCCGTCGTGTGGCTGTTTCATTATTGTGATTAATGGTGAATTTTGTGTGTCCCCTTTTCTGCGGTGCCACTGCGGCCGATCGCATTGGACCGATGGGTGCCCGGCTGTAGTGGTTAAGGTGATCGCAGGCGCGGATGCTCCCACTGAAATACACGCATCCGTCGCTCGTTAATTATTAGCTCAACATTTTTATAATCCATATTAACCGGGACGCATCGCACCGGCTCGCCGCTCATATTATGCGGCCGCCTGTAAAAGGGGAATTATTTCCCTGATCCCATAGGAGAACAAAAAGCAGACGAACCCCCTCCTGTTTAGTCTTCCGAAGGCAGTACAGGCTGTACCGTGCGCTGCGTGGCTCTCGCTAAAGCCCTGCTTTTATCCTGCATTCATCCTAGAGGACGCGCCGCTTGTTTGTCACCTTATCGCACCTATAATGAGACAGATCGCTGGGGTGTGAGAGTAAGACCGCTGTCCTCCGGCACACGTGTCAGACCCCCCGGTGTGTTTTTCTCTTTGTCTTCGGGAAGGTGCCGGGTGGGCGCCGCGGCCGGCGCACGGGGGGCGATCCGCATGAGCCAGCCCCGCGTCTTATCTCTTTGTTTTCTTCCCGTGTGAAATGGTTGCAGTAGCGGGCTTGCAGCGGCGCTGTGTGTGACTGTGTGCGTGTTTTTGACAAGTGCGGCCATCTCAAAGGGGGTGGGGGGTGCTCTTCTTGCACTGGGGGCCAGTTACGCAACGCGACCTTACCTGCAGTGCCGGGGCAAGTCAAGACACGGGTCCGGTTCCTGGGCTTTTATTATTTGCAGAGGTGTATGTGTGTGCTGCGCCGACCCGCGGCACCATGGGGACTCTGGATGTTCACAGATAAACCCGTTACGAGCGGGCGGACCCGTGTAGTCTGATTTACTGATGTGGTTTGTTTGCTCTTCCTGTTGAGCTTTCATTTTCAAGAAGTTTTGGAAACATCTTGTTGAGCGGCCAAGCGCAGCGTTAACTTTCCGAAATGTCACTGCCTTTGTGGGGCATCCATGGACGATAAGCGCGTCTGTTTCTGCGCCTCTTAAAAAGCCACGGGTTTGATTCACCTGCTGGCCCTGGCTGATTCTATAAGGAGCGGGGTCTTGATGGATGTGGGTGTGGCAGTGGGCGTGGTCTTGGATGGAATGTGGGGGTGGGTGGGTGTGGTTTCAGTGGATGAGATTGTAAGGCTTGGGTGTAGGTTTATACTGAAGAGAAGGTGGGTGGGGCTTTAAATAGGCGGATCCCAGCATGCTGGCACTTTTGGGGGTGGGGGTGGGGAGGTGGAGGTGAGCATGGTGTGGAATGTTTACTTGTCGGTGTGTCACTTCAATGTGGAGCATTTAGCTGGACGGTGGCTGAAGATCCTTCCAGAGGGACCACAGCTTAAGACAATGAGCACATGCTTTGGATGTCTACCTGACAGCTGTGGTTTTGGGTGTGTGTCCTGTCTCACGGGCCCTCTGGGCTATGTTGTCCATTAAAACTCCGTTAGAAGAGGTGTGGTGCCCAATAGCTAGGCACAGGGTGTGTTCTGAGTTTGCTCAGGGTGTAGACCCTCTGATGCATCTGCTCACACGTCTGCAAGGCTGGGAGAGGCCGTGTGGCTCCAACTCCATGGCGCACAGATGAAATTGGGGTGAGATTTCTGGGATTGCCATATAAACTTGTTTGTTTCATTCCCTAGAATTAGAGAGGACACGGGGCCTTTGCAGAAGCTCTGCAAGGCACCACAGAGCTTTATTACACCATTACTGGTCCAGGGGATGCAATATGACTTCCACCGGTGCAGTACCTGACATGTATGGAGAGATCTGCTCATTACTCACAATGACTGTATCCTGAAGTGATCTCAGCTAAAGCCCTTGTTTACACACACACATCACCTCATAGGTTTTACATACCAGCATAATGCAAACCGCACACATCTTGCTTGCTGAGCTTGTGATGTCATAATTCACAGCACGCTTGCCTGTTGAGGTTTTGATGTCATAAGTTACACCGCTGGCCTAGATTTAGGACAGTGTAGCGCCTTGTGAAGTATTTTGTCATACACTGTACCAGGCACACTAAAGCAGCTCATTCCCCGCGATGCTAAGGTTATGGCTGGTGATAGGCTGAGGTTCTGACGGTCTTCGGCAGCGTCATGTCAGTTCTGACATTCTTCTGTCGTCATGCCATTTGGGGCGGGGGGGAATGTCCCATCACCAGCTCTTTGTTGCATTGGCCATTATGGGGTGGGATAAGGGGCACTATGGAGATGGGGGCTAGCAGGGTTCTGCATGGAGGCCACCCCAGCCCCCTCCAGAATGCTCTGAGCGAAGCTGTTTCTAGCAGGAACATTAATCAGCATGGCTGCTGAGGTGCTGCAAAGGGCCCGTAAGCGACTCTGTTTATCCAGCACGTGCCGTTCCGCTCGCTGGGACGGCCCCGATATTTTCTGGGGTTAAGCGCTCAAACCTGCAGCGGGGCAGTAGCAGGTGGCTGGCGTCCCGTGGCCCCGTGGCCCTCTGCGTCTGCGCGCCGTGACCTGACAGCGCCCGTCGCCTTCTTCGCTGACCTCGGATCAGCGCCGCCTGACGCTGCCCCCTCCCTCGGCTGACAGCTGATGGCGGCGTGCGCCGACCTGTGTAAGTGTGTCTGTGTATTCGAAAGTATCTCTAAGCCCCACCCCCTCCCACCTCTGTGTAAGCTGCAGTCACACAGTCAGCCTGCAGGGGGCGTGTCCAAGTGGCAGCTCATGCCGCCCGGCTTTCCCGTAGGCGTGTCAGGCCACTAAACTCGTGCCCCGCAGCATTTCCTCTGATCAGCGCCCCCCCCTCCCCGGTCATGCTTTGAGAGAGATCCCACAGCCGAGTGGGGGGGATGCGGCCGGCCTTAAATGAAGCAGGACGGCCATATTTAGCAGACGCTGGAACTGGGTGACCCCACAAAGCCCCGGCCCGCTCTTTTATCTGTCTTTCTTCATTTTCACGCTCCCACTCAGGCTGGCGCTTTTCTTTGAAAGTGATTTTTGCAGTTTGCTCTTGCTGCGGACGCCCGGCATGCACAGCAGCACATAAACACACAGCTAACATGCATGTGTATCTCTTGTTTATTTCACGCTGGGGCAGTTTGGCCCTACCCCCGCTGTTTTTACCCTGGTTCCTCCCCGACGGTCTACTCACTCTATTGGCAAGGGGCCGGATCCCATTTCTGGGTGAAAAGTCAGCTCTCTGGGCACAGGCTCCGCCCACTGTGCGGAGGCATGCGGGCCGGAATGTGCTGGGAGGCGTACGGATGGCCTTAACATGTCTGCATCTTCCTTGCAGCAGCACTGCTGAAGGTATGTGGTTGGTGGGGGTGGGGTGGGGT
>JAODKL010000081.1:21646262-21665076 GCA_026780765.1 Petrocephalus schoutedeni | reverse complement strand
AGCATACAGCTATCAGACACACAGTTACATGGCTAACTTGCATTAGCATACAGCTATCACACACACCATTATATGGCAAACTCGCATTAGCATACAGCTATCACACACACCGTTATATGGCTAACTCGCATTAGCATACAGCTATCACACACACCATTATATGGCTAACTCACATTAGCATACAGCTATCAGACACACAGTTACACAGCTAACTTTCATCAGCATACAGCTATCAGACACACAGTTACACAGCTAACTTTCATTAGTATACAGCTATCACTCACACCGTTATACGGCTAACTCGCATTTACATACAGCTATCACTCACACCGTTATACGGCTAACTCGCATTAGCATACAGCTATCACTCACATCGTTATATGGCTAACTTGCATTTACATAAGGCTATCACTCACATCAATATGGCTAACTCGCATTGGCATACAGCTATCACACACATCGTTATATGGCTAACTCGCATTTACATAAGGCTATCACTCACACCGTTATACGGCTAACTCGCATTGGCATACAGCTATCACACACTCCATTATATGGCTAACTCGCATTTACATACAGCTATCACACACCCAGTCAAATGGCTAACTTGCATTAGCATACAGCTATCACACACACCGTTATTTGGCTAACTCGCATTGGCATACAGCTATCAAACACACAAAGTTATATGGCTACCTTACACTAGCATACAGCTTTCACACACTCTGTTATATGGCTAACTTGCATTATCTTGATAGAACAGCATTAAAAATAATTGCAAGCACAGCCATTCTCAGCTACCATAGTATGTGTGTGCGGGGATTTCAGTTTTTGTGCGACTGGGGACGGGAGAGAGTGGTGCTACTTGGCGACGGGGATGCAGGTGGGGGGAGGGAAAAAAGAGGACAAGAGGGCTGAAAGTAAGACACCTAACAACAGCAGGGACAAATGGCTGGAAAACTGGACTGTCCAGATGAAATCCAGATGAGTGGTCACCTCAGCATACAGCTATCACACACGTGTATGCTAATGTGAGTTAGGCATATAACTGTGTGTGTGATAGTAGTATGCTAAGGTGAGTTAGCCATATAGCTATCCCAGACACAGTTATATGGCTAACTCGTATTAGCATACAGCTATCATACGCACCGTTATGTGGCTAACTCGCATTAGCATACAGCTATCACACACACTATATGGCTAACTCGCATTAACATACAGCTATCACACACACCATTATACGGCTGACTCGCCTTAGCTTACTGCTATCATGTGTTGTGTTATGATTCAGTAGCAATCAGTCGCCTTGTGGAAAGACCGTAGCCTTCTCTGCCTCCTGTTTAAAGATCTTTCCATGCCCCTACCTGGGTGAAATGTCATTTATTTAGTTGTTTCTGCATTAGACTTCAGGCCAATTTTGTTTCTGAAGTGTCTCTATGGAGATGTGGGAGAGGCTCACAGGTTGGGTATGGTTTGGGTGGCTCTCACACTGCATTTGTGGGTAAATTAAAGAATTAAAGTGAGCACCTCTCTCCTCTGTGCCAGGGCCGTCATGTCAAGACAGGCCAGCTTGCTGCCATCAAGGTCATGGATGTCACCGGGGTAAGGCCGCTCCCATAACGAATGCTCACACACGCACGTCACCAAGTGCCGCTCTGACCTCTGACCTCCCTGCTGGGTCACACAGGATGAGGAGGAGGAGATCAAACAGGAGATCAACATGCTGAAGAAATACTCGCACCACCGCAACATCGCCACCTACTACGGGGCCTTCATCAAGAAGAACCCGCCGGGCATTGATGACCAGCTCTGGGTCAGGCACCGCTCTTCATCTCCACTCTCCTCCTCCTCTGCCTTTCATCTCCACGCTCATCCTTAGGTTGCGATTTTCTGCCTTCCACTCTCAGTATTTCTGACTGATGTTCACCACATCTCCCCTTGTTTGGTCTTTCTGACCCATAGGGGGCAGCATGGAGTAATGTCCTTGTGGTTCAGAATGTTTGGAGGGGTGTTTGGCCCTGTGAGCCCACTTCCATGACAGACAACCTCTCAGAAAACAAACAGCTCGGGAACAACACCGACACAGACAGTGTGACCGTTATGTAAACCAGTGCGATGTTTATTTACCAGTAATATTCTTGCATAACTTAGAAATCAAGGCCATTCAGTGCTATAAAAATATATGCATGATATAAGAAGGAATCTGAGGCCAGCTTTAATCTGCCGCTGGTGTGTGTGTGTTACGTGCCTGGGGTGATCTCTTCTGTAGTCTTTAGACACACACACACAGTCCATGTCTTCCTATCTTTATGGAGATTCTCCATTCATTCCTATGGGCATGACCCTAATTCGAACTATAACATCCTTCACCCCGCCCTAACCTTAACCATAAGTAATCACCCAAAATACAAGACTTTTTATAAAAGTAAACATAAAAAACTATGTAAAATTATTTAAAAAAAAAAGATCTTTTATAAAATTCAAGTTATCCAAATGGTTACCTGAAAGGAAGTTTCAGGTTTTACCACACTTTGGGGACATTTTGGTCCCCAATGTGATCTATGCAAACCCACACTTTAATGCTTTCCAACCCAATGAGAATCGATGCCAGATGGACCGTCTGTCTCCTACCTCAGCTGGTGATGGAGTTCTGTGGTGCTGGGTCAGTGACGGATCTCATCAAGAACACCAAGGGAAACTCGCTGAAGGAGGAGTGGACTGCCTACATCTGCAGGGAGATCCTGAGGGTGAGCTTCTCTCCCCTGTATTCCCATCCGGCCCAAACCCCGTCCCACATCCACATTTGGCCTGATGATCTTTCTTCCTGCCAGCCCTTGGTTCTGATCCATGTCTGCTTACGTCCTGGTTGTAGTCCTGATATTCATACTTACTCCATCTGCTCCTGCAGGGTCTGACACATCTCCATCAACACAAGGTCATCCACCGGGACATCAAGGGTCAGAATGTCCTGCTCACAGAGAACGCAGAGGTCAAACTTGGTAAGGCGATTTCTTCAAAAAAATATTTCCATACAATTGTCAAAAGCTGTACAGCACACACAATTTAAGCTTTTAACATTTGTACCTACATTGCTATTGCTACATTTAAAAGTGTATTCTGCCAATACCGCCTTTCATTAAAGAATCCCAAGATTCATCGTGACTTTGGTTCGCAATGAATCTTGGGATACGGTGGGCTGTGAAGGATACACCCGATCCATCCTTAAAAAACGGTGAAAAGAAGGATGCATTTGTGGGCTGCATTTGGAGGAGCCTTCGAATTCGGACAGCCTCGTCGTGGCGCTGTGACGTAATCGGTCTACAAATGCGCCCTTCGTAGGACACAGCCACTCTCTACACTGTCCAGGTATGGTCACATAGTCTGCCCACGTCTTGGTAGAGATACCTTACAGGACTCTTTGCTTTTATTTTCTGTGACCTGCAGTGGATTTCGGCGTGAGCGCACAGCTGGACCGCACAGTTGGCCGCAGGAACACGTTCATCGGAACCCCCTACTGGATGGCGCCGGAGGTCATTGCCTGCGATGAGAACCCAGATGCCACGTACGACTTCAAGGTACCGTGTCACCCTCAGCCACCACTGAGCATCACAGGGTCCGTGTGCCGCCGGATCCGAGCACCGTGGGCTCTGTGTTCCACAAGGTCCGTGCGACCCCAGTTTATAACTCTCCGGGTTCCAAGCCCCATGGTGCCTGTCCTGGTCCGTCACAGGGTCCAGTTTCACATTACACCCCCACAAAGTGGACAGGAGTCTGGGGGCTCCAGCTTAAGTAGGGACGGTCCATTTTGTAACCTCATTAGCAGCCCATTACTGGTGGCTAAATTCGATTGCAAGACACTGGTGACGAGGTGCCGAATGGCGCCGCGTCCGTGCCGATCGAGGAAAGTGGCCAGCGGGTGACCTTTGAAACGCGGAAAGTGCCGTGTCATTGTGGTGCTGCTGTGCTGCAGACCTGCAGGTGACACAGCCTCGCTCACAGCTGCCACCACGCCACGCCGTCTGCTGTGATGTTTAATTAAGGGCAGCAGTGTCGATTTATGCGGGAGCTTGATAAACTGTTTTATTGTGCAAAGAAATTCCCGTGGACTTTGACTTTCAACATGACATGCACCTGCCGAGAGCCCACAAATGCCATTGGTGTGAAAATTGTGGAGTCCCCAGTTGTGTGGACATTCCAGAGCTTTACCTGAAGGAATCCACAGCTGTAATGGAGCACATTTGGTGGGATGGTGGCCCCCGGGATCTGTATGCCACCTCTGTGGTGATCCTCCTGGATCCAGTCCAGTGCTGCTAAGGGGTATTAGCAGGTTCTACAGCATTGATGGGCCTTCTGGAGTATGGAGCAAAACCTGTTGACTAAGATGCTGGATTTCAAGGGATTAAGAAACAGACGATAGCCTTCATCATCAGGAAAGTGCTTCTTCCTGAGAAAGAAGGTTGTGTGCTTCAGATCCTTTTAAGCTAAATTTGGATCTAGTATAAGATCTGATTCAGAGTAAAATGCCTTAGACAGCAAACGCAGAAAGTACTTAGTCATATTTATATTACAATTAGAACCCGGCGAGGTGTGGAGGTGTGAAGAGCACACACCCTCTCCCTCAGACATACTCATACCTTTAGACACGCCCACATCCCCAAACACTCGCCCACCCACAAACACACCCACGTCCCCAACTCCGCCCACACCGTCAGACACAGAGTGCTTAATGGTGTTTCCTCATTCTTCTGTTGTGCTGCAGAGTGACCTTTGGTCATTGGGAATCACTGCCATTGAGATGGCTGAAGGGGCCCCACGTAAGTACAGCACAGCGTGTATCAGCACAGCACAATATAGTGTCTATCAGCACAGTGTGTATTACCACAGCATAGTATGTATCAGAGCAGCATAGCATGTATGAGCACAACATGTTTCAGCACAGCATAGTGTGTATCAGCACTGTGTATCAACATAGTACAGTGTGTATCAGCACAGCATGTATCAACACAGCACACTGTATATCAGCATAGCAGAGCACAGTGTGTATCAGCATAGCACAGCACAACATGTAACAGCACAGCGTAGTGTGTATCAGCATAGCATAGCACAGCATTTATCAGCAAAGCACAACAGTGTGTCTGTCATACACAGTGTGTATGAGCACAGCATAGTGTGTATCATATCAGCATAGCATGTATGAGCACAACATGTATCAGCACTGCATAGTGTGTATCAGCACAGCATATATCAACACAGTACAGTGTGAATCAGCACAGCACCGTGTATATCAGGACAGCACAGTTTGTATCAGCACAGTGTGTGTCAGTGTCAGTTCCCTCTTGTGGCAATGAAGCTCACCATATTCCCCCCCCACCGCCCCAGCGCTGTGTGACATGCACCCCATGCGAGCCCTGTTCCTGATCCCCCGGAACCCCGCTCCCAGGCTCAAGTCCAAGAAGTGGTGAGTGCGTGACCTTTGACCCCGTGCTCTTTGACTTGTCGGGCTGGTCTCTTTCTGTCTGAAATGGACCAAGCATCTCGGATCCCATCTCCCCCAAGTATAGTTCAGAGAGTGGCACGTATTGCCTGCCCTGGCAGTGACAGCACCCTCGAGGCTGTCAAGCCAGGTACAGGAGCTGATGGGAACATGCCACGATAGTCTGACGGCTGTTTTATTATCCTGAGACTACCTTTTCTGATGCTGTCTTTTAACGCAAAAAGTCACTGGTGGCCAATATGACACAGGTGTCCCAGTTGTGACTGGAGAAATAGCGCACCTGTCCCCACTCCCATGCCACCTACACAACCTGTGACCCCCCTCCTCTGGCCCCATTAGGTCTAAAAAGTTCCAGTCGTTCATTGAGGGCTGCCTGGTAAAGAACCATGGGCAGAGACCCACAACGGAGCAGCTGCTGAAACACCCATTCATCCGGGACCAGGCCAACGAGCGGCAGGTCCGCATACAGCTCAAGGACCACATTGACCGCACCAAGAAGAAGCGGGGAGAACGAGGTGTGTGCGCAGCGGCCGGCAGCCCAGCCACTAGGGGGCGCGTGTAAAAACACCGCCTTCCTAAGTGAACGGAATATCCAATGCTGCCTTGACCAATCATACAATCATTTTTGAGGCGTGACCAGTTAAGAGGTACCCTTGTTGTCTGCCAGTCCGGATCCGGTCCTGTAAGATGCAGGGCTTCCCTTAGGTGGTGTGACCGTCGTCTCACGCTTGGTTTTGTCTGCCTTAGAAGAGACAGAGTATGAGTACAGTGGCAGCGAGGAGGAGGAGGAAGAGAACGACATCGGGGAGCCCAGGTACGTGTCGGGGTCCTGTGACCCACAGACCCGAGTAAGACCTTCACTTTCACATGAGCGGCAGTTTAGTAAGCTGCTCTCTGACCCCTCGAAGTGAGTGTCCTCAGGAAGGAGGCTAGGCAGCCCTGCTCATCACAAGAGAGAAACACAGATAATCACAGACAGCCACAGACACAGACACACAAACTCTGATCCCATCCACTTTCCTAGCTCCATCATCAACATCCCCGGCGAGTCCACCCTGAGGCGGGACTTCCTGCGCCTGCAACTGGCCAATAAGGAGCGATCAGAGGCGCTGCGGCGCCAGCAGCTGGAGCAACAGCAGAACGAGGAGCACAAGCGCCAGCTGCTGGCCGAGCGGCAGAAGCGCATTGAGGAGCAAAAGGAGCAGCGGCGGCGGCTGGAAGAGGTAGGCGGGCAGTGGAGGGCATCAACCCCTCATCACACCCCACACCCCCCCCCACCACCGCAGGCTCCAGCACTGATGCCCCTTGCCTTCGTCTCCTAGCAACAGCGGCGCGAGCGGGAGCTGCGCAAGCAGCAGGAACGGGAGCAGCGGCGGCGCTATGAAGAGATGGAGCAGCTACGGCGGGAGGAGGAGCGGCGGCAGCAGGAGCGCGAGCAGGTAAAGGCAACCCTCGCAGGTGCAGTTGCAGGTACTGATGCCTCCCAGGTACAGACGCCCCACAGGTACAGACACCCCACGGGTACAGATGCCCCACGGGTACAGGCAGCTTGCAGGAATAGATGCCTTGCGGGTGCAGGCAACTGGCAGGTATGGGCACCCTGCAAATACAGATGCCCTGCAGGTACAGATGCCCCATGGGTACAGGCAATTAGCAGGTACAGGCAGCTTGCAGGTACAGGCACCCTGCAGGTGCAGATGCCCCGCAGGTACAGGTGCCCTGCAGGTACAGATGCCCCGCGGGTAGAGGCAGTTGGCAGGTCCAGGCATCCCATAGGTACAGGTGCCCCATGGGTAACGGCAGCTGGCAGGTACAGATGCCCTGTGGGTACAAGCGCCCTGCAAGTACAGATACCCTGCAGGTACAGGGTATTGGTGCCCTGTGGGTACAGACAGCTTGCAGGTACAAGCAGCTGGAAGGTACAGGCGTCCCACAGGTACAGGCGCCCCGCGGGCACAGACAGCTTGCTAGCAGGCAACTAGCAGATAAAGGTGCCCATCAGGTATGGGTGCCCAGCAGGTACAGGCACCCTACAGGTGCAGTTACAGGCGCCATGCAGGTGCCTGGCAGGTACAAGCAGCCTGGGTGTATAGGAGCCTGTAGGATGCATGGTGCACATAGTAGCCTGACCCTCTGATGAATCTACACTGTCCTGGTTTCTATGCCATGGAGGAGGAAGGAAGGATGGAGAGTTTACTGAGATAGATCGCCGTAGGGAACGTGTAAGCAGCCCATGTACCCAGCATATGTAGGGGCCTGCCCCCCTCCCCCCAGGACTGAGTTCTGGATGGTTTAAGTTTGCTTGCCTTTAAGCCCCTCCGGGACCCGGTTCCTTTTACACACCTCTAAACGGCTCCAGCTTTAACAAGTATGGCTGTTTTGATCCAGTTACCAAGGAGGACATCTGTCTGTGGGGGGGGGGGGGGGGTTAGGCTTTTGCTATAGTGTCACCCCCCACATCACACCACACATATCTTTCTCTACCTCTCCTTGATTACAAAAAAGGCTCTCTCTCTGCCTTTGCCTCTTCCTTCCTCTGTTCTTCCCTCGCTTTCTCTTCCTCCATCTTCATCCCTTTCCAACAATCTGTCTGAATCACTGGCGTCTTCCCCTCTGGTTTTAAGCATGCCCTGTCGGTATCGCTCCCTCTCTTTCTGTGATTGGCTACCGTGCGTGCCAGTCATATCTCCCTCTTTCTGGTTGGGTCCCGTGGGTGTCAATCACGGCTCTCTCTCCCGTCCCTCCCACCACGCTGGCTGGTCCAGCAGGACTACATCCGCCGGCAGCTGGAGGAGGAACAGCGGCAGCTGGAGATCCTGCAGCAGCAGCTGTTACAGGAGCAGGCTCTACTCCTGGTAAAGGGGCCCCTGGCTCATGCATAGGCCACGCCCACCCAGTGATGTGTGCCCACCCTCATTATGCTAGTAGATCCCTCCTCATTGGTGTGTCTGTGTCGTGCTGAACCCAAACCCTCCCCCTCCAGCCCCTTCATCCAGTGACTGTGTCCATCTCACCCAAGCCCTGCCCCGACCCATGTGCCTCAGTGGTACAGGCCCCACTCATGTGCCCCTCCCTGCAGGGTGAATGATAGGCTGGCCAGCTGTCTGTCATATTTATAAAAGCAGAGGTTGACAGGCTGACAGGATTTTTCAGCAACAAATGACCCCCCCCTGCGGGTAATCCTACGTAATCTTCACCCCTGCTGGAGATGGCCCTGTTCTGTTTGTCTTCTGCAGGCCCATGTAACGTACCACCACATGGTGTCCTGTGTCAGTAAGGCATTCTGGGTAAAATGCGGAGCCAGCCGTCTGCCTGCTGCTCTGGGCCTTCTTTGGTCCCTCCCTGCCCAGCCTGTCTCACTCACCTTCCTCATGTGGTCTCTCCCACTCGCGCTTGCCGTCTCTCGCGTCATGTGACCCCGCAATGTCTCTGCTGGTGGCAGGAGTACAAGCGCAAGCAGCTGGAGGAGCAGCGGCAGGCGGAGCGGCTGCAGAGGCAGCTGCAGCAGGAGCGTGCATACCTGGTGTCCCTGCAACAGCAGCAGCAGCAACAACAGCAGCAGCAGGAACCAGAGCCGCGGCCTGGAGACAAGAAGCAGCTGTACCACTACAAGGATGCTGTGAACCCCAGCGACAAGCCCGCCTGGGCCAAGGAGGTACGGTGCTGGCCAATCACATGCCTGTCCTTCCTTAACCCCGCCCCCGACAGGTCAAAGGTCAACAGGAATTCACCGGTATGCCTCCTTCTTCCCAACCGATGACAGTCCGGCCCACTTTCCTGGTTGTGGCGATGTCATCTTCTCCTAACCCACGATGTTTTTTTAGGTCATAAAGCGCTCCCAAAGTAACTCCCCCCGTATCCCGCCCAAGAAGTACCACTCCTTCAACAGCCCCAGCGAGGCCCGCGTGGCACACCTGCTGCCCCTGCCCCCCAGCCAGCAGCCGCGCCGGCCCCCCTCCTACCCCGCTAACCCTGCCGCCTGCCCTGCTCTGGAGGAGCCTGCTGAATGGCTCCGCCGCGGCCGCCAGGACATCCCCTCCATCCGGATCAGCCCCGGGGAAGAGGAGCGCCCCGGGCGAAGCCGCCCCGCAGAGCGGGAGCGGGAGGTGGCTTTGGCCCCCCGCGGACGGAGCCCCGGACGGGCCCAGCAGGTGGATAGCAATCCCCCTCACTGAGACCGAACTTACGAATCCGGCTGTCCCCTGGTGCTCTGAGATGCCTCTCCCCTATCCTACTGACATGCTCCTGATTGCCCCCCCTTCCATTACCGTGGGATGAGTAACTGGCCGCCGAGCTCATCGGGACGGATTCAGGCAGGGAACAGGCAGGCTCTCATTTGAGTGCAGCGCCCCCGCCTGGGCTCTGTGTGTAGGACAAGCGGTTGAGCCTGGAGTGAGTGTGATATTAGCTTAGTCACAGTCACGGGCCCTTAGCAGCTGTGACACCCAGAGCCCAATCTGTCCTGGAAGAGCTTGTGTTACCTTTGACCTTTAACCTCTGACTTGCTTCCTTCCTCTCAGCAGGATTGTGCTGGGGAGTTCGTCGGGATCTTAGCGCGGCAGCCTGACTAACGATACCCCTTCTTCCTGATAACTCTCTGACCCGCCCCGCCCCCAGTGACCCCCAGTGCGCTCTCTGCAATGGCGGCTCGTGTCCATGCATGTGTCGCTTTTTTCCCTAACCCTCTCTGGAAGCTTCTGAAAGCACTGTGCTCATTTTCTGGGATGTGGAGAAGGCTTGATACTCCGAACCTGCCACTGACTCTCCTGAGAGGCTCTGCAGTCACTCTGAATGGGCTTTTTTCCCTGGGGCTATTTTTAACCGTATTTACGGTACGGAATTGGTTTTATTTCTAACAGCGCCAATTGTGGAATGGTGGTGTGTCCGGCATAATTTACCTGTGATGCTTTAAATCCTACTACGGTGCTGGTTCCAGGCCTAGTCGTCATGGTGATGGTCCTGGTCCAGTCTCACGACTCTGCTCTGTGTGCAGGTGGAAGAGCGCTCCCTGCTGAACCGGCAGAACTCGCCGGCGCTGCAGCACAAGGTGGCTAACCGGATCTCGGACCCGTCGCTGCCGCCGCGCTCCGAGTCTTTCAGCAGCAGTGGTATCCAGGCGGCCCGCACCCCCCCGATGCACCGGCAGGTGGAGCCGCCGGTAAGTCGCCGCCCCCACGCCCTGTGCCTGATCCCCCTCACTTGCGCGTCTCACACGAGTATCTTCACTAGATGGCGCACCTGGTCCCAGTGAAGCCCCACAGCCCATCGATGTCGGGCTCCCAGTCGCTGCACGACCAGTCGGCCCAGGGGGTATCGGCCTTCCAGGAGGGCCTGTCCCCGCACCGGCCCGCCATCCCCCGCCAGAACTCAGACCCCACCTCTGAGACACCCCCCCCGCCACCCCGCATCACTAGTCGCGATGAGAAGTTCGACCGAGGCCCCTGGCTGATGCAGGATGAAGACATCCCGCCTAAGGTGCGTGAGGAGAGTTTCGGCGCGGGGCTGATGGACTGTCAGTCAATCAAATAGCCAATTGGTGCCTTCGGTTCCAAATGAGTGAGGCTGCAAATCTCCGTTTGAGTCTGCAGCTAGCATAGCAGAGTAGAACAACTGAGAGAGTCGGGAAAGACAGGAAGTGGACAGGAAACGTACAAGAGGCGGACAGTGAAAGGTTTCTCCATGCTGCCCAGGTGCCCCAGAGGACCACGTCCATCTCCCCAGCCCTGGTGAGGAAGAACTCGCCCAGCAACGGAGCGGGCGGCCTGGGACCTAGAGGGAGCTCCCAGCTCATCCGGGCCAGGTGCGTCTGTCAGTGTGCAGACCGACCCACTGCACACCAGTGTGTGAACAAACTGAAGGTCGAATCACTGGCCCCCAATCGGTATCGGATGGGTGGTGCTTTTGGAGTTCGGTGCCAGATACAGGTCATGTGACATTCAGAATCCCACTGCGTCTTCTAGCAACCCCGACCTCCGCCCCTCCGTGGAGACCGGCATCCCCCGGAACAGCAGTGGCAGCTCCTCCAGCTCCAGCACCCCCAGCTCGCAAGGCGGCTCCCAGCCTGGCTCACAGGCGGGCTCCAGCGAGCGGAACCGGGCAGAAAGCAGAGGTGAGGGGGCGGGGCTTTCGCCTGCAGCGAACGCATTCACCTCTGATAGCAGCTAACGGTGATCTCTCTTTTTGGGGGTAGCGTCCATGCGGCAGGAGGTCCCCCCCAGTGCACCCCCTCTGGAGCCCCCCAAGCCCAAGCAGCAGGAAGAGGGCCGAGACCCTGGCCGTCCCAGCCGACCCACAGTGAGTTTGGCTGAAGCTCCGCCCCTGCCCATGTTCCCATCCAGCAACCTGATTGGCTATTGACGCTAATCCAGAGTCAGCCAATATAGTCCTACTCCTGTCTTTGTCCCGGTGCCTCAGGACCTGACGGCCCTGGCTAAGGAGCTCCGGGAGTTGCGATCGGATGAGACCAACCGGCCACCAATCAAGGTGACTGACTATTCCTCGTCCAGCGAATCGGAAAGCAGCGAGGAGGATGAAGGCGAGGGGGCAGCGCACGATGGCACCGTGCCTGTGAGCGACATCCCCCGTGTCATGTGAGTGCCACCCCCTCACACACACACACACATACACGTGTGCGCCAAGCTGCCGGTGTGATGCGAGGTATGCACTTGTCCGCCCCTACAGGCCGTCTGTGGTCCAGGGAGGCAGCGAAACCTATGGGTCCCCTGTGATGGGTGGCCATGATGATGTCCATGGAGACTCCCACCCGGGGATGCGAGAGGTGAGAGTGTTAGATGGCTCTGGGCCGACCCCATCCCTACAACTCCTGCCCACAGCAGTGGCCAGCCGGCACCGGGAGAGAGCTGGATGTGTTGTGTGAACTCGGGAGTGGATCCAGGCACCCCCTGTGTGATCCTGTTTGTCCTGAGGAACTCAGAGTGTATCTGTCACCTTCTCGGTCCCCTTCACACCAGCTCCCATGTAGCTGAAGCCACACTGTGGTGCTGACCCTCACATGACCTCTCAGACCCTCAGGAATTTCCGTGAAGTTCTGACACGCAAATGCAGCCTATTCATAGCTTTGTGTGCTATTCCATCGTCTTCACATTTTGATGTATTTATTTTTGATCTTTGTTATATAGTAAATGTTTGCAGTGAGTAGCAAGGCTATGAAAATTTAAATGATCCAATTCATTTCCGTGGGAAATTCTCTTGAACAATGGATTTACAAAGAGCCAGCAACTTGGTCCTAATGATGCTCATTCGTGAAGGGTGGTGGATACACGGATCACAGCCTCACTAATGGTAACAGAAGCTAATAGTAATACAGACAGAACCTTATTAATGCTTATGTGAGGACAGACAGAACCTAGCTAATACTAACATAAGGACAGAGAGAACCAAACTAATGTTAGTATTAAGACAGAACCTAGCTAATGCTAACATAAAGACAAAAAGAGACCGTATGCAATTCTAACAAAAGCTTAGGGAGAAGGTATCTAATGCTAACGTAAGGATAGACAGAACTGAGCTAATGCTAATATTAAGACAGAACCTAGCTAATGCTAAAATAAGGACAGACCGACACTAGCTAATTCTAACAGAAGGATACCAAGAACATAGCTAATGCTATTGTAATGACAGACAGAACTTAACTAATGCTAACATAGGAACAGACAGAACTAGCTAGCTGATGCTAACGTAAGGACAGTAAGAACATGCATACATAGAATGGCTGTGGAGCAGTGGAAGCGAGGTGATCGTAATGCTAATGCAAGGACTGGTGGAAGCTCGGTGTGGCTAATGTCATGGAATCTTGCCAGCAGGGTAGGGATGCAGTGGAGGCCCAGTGATTCTAAGTGATGCTGCAGCGCAGCGATACTAATGCCAGCACACAGATGCTACAGCGCAGCGATACTAATGCCAACACTCTGATGCTACAGCGTGGCAATGCTAATGCCAGCACACAGGTGCTTAAGTGTGCCGATGCTAATGCCAGAATACAGATGCTACAGCACAGTGATGCTAATGCCAGCACATAGATGCTACAGCGCGGCGATGCTAATGCCAGCACACGATACTACAGTATGGCAAAGCTAATGGAAGCACACAGATGCTAAAGTGTGCCGATGTTAATGCCAGCACACAGATGCTAAAGTGTGCCGATGCTAATGCCAGAATACAGATGCTAAAGCACAGTGATGCTGATGCCAGCACATAGATGCTACAGCGCGGCGATGCTAATGCCAGCACACAGATGCTACAGCACAGTGATGCTAATGCCAGCACACAGATGCTACAGTATGGCAAAGCTAATGCCAGCACACAGATGCTAAAGTGTGCCGATGCTAACGCCAGCACACAGATGCTAACGCGTACCGATGCTAATGCCAGCACACAGATGCTACAGTGCAGCAATGCTAATGTCAGCACACAGATGCTAACGCGTGCCGATGCTAATGCCAGCACACAGATGCTAACATGTGCCGATGCTAATGCCAGCACACAGATGCTACAGTATGGCAAAGCTAATGCCAGCACACAGATGCTAAAGTGTGCCGATGCTAATGCCAGCACACAGATGCTACAGCGCGGCGATGCTAATGCCAGCACACAGATGCTACAGCGCGGCAATGCTGATGCCAGCACTCAGATGCTACAGCGCGGCAATGCTGATGCCAGCACTCAGATGCTACAGCGCGGCGATGCTGATGCCAGCACACAGATGCTACAGTGCGGAGATGCTAATGCCAGCACACAGATGCTAACACTAGCGTTAGACACACAGATGCTCCAGTAATCCCCCAGTGAGCAGCTGAGTATGGCGCCCTCAGCCCTGGCGCCTGGGCGCGGCTCTGGAACATGCTGGTCTCTCTCTCCCGCCCCCCACAGACGGCGCCGGATAGGCAGCGCTCCGGCCACGCCGAGAGTAACGGCTTTGCTGGCCACGCCAATCTGCCCGATCTGGTGCAGCAGAGCCGCTCAGCCGCGGGTGTGCCCGCCGGTCTGCACGCGCAGGACCTGGATGCTGCGGGCGAAGTAGGTGACGGGTGCCCCCGAGCAAACCCTCTGTGGCGTCCCGCTTCCCTGCCGCTCTGTGACTGGCCGTGCCCTGCGTAGGTCAGCCTCGGTGCTGGGGGGCCGAGCCTTGTTTCCTTTTCACGGCAGCCCCCCCCCCCCGTACCAGTCACGTCCTTTGGCCTCTTCTCTCTGAGAATCAGCAAGACCCCCCCTCCCCCCTCCTTCATGTGCGATACATATATGTGTACATACATGCCTGGAGACCACACCCCCTCAGCCTGTGTCATGTGATTGCTCTTTCCTTGTTGTCCTGCCCAATCCGGGCTCTTCAAACTCCACTCCTGTGGGTGGGAGGTGGTGGGACTTTACCTCTTTTGTCAGTGGTTGGTATGAAGGGTCATTCGGACTAGTAGCCAATCTGTGACCCTATGCCATCCTGCTGAAATAGGTATTGTGTCGAGCCTTGTCAGTGGACAATTCGGACTGGAGTTCCACCCCCTCCTCAGGTCCCATCTTTTGCTCCGCAGTTCGGGATTGGCAACAGCACCAAGGCCTCCTTCACGCCCTTCATGGACCCGCGCGTGTACCAGACATCCCCCACCGAGGACGAGAGCGACGAGAACTCAGCCGCAGGTGAGTTTCAGCACCTTTACGGTTTCACCTTTGACTAGACAGGCTGTCGATGGATGTCGACCCTCTGACTGGCTGCGATTGGTCAATTTTCCGCCACGCTTCCAGCCCTGCTGAGCAGCGAGCTGGCGCGCCAGGAGCAGGCCAAGCTGAACGAGGCACGCAAGATCTCTGTGGTGAACGTGAACCCCACCAACATCCGGCCGCACAGCGACACGCCCGAGATCCGCAAGTACAAGAAGCGCTTCAACTCGGAGATCCTCTGCGCCGCACTCTGGGGTTAGGGCCGCCGTCTCCATGGTGATGGGTGAGGGGCGTTCCATGTGTGTTTGCGTGTGCGTAACCATGTGTGAATCCCATCTCAGGCGTCAACCTGCTGGTGGGCACAGAGAACGGCCTGATGCTGCTGGACCGTAGTGGCCAGGGGAAGGTCTACAACCTGATTAGCCGGCGTCGCTTCCAGCAGATGGACGTGCTGGAGGGCCTCAACGTGCTCGTCACCATCTCTGGTGGGTGGGGCTTAACCCGGCGCAGACTCGGGCCCACGGGACGGCCGGCCAGGGGGTGTGACCCTGATGCCTGCAATGCTCTCCACAGGCAAGAAAAACAAACTGAGGGTCTACTACCTGTCCTGGCTGCGGAATCGGATCCTGCACAACGACCCGGAAGTGGAGAAGAGGCAGGGCTGGGTGACCGTGGGCGAGCTGGAGGGCTGTGTGCACTACAAAGTGGGTAAGTACGGAAGAACATGTGCAGATAGTTCACGGTGGGATTCCGCGGCATCTCTGAACCTCAAACACAACGTATTATTCCAAATTTAATGCGATCCCCAGAGAATAATGGCTTACTTCCCGTTCATAGTGAAGTACGAGAGGATCAAGTTCCTGGTGATAGCCCTGAAGAATTCCGTGGAGATTTACGCATGGGCCCCGAAGCCGTACCATAAATTCATGGCTTTCAAGGTAGGAGGTGCTGTTTGCCTCTTTCAGTTAGCTGATACCGTTTTTAGACGCGGAAAACACCATCAATGATTTGAGAAATTATACTTGGTGAAAAAAGAAGTTAAGCACCCAGAAGTGATGGTCCGATTTGGATGTAATTTGGTACACGTGCAGACCAGCAATGGGCATGTAAATGAATAGATTTGCAAGGAGCTGACACGTCTAGTCACCAGACACAGAGGATGCCTTGTAGACCCATTAGACAGCATTTCCAGCACTTGATGGAGTTTGATAGGAGTCGCATTGTGGGTTTGCATGAGGCCGGGTGGTCGTATCGAGCAGTTGCCCGGCATGTGGGGCATGCAGATGTCACAGTCGTCCGATGTTGGAACCAATGGGCACACGAGGGCACCCACACACGTCGTGAAGGTTCCAGTCACCCAAGACAGACCACACCAAGGGTGGATCGTCGTATTATGAGGCAAGCATTACAGAACCCCATGACATCTGCACTCCCCGTGTCATCCTGCACCATGTCTTGATGGCATCAGCCAGACTACGGGTTCACCGTCCCATGCGTAGGCTGCCGCTAACACCAGCGCAGAGATGGCTGCGTTTGGACTGGTGCCGTGACCGGGAGGCATGGACTGATGACGAGTGGCGGCGTACCACATTCAGCGATGAATCTTGGTTCTGCATTACCACGGATAACGGTCAAGTGCGTGTATGGCGGTCCTAAGGCGAAAGAACCAATCCTGCCGATGTTGTGGAGAGACACACCAATGTTACTCCTGGCATCCTGGGGCGGGGAGCCATAGAATAACACTTTGTGGGATTTGTGGGTCCCTCACAGCACAGCTCTATGTCAGTGACATCCTGCATCTGCATGTCATACCACTCCTGCGACAGCACCCTGGTACAGTCTTTCAACAAGGCAGCCCCCAACCACACGGCACGTGTCTATGGACTGCCTGTGTCATGCTGAGGTCCTCCCATGGCCAGCCAGGTCCCCCGATCTTTCCCCAACAGAACGTGTGGGATCAGCTCGGACGTCAACTCAGAACAGTGCCAATCCGCAGGATCTCAAGGGCCAGTTACTGTCGGCTGCCACAGGAGGGGAAACAATGGCTGTACGACTCCCTTCCGCACCATATAGCCGCATGTATCCTGGCCCGGGGGGGTGGCACACCCTACTGACATGGGAGCAGCAGTGTGCCCCTGCTGCCAACTCTAGTGCCGATTTGATCTGATATTATAATCATGGACGATACAGTCACATGACCTTTCAGTCACATGACCTTTCACCACGTGCAGATTCATTTCATTTCCACTCCGTCTGAGTGCTTAACTTTTTTTGTCACTGAGTGTTCATTTTGCTTCTGTTTTTGCTCACCACAGTGTTTAAATAGATACAAAAGTCTATAACAATGTTTCTCAGCCCAGTCCTCAGGGACTCCGTGAGTCCACGTCTTTGCTCCCAGCACACCAAGCACCAGGTATTCGGTGTTCTTAATTGGCTGGGAGAGGGGAGGAAGTAAAAATGTGGATGGTTTGGGGGTCCTCAGGGACCAAGTTGAGAAACACTGGTCTATACAGCAAGCTCAGAGATTGCATTAGCACGGAACAGCCACTAGAGGGCAATCTACAGTTCAGTCCTGTGTTTCCCTGTTGCTAAGTGATTGCACAGAGTTTGTTTGCTTGGGAAATGTCGAAGGTGGTGGCTCAGCACACCTGTGTCTCTCTCCAAAGTCTTTTACAGATCTGCAGCACAAGCCTCAGCTTGTGGACCTGACTGTGGAAGAGGGTCAAAGGTTAAAAGTTATCTATGGGTCCAGCGTGGGGTTTCATGTCATCGACGTGGATTCTGGGAATCCCTATGATATCTACATCCCGTCGCATGTAAGTGGTGAGGGCGCTGCAGCTCTCTCTACCATGACCTGCCCCTCCTAGCCTTGCGCTCGAGCAGTCAGGTGACCTGTTGCCACGGCGACAAGATGGCTGACCAATAAGAGGGCGGAAGATGAACATGGGTGAATCTTTCTCCCCCGATCTACGACCTTTGACTGACATAATCAACCGAAGGGGAAAAACGAAACCTGTACGATAAATGGCCAGAAGTTGCGGCCCCCTCGGACTGCGGGCCCCGTGGGCCCCGCGGACTCCTCGAGCTGGGCCCGGGCCGTGGTGCAGCAGCTGGGAGCCCATATTGTTGCAGCAGTTTCTCACCGGCCTGCCGCTGAGAATGGAAGCAAGGGCGGGAGGGAGGGCGGGACAGAGCGAGGGTCGCCACCTGGTGGTTACTGTTATGCACTGCGGCTCTCACGTGGGCTCACCTGCCGATGTTGCCTCCCCCCCCCTCCCAGATTCAGAACAGTATCACCCCGCACGCCATTGTGGTGCTGCCCAAGACGGACGGCATGGAGATGCTTCTCTGTTATGAAGATGAGGGGGTCTATGTGAACACATACGGCAGAATCACTAAAGACGTGGTCCTGCAGTGGGGAGAGATGCCGTCTTCTGTTGGTAGGTCCTCACGCGGCGCTCCTCTCTCTGCCTTTACCCCGCCCCCTGCCCCGCCCCCCGTCCCAGCCACACTCCACTCGAGACTCCGCCCACAGCCTGCCGTAGGTATTGGAGCCCCTGACTGCGTCCTCTGGACTCAGACGCCCACCCCCCTTCCTTCACACACGTACATACTTGCATGCCACTGTCGACTGGACATCACACTTAG
>JAODKL010000081.1:21626296-21646196 GCA_026780765.1 Petrocephalus schoutedeni | reverse complement strand
CCGGCCCCCCCCCCCCCCCCCCCCCCCCCGTCCCCGCCCCACAGCCGGTAAACACCCAGACACGCCCTCCCCCCAGTTCGGCCCAGCCAGTGGCCCGTCCCAGAGGTTCTGCGGGGTAGGGGGGACGTTTCTGTCGCTGCTTCTCTGTGCTGTTCCGCCATGACTGTGATCGGATCCGTGCTCGGATCCCGTGCCTCCCATGAGTCTATCGATATTCCCGTTTCTGTGTCTGTCCGCTGTCACTTTCTAATGTCCGTTTCAAAGACCCCCAGGGCGCCTCTCTATCAGACGGGGGTGATAGCCATACCACACGAGGGAAACATTTCAACATGCAGCTTCACGGCTTCACGAGGGTCACAGACAGCAGCGCAGCGGGTAGGGAAATGTAGGGGAATAAAGCCGGGACGAGTGGAAGCTCGACGGGAAGGAAAATATCAGCAGGGTGTCTGCCCGGTCGATAACCGCAGACCTGGGGCCGCTGCTGTTCTTTTTCCCTCAGCCCGGGAGTGACGTATGATTTTCTGGGATTTTTCTGCAAGGGCGTACTGAGCAGCCTGTGCCTTCAGAGCTGCTCGGGGGGTGCCCAGATCCATGCCCCCTCGCCGGATCCGGCAGGGCGGGTCACCCCAGCACGCTGATACAGAGCAGTTAGTCAGCAGCAGTGATGCAGCGACATCTTCTCCTCCCTCTTGTAGACCTCGAGGGCACAGGGTGGGCGAGGTTCGGCTCACAAACACCCATGGATGGGGAGCCACATTTTGACGTCTGTCTATTATTTCACGCGTCGCTTATTTCTGTGTCTGTACTGTGTTTTGTTTCACAAGGTAAAACCCAGAGCGGTTTCTTTGTGTGTCGCCATCGTTTGACCTGCTGCGTTTTTTTTTTTATGTCTTGTCTGGCCCAACCTTCTCACAGAGAGTGAAGGTTACCATTAATGTAGAAATGTCCCCGCGCCATGGCCCATGGTGGCCATGATCCAGCCAGTCTTCATCGCAAAGGGCATTTTTAGGTTAACGTTTAGCGCTCCACTGTGATTCTGCTTGCAGAATGAACAATAACAGCATATTGTCGCCACCTGTTGGCTGCTCAGTGCATAACACCACACCAATTCAGAATCATTCTAAAAAAAGGACGTATTCTCTCCGCTTGCGCTGATGAAGGAGTCTCCCTGGGGTAGGTGATCTGCCTCCTGAAGACCCCAGTGAAGGAGGGGAGGGGGGATAAAATCGAGCCATTCTGATGAGCATTCCTAACCAATCAGGAGCTAGTTCTCAGACGTTGATGAGCATTGCTAACCAATCAGGAGCTAGTTCTCAGACGTTCTCCCTCCCACCTGAGTGTGAGCATGGTGGGGGCGGCTTTGGGATATGTGGAAACTGCTGCAATAATCGCCTCCCGGGACCTTGGCTGCCCTCGCAGGTGACAGTCGCGTCATCAGAACGTCAGAAGTCGTCGAGGGGGGAGGGTGTCTCCCGCGCCGCATGCCCCTCGTGTGCCCACACTCAGGCCTGTCCCTCTCCCTGCAGCCTACATCCACTCCAGTCAGATCATGGGCTGGGGAGAGAAGGCCATTGAGATCCGCTCCGTGGAGACGGGACACCTCGACGGAGTTTTCATGCACAAGCGAGCTCAGCGACTAAAGTTCCTGTCCGAAAGGAATGACAAGGTGAGGGTCTTGCCTTTCTGGCCACCGCAGTGGGTCATGGTGGGTGACGACACTGATCTTCCCCACAATGCCCTCCTCTGCCCTCCTAGGTCTTCTTCGCCTCTGTCCGATCCGGAGGCAGTAGTCAAGTCTTCTTCATGACCCTCAACAGAAACTCCATGATGAACTGGTAAACTCACCGAACCCTCCATGTGCCCCCCCGCCCCCTCACCCCCTCCGCCCCCCCCGCTCCTGCGACCCCATCCAAGTGGAGCGAACAAGGCCCATGTCAACGTTGACGGAGAGAGAGAAACCTGGCGTCAGGACGGATAAGTGATGCTTGGATGGAACACCAAGGGCTCCCCGGGGGGCGTACCAAAACACACTGTACACGAGGCCCCGCCCCCCTCCCCCACAATCTCCTGCCATCACTTCTTGGGGATAAATGCAACTGTTCGTGCTCAAGGCTGGACATTAGAGAGCCCATCAGCAGGGGAGGGCATTTACGATCTGCCCACCCCCTCTCAGAGCCACACGACCCTCTCCGTCTTTGATGCAGCATCATTACAGCTCTTTTCTTTCTCGTTGTATCGTTTCGGCGAGACGGGCAGCTCAGTCTCTCTCCTCGGGAACCGGACACGGTGGCCATGCTACACCAGTGTCACCCGAAGCATCGGTGCCAAGGCTGGTCCTCTAGAGGCTCGGACTGCTTTGCTGTCTCGCTGTCCGGAAGGGGACTTGAGCATTGATGAGGTGGGGAAGAGAGGTGTCTTTTGCATTGTCCGGTCTCTTTGACAGAAATTTCTGGAGCTGAAGGCTGCCTATGGGTACAGTCCCCCATCTGTCATACAGATTAGCCGGCTAGCAGTAATAGACACCAGGCTTTGGTGCTGGTGGGGTTCAGTCCTCTGGTACCAGTGGAGACTGGTTCTGTTGCAGAGGACAGCTTTAGGCCACTTGTGAACGCCCCCCCCCCACCCACTTGTCCCCCGGGTCGTGACCCCTGTCGCTCTCTGTCTGACTGTAAATGTGCGTCCGGCCGTAGTCCAAGCAGTCAAACCGAAGCTGGTGAAAACACAACACAAACTGTGACCGCTATCACGTGATTTAAGATTTTCCGTTTCGTTCTCTCTCTCTCTCTCTCTCTAACTCTGTCTGTTTCTTTCTAAGTGGCTGCTAGCATGGGCTGCCTGTGGGATTCTGGGATTTTACCGAAAAAAAAAGAAAGGAAAACAAAAAAAACAAACTGTGCGCGCTTCCCGTTATTGACCTACCTCGTTTGTTTTTCTAACCATTTAGTTGCATTTTTAAACAAATATGTAGACATGTACATAGAGGTTCACATCTGTACCCATCTCCGTTCAGCGATCCTGTTCCAGCGGTGTGTTGCACATGGTAAGAGGCACAGTTGGCCGAGTTCTGATTGAGCCAGAGAGACGCAGTGGGTGCGGATTGTGGAAACTTTCTGTAGCTTAAAAACCCCTTTTAATTTACCTAACCCTCACAGGATAAAATACGGCAACTTTCGAGAACGTGGTATGGTGTGTTGAGTGCATGAAATCCACCGTATGTCTTTAAACATCGTCTGCACACAGCTGCTACGTACAGACATACAGGTGACAGGTGATTTGTATCGATACTGAATGCTGCCTATCTTCATCTCCGAGACCTTACTATGACATGCATTATGTACTGTATGAAGGGCGGCCAAAGAGAATTTGACAAGAGATGTAACGATAAATGGCCGTTATTATTATTATCATCACTATTAGTATTATTGCCGTAATCACTAACCACGGAACCGTGAAATTTGTTTAAATGACTGCTGAATGAGACTACTTTAGATGGGCAGTGTAGGCAAGGCGAATCATATTTGAAAAATAAAAACAAAAATACATTCTTGCTTTTGTAAATGTTTTTCCAAGCGTTTATTGCAGTGTTTCATACCTGTACACTCACCTATCATGTGAATATATGAGCGTTGCACATCACAGAATGTTGTTCTTCACACTGAATTTAATTGATACCTCCGCCGTTACCGACTTTAGCACAATCGCCGATAGGACAAAGACCCAGAAATCAGCCCTGAACTAAGTGATATTTTGTACAGTTTAGTGTAAAAGTTCATTGTACAGTTGTCTTAAAGTGAAATTTGGGTTTCTTTGAACTTCTTTTAAAATGGACTATTTTTGTCTTACAATTTAGGCATTTATTTGAAAATACGTAGCATGACGTAAGGGAAGATGAAACTGACAACTTGATATTGATTTCCTTCTCTTTTTTACATTTATTTGGTCTCTAGGACAGCGCGTATTTGATTTGGATGTAATCTTTGTTGACTGAAACATTAACAGGGAACGTTTCTCATTTTTAAACTGTTTCTGACCAATGACCGGTCATAAGCGATCCGCCTCCTGTTAGGCCATGGCAGCACGAATCGGCGGCTGACAAGCGGAGGCCAGACGCCAAGTTGAAGGCGATTGAGTGACGATCGATCAATTATTAATTAGACACAGTGCGTCGTGGCGAACCACGTGACTTACGTGGGCGCTGTCTTGGAATTAATGACGCCACTGTGCGCTCCGCTTGTTTATCGCCAGTATTGCGTGAAGGATTACTAGACTTGCTGTACTTTTCCCTGGTTTAGCGGTTTCCTGTATTTTTAGGCTTTAACAAAATCAGTGTAACCTTTTCCTCCACATATCGGTACATTTTATAAAAGTATTCTGTTCTATAGCTTATTGGAGTTCCTGGATGCGATGCACGGTTGAAATATGCATAGGAATGTCAAGATTATCTAAAGGTTGTGGTTCTGTCCCTCTTCGCAGATCTACCTTTAAAATGAGCCGCATTTTTCATTTTTTTTTCCTGTCATATCTGCATTTGGGGGAAATTGATTTGTTTAGGGAGAGATATGGTAAGCTTTTAGAGGGATTTTATTTCTCCTGGATTTATTGTAATGTTTGCACAATATAAATATTTATATTTGAGCAAAGAGTAAATGATGACCTAATTGGGATATTGTTATGGGGATTGTGAGGACACTAATACTGAATCAAAGCCTAAAACCGTTTTAGCAATAAAATATACCGGTGGTTTAGCTTTTTTAAATTCCTCTCCTTTTATTTGCCAGATTCTGGTGGGAACATTGTGGTGACTAGTAGAGAAATGGGGTTGTTTTGTACTAACAGAGCTTTGTGGAGCTTGTTTGTGTGATGGATATGTACACTGGGAGGGGGGCGAGGGCGGACATTTCTGCTAGACTTCTCTCAGTTTTCACTTCCCAGAACTGTTACACATTGTGTTTATCAAATTATGAGCATTAGATTTGTCCTGTTTTTTTAAGTCAATAAATCAATAAACAAGCAAATGAACAAATAGTAGCCCTGCTTCCCTGTCTTTGTGGTTATGGGAGGACAGTGTGAGATGACTCTTTTGAATTGCCTTTTTTTGCCACTCAAGAAACCCTTCGCTATTTTTTGCAAGTGACCAGAGAGGAGTGTTTTAATGACATTTACTGACACCATTCAGGTAATGCTGTAGCTTTTCTTTTATTGAAATCGATTTTCCTACATTATTTACGCTTACGCCAGAGATCTGCTGTGAATTGTAAGTTCGCACCTCATCCAAAACAACCTCTACATTTCATATTGAAAATATAGGCTACAGGAAGCCAGTAATGATCAGAAGACAGTTTGGTCAGCTCATTCCTCCTGTGACTCCACATGGAATGGCTGCTCGCTAAACAGATCATTGGTGGGCTCCATACTGGCCTGTAACAGTACAAAGGCGTTCAGGTCGTAGACGATCGAGTGTATTCATCTAAGAGTTTGACACAGCAGTGCTATGAAGAAAAAGCATTTGCACTTCTTGAAAAATGAGGGTATTATAGCTTAGTATGGCAATATATTCTGCTCACATAAACTTTTTGCCGAATTCATGGCAATGTACATTAAAAATTAAAATAAATAAAATTTACTGAATTATATTTATTGAACTGCCCTTATAAAGTAATGCATTATGTCAATATGCCAGTCCATATTGGGCACCACCTACTCACATAACCACGTTTAAAAAAATAATAAAAAAAAAAAACTACCAGAGGAATCCACCGATATATGTAAAAAGAAAAACTCGACCCACACAGAGCAGGGGTGGGATTGATTTTACCTGTTTAAACAAATATTATCTCCTAAAAAGAATATACATCTTTATGTATATAATTTCTCTCTTGATTTAATCCGTGACTCACAGGAATTTACTGACCAATATGCATGCAGTTCAGCTCTGAAACTAAGAAATGTCTTATGTTTTATATGTATATAAACATAAGTTTCCGTACCGACGCACTACCGGCCATGTGAGTGCTGTCAGAGCGCCAGTGAAACCGGAAACCGTGGGGCATCTGGGAAATGCTTCTGGAACCCCGCCCCCCGTGAGGGTGCCGCAGTAAAATTGGGCGCGCCTGCGCAGTCGCGTTCTTTTTTTGTTGGAAGGTAAGAGTCGCATGGCGCGTGCTTCTCTCCGTAGCGCAGAAAAATAAATAAGTTTTTGGAGAAAATTCCTTGTTTCGTGCTCGTGCCGCGGCGTCGCGTTAACGCAAGTCTTGACGAAGCCGGGATTCAGGCCACGAGCGGTAAGAGGCCGCGCGCCGGGGCGCGGATTCGCGCGTCTAGCAGCGTCCTGCTACACGCTATGCTGTGCGCGAGGCCTTGGCCGCGCGCTCGCAGTGGACGCACGCCCGTGCCTCGCGCCCGGAGCCGCCTCGCGGCGCGCCGCGCGGATAATCGCACACATAACGGCTCCGCCGAGGCTTCCCGCCGGTCCGAAAGTTCGGTTCCGCAGCACGCTGGACTGCGGCCGACGCAGTTTGCCCGGTCTTTTTGGTCGGCAGCGGTGGAGATGAGCCTGGTTACGTTATCTGGCTCGTCAGGGCGATGGGGGTGGGGTGGAGAACGCGGAGACCAAAAGCGCATCCGGGGCGCCGTGCGAAGACCGTTACGGGGCGCGGGACCGACCCCCGACGGCCAGCGGGGTAACGCTGCGGCCCGGGTGATTTTCCGCTAAGTTGCGGTCCTTTCGGGCTTTGGCCGTGCGGCTGGGCCTGTAGGGGCCTAGCACTTCATTTAACGGGGAAAGCGGTTAGACTGGGGAGGCTCCGGCTTATGGCCGACCTTCGCCGAGGGTCCGTGGTGATGCGGCCCGGAGGATGTCGCTGCTCTCCGGCCCGGCCCGGTCCGTTACTCCATTGTTAGCGGCTGCGCTGAGATTCATTGTTCAGGCCGGTAGTGTGACCGCGCCGGGGCTTCCCGTGTTAACAAAGCCGAAGGCCGGCCCAGCCGCGCACGTCGGCCCGCTTCCGCGGGTAACTGAGGAGGCCGGCGGCTCCTGTGGCGTCGCTGCTCCGGGCCGCCGTGAGGCTGCAGGGTAGCAGCGGCGGCCGGAGTCGCGGGCTCCAGCTTCCGCTTCCCGATCACACCGCGGGCCGGACGGGGACACGTGGATAGGGCGTGGGGCGGCCGCGGCGCCAGCGGTCGATACGGTTCACTGGTATAAAACTCCCGTCACGTTTAGGAGGAAGGTTTCTCCGGCGGGCCAGGGGCCCGGGGTCCCCGTGCTGCCTTTGAAACGTGGTCGGTTTCGCTGACGTATCGGAGATGCTGCTGTTCTCCGATCGGCACCGGGGCCCGTCTTCATTCAGCGCCGACGGCTGTTTCTCTCGGCCAGGGTGGATCGCGGCAGTTTTCGTTTAACTGGCGAAACAAGCGCTTCGTGGTGCGTGGACGTCCACGGAGGCCGCCGTTTCACCGCCCTCTCCGTCTCACCCCGCAGCTCCCTCTACATTCAACCCCCGCCACCATGGCAGACCCAGATCTCGATTTCACCAGCGGCGATGCAGGGGCTTCTGCCACCTTCCCCATGCAGTGCAGCGCACTGCGTAAGAACGGCTATGTGGTCCTGAAGGGGCGCCCCTGCAAAATCGTGGAGATGTCCACCTCCAAGACCGGCAAGCACGGGCACGCTAAGGTACCGACCGGGGGCTCTTTCTTTGGGGTGGGCGGTGCTTGGGTTTATAAGGGCTCTGATGGATAATCGCCCGGTTTAATGCGTGGTAAATCTGCAACTGTGATGCAGTATGACTTTCTGTGACAGTTTTGTGATGGACCCCGCAGGTTCATATGGTTGGGATTGATATCTTCACTGGTAAGAAGTATGAAGATATCTGCCCCTCTACCCACAACATGGATGTCCCCAACATCAAGAGAAATGACTTCCAGGTAACTTGAGTGTCTGGGCTGTGGTGGTCCTGTCGCCTTAACCATTACCAGCTGTGCACATTTCTGGACTGTTATTGGGCATGTCCTGCAGATATTAAGGGAGTCGGTATATGTTCACTGGTGGATGATGGGTTGTAGTGAGGGTCAGAATTCTTATAATGGTGCTTTATGCAGGGAGGCCTGCACCGCACGTAAATGCTGCCCCGGCTGTCCTCTGCGGTGTCAGTTTGGGTAACTGTCTTAAAGATGTTGCAGCTAGTTTGAAAGTTAATACCCATTCAGCTGCATGCCTCTGCTTTAGCTGTGGGTGAAATTAAAGCTGCCTCTCCTCTGAAGGTGCATATCATAATACCTGGAGGGGGAATGAATTCTGTGCTGGATTTTGTTTAAGACGTGGCTGGAATGGCATGCTTCCACCAGCTGGCTAGAACCCATTCACTCTGGCTTAAGAGCTGGTCATGACGGAGTTAATTATCAAGTAAGGGGTGGGCGTTCGTTGGTTGTGTTGGTGAGTGGCGCTTCCAATTGGCCAATGGCTGCATAGGTCTGTGGTCCCTCTACTTGACCTGACCAGTCCATGACGTAGTAGTTTCAATTGGAACATCATGACTGGCCATCTTTAAACTGCTTTATCATTGCTGTGCTTTGTCATTTAAACGCATACAGGTACGTGGTCAGACTGTACTTAATTTCAGCAGGTCTGAGAGTCCTTCAGCTTACAGGTTTAGGTTATCAGTTAGAAAACCTGGTTGCCAGGCTCAGCTGGTGATATTTGGTATTGGGTGCTATTGTTTAAATTAATATTCCATGTTTAGTTGTCTAATTAGTTGACTAATGCATCAAATAAGCTGAGCAGTGACCCTGGACCTTAAGTGAGTTCCTGTGGCCAGGGGGCTTGATTAGCCCTCAGAATTGAGTAGGATACTCCCAGGCTTAGGTTCTTCTGCCTTGGCTTGCTGATGGTTCATTCCGCTGAGGAACTGTGCTGTGGTGCCTTGTACATTTGCTTGTATCTACAGATTGTGTCCAGTGGACTAGGGTTCAGTAATGCAGTAGTGGTGATTGGTGCATTTGCCCTCTCAGCTGATTGGCATTGCTGACGGGTACCTCTCCCTGCTGATGGACAACGGTGAGGTTCGTGAGGACCTGCGGGTTCCCGACGGTGACCTGGGCAAGGAGATTGAGGCCAAGTATGACGTTGGAGAGGAGATACTGGTAAGTGGATGAGCTGTTTCGCCGTGCATCCAAACCCAGTGTCTGCATCACACAAGCAATGGGGACTAATTAATACGAATAAAAACCATTAATACATGCCTGTATTAATCGTTTTGTTATGGCTGTCCACGCAGTGTCTGCATACATGGGTCGATGCTGTGTTTTGCTTCTTTATGGTTGACCAGTCGCTCCTGTAATGGATGTTTATGGCAGTAGCATATTGCTAGCATTGTGGGGTGGTGTAAGTGGGTGCCATTTTTCAGCACCTTTGTGAATTATTCTAGAGGTGGAGTCACACCTCACATTATAACTTGCAGAATGTCAGCTCCTTAATCCTTCTGAGTCATGCCTTGGTCTGCCTATTCATATAGTTAAACATCCTGATGCACTAACCTGTTCAATGTTCTCGCTGACATTTGGGCCCTTGCCTTTTAATGCTGTTTATCCTTGCATGGGGAATTAAGGCTGCTCTTTGCCAATTAAGCTGGTTATCATGTGCAGTGTGGAGTCGTGACTTCTTAATCAGCAGTTATGGGGCACAGGTGTGAATTTCACTGTTTGGTTCCTGTTGGGGCTTTATGGTGTGTTGACAACCTTTCTCTTCACCTAGGTCTCTGTGCTCTCTGCCATGGGGGAGGAGTGTGCGGTTGCCATCAAATCTATGACCAGCAAATAGGAAGAGAAGAGACTGGATGTTCAGGCTGAGACCTTATACCACAACTCCTTCATTTTGGCTCTAATTCTCACCAAAGCTATGGCCTTCAAGCAACCTCAAGTTTCTGTTCTGGTTTTTGTCCCCCCCCCCCACCCTCCAAAAAAACCATGCTGGACTTCTTGCAACTTGTCTCCCCAGTCCAATTTGGCGTCCTGCCTGATCACTGAGGTTTTGAGTTTTAAATTGCATTCCTTGCCTTTTAATTTTGCCTTTAAGATGTCAGTCTTGCCACCTACATTCCTGAATGTTAAGGTTAATAACGGGATCCAATTTTGTAAGTTTTTTTTTTTTTTATTACTTAGGTTGAATAGTGCAGCATTTACGCCTTTCTGGGGGAAAATATGCATTTTGAGTTGATGAGAAGGACGGGGAATTAACTGACATTTAACCCTTATTTTTATTCCTGTCTTGTGTGGAGGGGGGATTACTTTACCCAGCCTTGCTGGTGTTGACCACAGATTGCTTACAAAATGTTCGCCCTGAGTCCCAGGCCACCCTCGCAGAATGTTGGGTAGCTGGAGTTGGCACTTAAGTTTTGGGTGGAAACCAAATTTTGCCCACTCAAACAAACTTTGGTGATTTTCTTCTAAATTACTTTTTGTTTTGTTTTTTTTTTACTGAGACATGGATGGCCAGCAGTCACTGACCTCTGTACCCGACAGCTTTCCTACGGCTGTCCCTGGTAAACCTAATAAGCGTCAAAGCCTGTACGTGTCTCGGCCGGGGAGGCTCTTTTCGAATGTTTTGCTGGCGCCTTATGTCGTGCTTTGGAAGGGATGTGGTTGGCGGGAGGTGGGGGTGTAAACGTTCAATTTTTGGTTCCCCCAACTCAAGGCCTTTTGTCACCAGACTGGAGATAGCAAAATAAAAAATGAATAGAGAAATTTCCCAGTTGGTTCCTTTTATTGTATTTAACATACAGTGATATTAAAATGAGTGAAGATCTCCCCAGTGCACCAGTTTCTGAATGTTGATTGGTTGTTGCCCTTCCTTTGCTGGTTCACTATCTTGAAGACCATGTCAATGATTTAAGATGCAGTGATCCTCATATCCTAAGTCATTCTGTGGACGTAGGTGTTGATCGCTTGATGTTGAAGTAACGGTGCCTTCCATTTTCTATTAGACTTTTTTTTTTTTTTTCTTTTTTGTACAAGTATCCAGGTGTTAGCGGTCCATTACTTTTCCAAAAATGGTTCAAAGGAACTGCATTTGGGGACCTGAAGGACAGTGGGTAGGATTGTCTGTTTTATCCACAGGGTAATCCTAGCCATTGAGTTTCAGAGCCTTAATCGGTACTGAGATGTTTAAGTAAGCATATGACTTGCATATCCACTGAACCAAGTCTGTCAAGTTTCAGAGCTTCTTAAAAAAGATTTTTTTTTTTTGGACACCATGGTCTGTCGCCCCATCCTAGGCAAATAACATGCATCAGTATTACTTTTTGTAATGCGTTTAATTAAAGTTGCTTGCTTAAATATAGTATGAGCTTTGTTTCTCCAGTCCCTGTTCTGTAACTAGGCCCCTGAAGCTGGTCTGAGTAGCTCTCTTCCCGGCACTCGGGCTCAGATGGTGCAGATCAGAATTTGGTTCTGTGGTCTTCTGCTGGACTGCTGATCTAATTCACCAGCATTCTATTATCTTGTGTTCGTGTCCTGGTTAATTTCTACTACCTTAAATTTTTTTTACAACCCTTCCTTGCTTTATTTGGAGGCCTGTCTGGCAGGTCTTGGCCCATTACACTGCAGTTCTCTAAAGTAATATTTCCCTACCTGGTCCCCAGGGACCTGGAGCTAGTCTACATTTTTGCTTCCTCCCCGCTCTATTCCCTTCACACATCCTAGAATTTTGCATGCTTTTTCCCCAGTTATGGTGTGCCTGCAACCCAGAAACCCAGGCATGCAGGGGCCATTTGCAGCAATGCGGATACTTTAGAGAGAGAGAGAGAGAGTGTGTGTGTGTTGCTTCGTGCCTCCTGGAGCTTGACCTCCGCACTGGAGCATGCGGGAAGAACAAGTGCTGCAGTTCTCCGTTGACAAAATGGTTCCTGTCATTAAAGGGCATCTTACCATTGCCCATTCTGAGGAGAAATGTACAGTTACTGTATCCTGTTCCTTTATCTCTGAGCCCCTGATCTATGTGGGTGTGATGCTTTTGTTCCTTAGTGATGTTTAGACCCTTGTGCTGTTTAATATTATCTAGCTATATTCTGTTTCATTGTCAAGTTAATGCAACGAGGTTTGGAACAGGTCTCTGGTGATGGTAGGAATCAGCCAACTGTTAAGGTGACTGCTGCCTTTTGCCCTGCTCAGATTGGGGCTTTCTGCCAATGTTTGCTTAGAGCTGTTTGTTGCCCAACCAGAAGTCTGCTTCTCCTCACTGAGGAGGATCCAGCCATGATGGACACCAGTGCTCTTAAAAACGGAGGATGTGATATGCTGTTGGGTGGGAAGGGGGTGGGGTGTTCCTATCTGCTGTGGTTGGTTGTAGTTCTACTTAATCTTGTTTGCTACCTCAAAACAAATGGGGTTTAAAAAGCATGAGAAGTTACTTCGCAATAAAGTTTCAACAATTAATTTAGCCTGTGTTCCTTGGTATATAATTGGTATCTTACAAGAAGACATTTTGGGGGTGACTAGTGAGATGGGATACTAGTGACACAATCACGCTTCTGTACTGGGGGGTTATTCAGCCCTGACAGCAGCTCTGTGACACTGAAGCGGCTCCTAAATGTCTGGGTTCACTTATCTCTTGAGGATGGCTCAGCCTTTGTCTGTGCACAGTTCATCTTCCTCTAGGTTTCTACCTGTGGACTGGAGACAATTTTTGTATATAATTTTAATGCTCTATAGTGCAGTGAAAGCATCCTGGGAGTTGGTCTTGGATTCATGGACTCTGGTGGTGGTTGAGGATAAAGCTCAAGATGCAGCTTGTGTTCAGTGCGGCACCCTTTTACAGGAACTGGTGGTGGTCTCTGCATGGGGCTGGTACTGTCCCTAAGAGCTATTAACTCAGCCTTTGTGCCGTTTCCTGAATCCCTCCCTGCAACTGGGCTGACAGGAAAACATGCTGCTAGTGGAGAGAGTGATTCCACTTAGAGAATGAGTCATACTGCTCCAGAGAATGACTGGTCACCATTTTGCAATTGGCCCTTGCTTCCATATCTGTGCTACTGCTCTGCCGGTATAGGCAGTGCTGTGCACGGCAGTGATGTACAAAAGGCAAAATGAGAGTCACGTGCTGAGTGGGGAAAATCACGCTGTAGCTGTTCATAGCTATGCATGCATGGATATGGAGCTGATGAGAGGTTAATACACATTAAGTAAATGGATACATTTTATCGTTCCAGAATTTCGGGATTTAAACTTTTCAAAGGCAGTCCGGAAGCCGCACAGTCTGCACGCTGGTCGTGAGCTTTATGACGTCGCTCCTTGTGCTTTTCGGGCGTGTCTCGTGGGCGAGTCTCCACGGAAACGCCGACGTGGAGAACGCGATGACGTTGGCGGCGTCCGCGCCGAGGAGAACGGCGAAGGGAAAGCTACACCGATCGTAAGGCGAGTGGTGCATGGTCCACTTTGCTTTCGATTTGTTTTGCATCTACAGATACAAACGACTGGCAGCTTATAGTAGAGTTCTCCGTGAGACCTGAATCGGATAAGTTCGATAAAGGATCCACTTACGTCTTATCGACAAACAGGCTACCACAGAAACTCACGTGGTGGCACTCACTCGTCAGCGTTTCTTTTGTGAATACAGAGCAATTCAAATCTCCCTTTGCTAACCAGCCTCATTAATGTACTCACTGTTGTCACGTTTATCAAACATTTGAAACGGTGTGACAAAAGAGAGATTTGTAATGACGCTGATTGCCTGAGTGGTCAGTTTATATCTTAGCACCTGAGTTTGTTCTACCTTTAAATTTCTACTCTTATGCCCTCGTTATTTCTGTCGCCAACAGATGGTTATTTGTTGGGATTTCATATGGGATTTCATTACATGAGTATAACGATTATAATAAATACCTGCGATCCGTACTGCCGCTTCTTGTATTCAAGCTGTACTGAATAAAGCATAAATTAGATGTGAAAAATGTTTACTACACGAGTGAATGACATCTAATTTTTCTGGTTTCCATATATAGCTCATGAAAAATCCCCCTTTTTGTTGTGGATTTTTAGAAATGAAAGGCCTTTCATCTGCATGAAGTTGATGCACTATTCCATGTGCCTTAACCCCAGCTCTAATTTCTGAAGTCCTCGCTGGCTGAAGTTACATGCTAATTGCCCTGAGTCCTCTGTTGTCCATTTAGAAAAATGGCTAAATATCTGTAGGTGTATTCCCAATTTAGCGAGACTCTTGGAAAACTGAGTCAGACCACCAAGTCAATATATTGACTCAAAAAAGTGCTTCATCTTGTCAAAAAGGAAAACAAACATTTCCCAAGATGCATGAATAAACAAGGAACTTTCAGTGGTAGCTGAGATTCTCTACATGTCATGTCCTTTGCATGGGGAATTTAATCCCTAAGTGCCATTTAATGTTGGAAAAATGTATTTAACTGAAATTTGTATGTATTATGACGTGCTCCTGAAATGAGCTCAGGAATCTGCTTTGATGCTCATTGGCTGCTCCAAACACACATCTTGGAGGTGTTTGCCTATCAATGGATGCCAGTAACCGCATCTGCATCTCAGAGGGTCACACTAGCCAGGGTACACGTCTGATGTGCCACTGCATTGTCCTCACTCAGGTGACACGATGGCATTTCAGGACCCAATCAACGTAGAAGACTTTGGCTCTATTCTTGATGGCCAGCCTGCTGTGAGTCTTTGTCCTGCCTTAAGGCACATTCTGACAATTTCTCTCCAGTCGTTTTCAGCTGAATGCCTGGGGGATGGTGGGGGGGCAGATGGTGATCCACAGAGGTGTGCATTGAAATGTTTATTTGACTTTCACACTGCCACTTTTTTTTGTTTAAAAAATGGTTGATCTGTGAAAGCAGGAGTAGAAGGATGATTTGTATTAAAAGCAGCAAAAATGGCTTGATGTTGTGATGATGTACAAGCTTGTTAGTGGCCCATTTCTTTTTCAGAATCTCAATCCATTCTTTTTTGATCAGTCACCTGACCTGAGTCAAAGTACTTCAAAAATACAATTGGCCAATCAAAGTGCAAGAAGCCCACAGACTCCTCCCACTGTCAGCTCAGGCAGTTGTGAGGGGGGCATGTTGGATAAATATCAGCCACGACTCTTGGCCAGCCAGTGCAGGGTTCATATGGCTATCATTCACCTCGGGTGACTCTTCCCTGGCTGATTAAGAAGACAAAAGGCAACGACAGGAACGGGACGATGGCCGAAGACTGTAGCCACACACAATCTTCACTGTGGTCCCAGCCGGAGAGGAGGAGGGTCCGGGAACGTTTCCGGGCTGCCCTGGCTGGCCTCATTGAGCTGGAGGTTCTGAGATTCAAACACAAGAAGATGGTGGAGGCAGTACTGATGGACGGCAGCCCAGATCCCCAAGATGCAAAAAAAAGGTCCCCCATTCCGCCACCAGGGGCTGCCCTCTTTAGGAAAGATGGCTTTCGGGTGCCGGGTGGCAGCAGGGGGCTCAGGTTTGTGCGCAGCCTCTCCCAGGACAACATCGATCACCTCTGGGGAGCCAGACAGCCCAGGACACAGCTCAGTTACTCTACAGACAACCTGCTGCTTCACAGCCACAGTAACTCTGGCGTCTTCCACCTGGCACAGGCTGACTCCGGCTCACGGGCCAGCTCCGGCTTCTATGAGGACGATGAGGACAGCCATGATGGCACTGGGGGATCCACCCTGTCTGGTTCACGTGCCTCCCTGGCAGGATCTGGGACCGTGCCCCCGCCTGAACTGGATCCGGAGGCCATCCCGTCTTGGAGGCTTCAGTCCGTTGCCAGCCTCTGCCCCGAGTCACACTGGCAGGACGTCCGTCACATGCTGCAGCCACAGCTGGTTCTGGAGCCCAGGTACCGAGTGGACCTGAGGACAGGCCAGAGCAGTGAGATGTACCGCTACCCCAGCCCACTGCATGCAGTCGCTCTTCAGAGTCCCCTCTATGGCATAGACCTCAGCCGGACCACACCAGACCAGGACAATTGCTCTGAACACTACATGAAGTATCTCTCTCTACCAACCCGTCTGTCCACCCCCCACAGAACCACCGGTGAGACCTCGAGAGCCAACTCGGATCGGTGTCACTTAGAGGAGCTGATCCTCAGACTGGCTCTGGGATACCGTCGCAGGGACTCTACTGCCACCTTGAGGCAGTGTGGGGAATCCATTTCACAATTGCCAGGCTTGCCCGTGCCTAAACTTGCTGGTTCAGCCTGCAGGAGAGCTGATACAGACAGGTCTTTGAGTATTCCCTGTGAAGGTCAGGCAGGCCCTTGGGGATTTCCTTACAGAGGCTTCTCCAGGGTCTCCAGGAGACGTCTGGGCCCATCAGAACACGCAAATGGGGGGTTCCGCAGGAAAGTGGCCACTCTGACCTCGCTGAAGGGGAGGTGCGCGTCACTCTCGGACTTCTCGAGCCTTGGCGTCCAGGGAGCTCAACTATGGCAGCCGTGGAGGCACACAAGGCGCGAGCCACGTCGCTATGGCCAGGCTTTCCTGGATTTACCTCCTGGGCTCTGTGGGTCAGAAGTTACGAGTTCTGAGTGAGTGAAACGCGTCTGTGAGCTGTGACCCTTAAAAGCTATTAGCAATTATGTAGCGAAGAAGAGGGATCACTATGAAATCAGTATGAAGTTTGTAACCGGCGTAACTATTTTCACATTTTTTACCGTCATTACCGGTCAGTTTTGTACTTTTCTCACGTATAACGATGGGGCGGAAATAATTCTAATTGAAAACTACATACTCTGGGTAATGAAGTCAGTATCTTTGGCAGGGAAAGTGTGATTTATGCTAATTCCCTGCGGCTAATGTGAGTCGTTGTCAATGATCACTGCCCGTTAATGTTGAATTTATGGTCTTAAAACTATGTGGAAACAACACTTCACTTATACCCATTTGCAAGCACTGTTGTATTGTTTTGGGGACGTGTTTGATTTATTTATTTTGGTGATGTACAAAACAAATAAAGGAAACTGATTCTGATAAATACCGCCCGACTGACTTTATTTACACGTATTTAATGTATTAGTTTTGTGTCCCTTGTTCAGGTTTATTTTGATGCCCACTGTCAGCTTACCTGCGACTGATCGCCGGTATCCCGCGCGGTATTTCTGGATATGCGCATTTAGGTTTTGCTTTCCAGTTAAGCACTCGGGCAGCACTATAATGGCGCTGTTTGAAACGCGATTTAATGAATGTAAAGCGCAAAATAAACTGAATGCGGGGCCCCGGGACGCTGGCGTCTGCCCCCTGTCCTCTTCCTCTACTCCGTCCGCCGATGTTGATTCAGGCAGATCAAGGTGGCGGTGCGGGAACGCCGGGTCATTTATATTCATTAGATTCCTTCAAGAATGTGCTGAAAATGTACTCTCTTTGTCCGTAAAATAGCCAGTGTATTAAAAATCACCGAGGGATGTCGCTCTTTGTGTCACTCCATATTGTCCTTTTAACGGTATTGAGCCGGATTTGCATATAAATGAACTCAAATAAACGCGCATGCAATTAAAATGTATTCTTGGTACCAGACTACTGGTAAAATGACACGTTTAGGAGAAACATTTCCAGCTTAATGACTGATGATAACACGACATGTCTGATCATTCTCAAAGTTGCGCAATAGGCATCCTTCTGAGATGTACGTTACTTCTTAAACAGAGTTTCCATCTGGTGTTTTACATTAAAGAAAAAATTGCAGGCCTATAGCAAGCATTTGAATTAGATTCTTCAGTGAGGAAATCGTAATTTCAGTACAAGAGAAATTAAAGGGACGTTAAACATGCGGTTTGCTTTCCTACAAACACGTCTGAAGAGTTTTCCGCCTCTTGAGAAGGCATTTAGGCTACATGAATGTAATGATATAAATCGTCGAGGGGCCCTAATGTCTCTAGTTTCTCATATTTTAATTGTTCCATTTGTCTCCACTAGGCGGCGGGAAAGTTCCACACTTCCGCTCAGCCCCGAAATACGCGGCATGTATTCGGCTTTTGCCAATTCGCTCCTTATCTAGTAACGTCAAAAAATGTTGGCAATACTTTACTTGAGGGGGCACAAATAATAGAGTATTATGCTATTACTTGTGTACTATTTATCCACTAACTAAGTCTTAGTTACATACTGATCTCATGTTAAATCATTAATGAATCGTGACGCGTATTTTATCTCAAAGAGTTACTATGTTTGTTACTATGTCCGACAGTTAATGTAAACCTCTGTGAACTACCGAAGGAACAAGTAATGAATAATACAAGTGAAACCTTGATCTCATGTTTGTTCATCATTAATGAATCGTGACGCATCTTTTATGTCAAGAAGCCACTATATTAGTTCACGATTTGTACTTCAAGCAACCGAGTATTTTTCTACACTGCTCTGTCATTGTGATACTTTAGTTCAGCTTGGGGGTTAGTTCAGTTTACTTCGGATAAATTACAGACTATAGACACATTGCAGCTTGACAAAAGCGCAACAGTGTTTCAGGTTATTGTATTATTATATTAACTGCCGAGATGAAACGCAGCGATCTCTGATGTATGGGGCGTGATCACGTGACTGCTGCGTGATTCTTTGGTTTAAAGCGTTATTACTTGAAAATACTGCTTTCTGTCACAAACATCTCCAATCACAGAAAATAACGTGCAATAGAACTGTACGGAATGGTTACCGTAAGACGCGATTTCTATAAAGCCCCGTGTGCGTTGGTGAGCCTCGCCTGGCGTTCAGGGCAGAGGAAAGCAGTAAGTCAGACGTGAGGATGGGAAACCAGGTGGCCGTCCGGTGAAACGTGTCTGTGGGGACGCCGATGGTGGAGGTGATGGTAAGGGGGTAACAATACCCCGTGGCACAAAATCATTTACTAATGTTAACGCGTGAGGGCGCAATAGGCACGATGTCAGCCTTGCTTTGAGATTACTTTTGCATTTTTTGCCTTGGAGTCTGCGAAATAAGGAAAAAACTGCAAGAAAAAAAAAGAAATGGTTACATATTTTGGTAAATGAACATGCCACAAAAGGAACACGTAAGGACTGTGAGATCTGACTTTGTTTGTGTCTTATTTTGTTCACTATATTGTGGCTACTTTTTGGTGTGTCTGTCTTCAATAATTTGTGTTTCTCTCAAACTCGCAACAGACTTCCCAGTGCTGGCTGCGTTTAGACGAACTGCAGAGGAAGAGCGCAATTGCGCAGATCTACCCCATCCGAGACGGTGAAACTGTAGTACCATAAAAAAAAGTCACATTAGTACAAACAGGTCGACCGAAAGGCCAGTTAGCGCTTGTTAGCAGTAATTACAGGGAGCTGCTGGCCCGGGAAGACGGTGGCTCTAAAAAAGAGCTTTGGACATTCGCGTTCGCTGTTTTTTTGTGTTTTGCCCAAACCGTTGCCTGCCCCTCTCTCAGCCTTAATCTTCTGGAGATCAGAGGCTGCTCTCTCAAAGCCCTCAGTCGGCTGGGGTCACGCCCAGCCTTCAGTCACGGCGCTGCAAAGTCTCTGTTGATCACAAGTGTTCTCAGTGTCTGGCGGGGAGGTTCCTCCATTGCATGGGTGGGCAATCTTATCTAGAAATGGTCGTTGCGTAAGTGGGTTTTTGCTGCAACTCCCTAATTCGGTTACTAATTAGAGGACTGTTTGGCTGAAGAGTCTTCACACCTGGGTTTGAACAGCCGACTTGAATGTTATCCCAAAAACCTGCATACACACCAGCCCTTTCTGGATAAGATTGCCCAGCCCTGATGTATTGCGTTCCTCTGTGGCATGAAGACAGCAGGTTCTGAACTGGGGGGGCTCATCAGCGCCTCCTGTGTGTTGCAGGGCCATAGTCGCCATAGAGATACAGTACACTCTGCGTCTGAGGGTGAGAGAGGAGCTAGGCTTTGAAACCTTTGGCAGGAAACTGAAAAGGTAT
>JAODKL010000081.1:21608990-21623711 GCA_026780765.1 Petrocephalus schoutedeni | reverse complement strand
TACGTAGTTCCCTGGGGGCTCGGGGTGTCCATGCTGTATGTGGTGCCCTGTGGGCTCGGGGTGTCCATGCTCTACGTAGTTCCCTGTGGGCTCGGGGTGTCCATGCTCTACATGGTGTCCTGTGGGCTCGGGGTGTCCATGCTCTACGTAGTACCCTGTGGGCTCGGGGTGTCCATGCTCTACGTAGTTCCCTGTGGGCTCGGGGTGTCCATGCTCTACGTAGTTCTCTGTGGGCTCGGGGTGTCCATGCTCTACGTAGTACCATGTGGGCTCGGGGTGTCCATGCTCTACGTGGTGCCCTGTGGGCTTGGGGTGTCCATGCTGTATGTAGTGCCACAGCCTGTCTGGTGCTTACTAGCCGGGTTCTGGGTGCTCCGCATAGACGCAGGCCTGCCGCTGTTCTGCTTTCCGGTTTTTTATCTATGAGTGCCCCTCCAAGTCCTGCAGATTGCCCAGTCCCATAATTTACAAAGTGGGGGCCTCTCCCTATCACCCCCCCACCCCCCTGTAGGTTATTTTCGCAGTGACCAGCATGCTGACACTGAGCCTGGCTCCTCCCGGATCCCCTTACGCTCATCACGGGCCCAGCCTGGCCCATCGGGTAGGGTTTCCTCGCCGTGCTCTGTGCCCTGCTGCTCCCTCAGCATAGGCTCTGGCCACTTTGCCCACCATGCTGAAAGTTGCCACACTGGAGGCCGTCACTGGGGCCGCACCTCGCTGCTGTCCACACCGACCCCAGCCGCATGTGGCCAGATGGAGAGGGAGGTGTGTGTGTGTTGGTGTTTTTTACTCGATGGCATATCAAGGCCCGCAGCTGTGATGGGAGCGAAGGCCGTTAATGATGTGCATCCTGTTCCAGAGTTCCCTGTGTCAGGGACGTTGTGTGTGTGTGTCTCTGTATATGTCCATTCTTTGGCCAGGAAATGCATGGAATTTCTTCTATTTTAGTAAAGAAGAAAAACTTTTTTGACACTCAATGTTAGACTTTAGGATCTCTGAAGAATTTTAAAGTTTTTTTCTTTGTAACTCGTAACACTTTTAACCGGCTAGTCTTTGTAGTCAAACCGCACCATAAACTGTTTATACACCTTGTTGCGGTGCTGTGTCGTGCTTGGGATCACCAGCATTCCTTCGGTTATTTAGCACTTATTTGATGTTCCCTTGGTTTTTGGTTCCTAAATAAGCTCTATATAACATTTTGAACACCTTATCTCCCTCCCCGTTTGAGGTTGTTCCATGCCGTCGCTGCGTGCCTGCCTGCCTCTCGGAAAGAGGATCACGTTAACGGCCGAAACAGCTGTCAGCAGAGCGTCACTGTTACTAAATAATAAAGGTGTCCGGAGTCACGTGACGCGGCCTCTGAATTATGCACGCGCCGCCAGCCCCCGCCGCGTGCCCGCACCCCCCTCCGCACCGCACTTGTCCAGCTCGGATGGTGTCAGCCAGTGTTTCACAAATCGGGCAAAACGTGATTGATTTTTTTTCCTTCCCCAACTCGGTCTGTCAGGAAGCTTTTTAACGATGGCGAGTCTGGGGGCGTCTTAAGGCTGCTGAGTCAAATGCAGCAGACGCCGCTTCCGGCCACCTGCCAGAGCTGCTCCGGGGACGCGCTGAAGGTGTTACGGCGACGCCGAACCAACTCCAGCTAGGTGCGTTCATGCATTATACATATTTTCCAGTGTAGTACGTGCTCGATGTTGTCTTTATTCAGTTGATCTTGAAATCTTTGTTCTTGTATAAAGTAGTTGGGAGTTCACCCATAAGATATCGACCCAGAAAGGGAAGAAATGTACCGGTTATACTTGGTTATAAATGTCAGTAATGTGCTTTAAATGTAAAACGTAGGGAAAATATTTCACTGTTAGGAACGAAATTTGCGAATGTAAAAAAAAAAAGTTAACATAACTTCGGAATAGTAACAGAAGAAACGACTGGGCCTGAAAAAATCTAAATGTTTGGATGTAAGTTAAGTTTATCCCCTCTGAAGATGCTTTAATTGTCTGTCCATAATAGCAAAGGAGCCTCTGAAAGTTTAATTGGGTCCGAGCTGTGGTCCGATTACACGGGAGGCGCTGGCCGCGGTGCTGAAGGCTTTCCGGGCTCCGGGACGTACTGAATTTCGCAAAGGGTTCATTCATTCCTTCCTTACAAAGGAGCCTGAAGAAAGCGGAAAAAGCCCGAAACATTCCTTAAATGTTTAACGTATACTAACATAGTGCGAAGGGTATTCTGTCACGTAACACTAGGGTGCTATGAAATATTCTAGCATTCCTTAGGCCTTTAGTTTGGGGGGAAAAAACTTTGAGTAGGAGAACCTGGCATTATGGGGTGTGGGGGGTGATGTTTAGTGAGTCCGCCTCCGTGTTTACTCTGATTTTAGCTCGGAAGATCTCCTCTCTCAGGTTTCTTGCGTCTTGCGATGGGGGCCGTGGGACGAGCAGATCTATTCATAACGGGGGAGGCAGGAAGGTTTGTCACCACGCACGAAGGCGATTAGACTGCTGGGCTCGGCCTATTATTATTTTCGGTCTAAAACATCGGGTAAAACACGCTGAGAGGAAACGCGGCTCTCCTGTTATACGAACAGCGTTGAAGGAGACGTTTCAGCGCGTCAGTTGCTTGTTAATAAGCTGTCACTCAGAGGGAGCGATGTCTGGGGTGTGTGTGTGAAGTGTCATTCCCGCATTTTCCCACATGGTGGCGCTTGGTCATCCCCGCCTCAGACGCTCATTCACTCTGCCCAATCAGGCACGTCGAACTATCTAACCAGTCCCCTTTACATCACCTTACCATAACAACCCAAGGGATGTGTCATCACTTGAGATACATTCTAAGTTTGGCTGGCTCGATTTAGCACCTTCGCTTTGGTTTTAATGGGGCTTCCCTCATCAGATCTTCGCTGTTTCTTGCAAGCTTTAGTTTTCTAAGAATTCCAGGCGTTTCTTCCATCAGTGGCTCTGGGTGGGTTTCCCTCGGCGGCGAGACGGTTATGGGATCAGAGTCCTGGCGGGAAGCCGCTGCCATTTTCTGGAGAGAGGGACCCGGCAGTGCTGCTAGCACAGGGTCTCCAACTCCGGTCCTGGTTTTCTTTCCTGCCGGGCTTCTGATGAGCCACACCTGTTCTCAGGTAAGTACCAGGACCTGGTGTGGCTCATCAGAAGCCAGGTAGGATAGAAAACCTACCGGACAGGAGCTCTTCAGGACTGGAGTTGGAGACCCCTGTGCTAGAAGGTGGTGGTTCTGTAGGACACATCAGAGGATTTTCGGATTCAAATCTTCACGTTTGTCTGCAGGGTCCGTCCCAGTATTGGGGGTGGCAGGTATGTCCATGGACCCCCTGTGAAGGCCGGGGAAGGGGGCAGGCATTCTCCTTCAGGGAAGAGCCATTCTCCATCGCCATCCCGGTCCCTGGCATCGAGACTCGCGCCTGATCTCACCGGACCTGTCCAGCCAGAGTCCCCGCCTCGGTGACGCTGAGAGCCCAAAGGGAAACCCCGCCCCCCCACCATGAGTGCCTTCCTAGCCCGCCTGCACCCTGGGCGGGTGGAGTGGGGGGATGTCCTGTACCGGCTGCAGTCGCGGGTCCTGCGGACCAAGCCCGTGGACACCATGCTGGACGGCAGTGGTGCCGACACGCATGGCACCCAGCTGGCCCGGGTGCTCACCACCGTGGACCTGGTGTCGCTTGGTGTAGGCAGCTGTGTGGGCACCGGCATGTATGTGGTCGCTGGGCTGGTCGCCAAGGAGATGGCGGGGCCCGGGGTCATCCTGTCCTTCTGCTTCGCTGCCATGGCGTCCATCCTCTCCGGTGAGGCCTGAAGTTTTCCGCAAGGGGGGTAGAGATAGCAGGCAGTGCACCTTGATGGGAGATGTGTTTCTCACATTTACATTTACAGCATGTGGCAGACGCCCTTAGCCAGAGCAACTTTCAGACTCCATGATCAATTTTTCTGATACTAGCTCAGTAAAACCCAGGCTATGAATACCATCTGTCTAATTTACTATCTATTAATTTGCCAACAAGTTGAGATCAAATCCGAGCTCTACACTTGGTTTTGTGGTCTGTAAGGTCCAGAGCTTCCCGGTTGCTTCAGAGCCAGCCTCTCGGCCTGACAGCAGGTCCGAGCCCCTGTGCGTCCTGTGTCTGCTTGGTTATAGAGGCGTGTTGATCCGCCCTGGTCTCGTGTCTGCTGCCGCAGGAGTGTGCTACGCTGAGTTCGGCGTCCGCGTGCCCAAGACGACGGGCTCCGCCTACACCTACAGCTATGTCACGGTGGGCGAGTTCGTGGCCTTCTTCATCGGCTGGAACCTCATCCTCGAGTACCTGATCGGCACGGCGGCCGGCGCCAGCGCCCTCAGCAGCATGTTCGACTCGCTGGCCAACCACTCCATCAGTCACTTCATGATCAACCACCTGGGCACGCTGCACGGCCTGGGTGAGCTAGGCCGCCGCCCCCTTCAGTCACATGACCCCCAGGGACAGCTGTGCTGTGGGGAATAGGGGTAACATCGGGAAAGAGCGAAAGGGCTCTTGGGTTAATGACAGAAAGCCGGTCGACCCACCAGAATGTTCGGTCCCATAGAACCCTGGCTTTCTGTTGCCATGCTGACAACCCAGAGAGCTACTGTCACAGCCCAGGGCCCGTCTACATCCCGATCTTCCTTATCTGATGCTCACTGCCCGTGTTACTGACCGGCTATTTTTGCCCGGGCCGTCACCATGGCTACTCAGCTTGCAGCCATCCTCGGCAACGTGGCCACAATTGAGTTGCACGGCTGCTGAAATCTGAGCTCCAGTGCTGGCTCCCGTTGGTGAATATTTAATACCCCGTGGTGACATTCTGGTGTGTCAGTTACTACTGCTAATTCCAGCAGTTCAACTCCCTCCCCCTCCCAAAACAAAACTCCACCATACTTATTGCCTGGATAAAATTGAAATTCACAGAGACCACATAGCTGTTTCATTAGTGATATCTGCTCAGTGTAGGTTTTGCCTGTCCACAAGAGGGCTCTCCTCACAAGTCTGACTAATATAGTCCCCTACTTGCTCCTGTCTGCCTTCCATCCCATCGAGTTTCCCCGAGCCTGACGGTGTCTCTTTCGATCCCCGCCCCCGACAACCAGGAAAGGGGGAGCAGTCGTACCCGGACCTCCTGGCCCTCTTCATCGCCATCCTGGTCACGGTGATCGTGGCATTGGGGGTGAAGAACTCAGTGGGCCTCAACAACATCCTGAACGTGGTGAACCTGGTGGTGTGGGTCTTCATCATGATCGCGGGGCTCTTCTTTGTCAGCCCCTCTAACTGGAATGATGGGCGTTTTCTACCCCACGGCTGGACGGGGGTAAGGACCCCCCCATGCTGCAGAAAGGCCTTGGCTTCTGGGGTGGCTGCCCCTCACGCTCTCTCTCGCCGCCCTGCAGGTCATGCACGGAGCTGCTACCTGTTTCTATGCCTTCATTGGCTTCGACATCATTGCCACCACCGGCGAGGAGGCCAAGAGCCCCAACACATCCATCCCCTATGCTATCACAGCCTCCCTGGTCACCTGCCTCACCGCCTACGTCTCGGTGAGTACTCAGCCAGGGCTGGGGCGGCAGGAGCACTGAAAGCTGATTGGTCCCCGAAGCAGCCCTGCTCCTGTCACTCACTGATTCTAAATATATTATTGGCTAATGATGAGGGCAGACCCTCTGTATGGAATATGGCCCCTCTTATGGCCCCCACCTTAAAAAAGATCCTAGAATTGCCCGTGTACTCAGCATTGCATGTCACCCCAATGACCACCATTCAGCTAGCCTTGTCACACTACCACTAATGCTCATGGTTGGTGACCTTTGACCCCCAACCCCTCACTGCAGGTGAGTGTCATCCTGACCCTGCTGGTACCCTACAACAAAATTGACGGTGATGCCCCGCTCATGGAGATGTTCGTGGTGCATGGTTTCGGCTTTGCGAAGTTCGTGGTGGCGGTGGGCGCCGTGGCCGGGCTGACTGTCAGCCTGCTGGGGTCGCTCTTTCCCATGCCACGGGTCATCTACGCCATGGCTGGCGACGGCCTGCTCTTCAGGTGAGGATCACCCCCCATGCGATCTCATGACCTGGACGACAGCTAATGGATAATGGCTAATGGCTGATGTGTGCCTGCAGGTTCCTGGCACGCGTGAGCCCGTTCACGGAGACGCCGGTGGTGGCGTGCGTGGTCTCAGGCTCGCTGGCGGCCCTCCTGGCACTGCTGGTGAGCCTGCGCGACCTCATCGAGATGATGTCCATTGGCACGCTGCTGGCCTACACGCTGGTCTCCGTGTGCGTGCTGCTGCTGCGCTACCAGCCTGAGGCTGGTGCCACCACCGTAACCGAGTACCCGACTGAGGAAGAGGAGGGCAGTGGTGAGGACGGGGCCGACAGGAAAACGGGTGACCGGACGGCATTTCAGCAGGGGTCGCCATACCAGGGCACCAACACTGAGGACGAGTACGACGGCATGGGCGACAACGCCTGTGGCGCCAAGAACCTGCCATCGGGGGGCGACGGTGAGACACTGTACGACGAGGCCCCGGACAACATGTGCACGGCGCTACTGCGGCGCCTCCTGGGCCCGCGGTACCACACCCTCCGCACGCGGCTGGGCCTACCCAGCCCCTCCGCCAGGCCCACGCCGGCCACGGGCCGCGTTGTTACGAAAAGCGTGCTGCTGCTCTTCGTGTGGGCCTTCCTGTTCTTCAGTGCTGAGCACGAAGGTGGCGGCTGGGGGGTGATCTCCGTGCTGCTGATGGTGCCCGTGGCCATGAGCCTCCTGTTGATGATCATGCGACAGCCCGAGAACCCCCGCAAGCTGCCCTACATGGCGCCCTGCGTGCCCCTGGTGCCCGCCTGCGCCATCCTCGTCAACGTCTACCTCATGCTCAAGCTGTCTCGCATCACCTGGATCCGCTTCGTTGTCTGGTGCTTCCTGGGTAAGGCGGGGGGAGGGGAGGGGCGTGGCCAGCCCTTTGTCAGGATGCCCCCTCTTCTCCTGTCACTCACCATATTCAAAAATATCACTGGCTAATGATAAGGCCGGCCCCTCCCCATGAATTATGGCCCCTCTGGAGCTCACCGGGCTCGCCAGTTCCCCAGCGACACTGTCACTGACCCCACCCCCGTCATGCCTGTGTCTTTTCCCTCCCCAGGGTTGGTGATCTACTTCGGCTATGGCATGTGGAACAGCAACCTGGAGCTGCACGCCCGTGAGGAGGAAGCCAGCGCCAGCTCATATCAGCGCTACGATGGCGGCGTGGACGACAGCTTCGGTGTGGAGGAGACGGCCGGCGGCGCCCCCTACCCACAGGACGACGACCAGCCATACCAGGGCTGGGGGGCGCAGCAGGAGGACAGCTACCAGCAGCAGTACCAGGCGGGCCCGCCGCAGTGGGACGAGGGTAACGGGCGGACCTAGGCGTGCCTCTAGGGATGGGGGAAGGGGTCCTGCTTGCCAGAAGGGGGCATCTGCGGGCCGCCAAGGGCGTGAGCCCTAACTGGGGAATGCTTTAACCAGGTTGATGAGTTTTCTTGTAATCTTCCCACTGACACCCTTGTTGAAATCGCCGCCGAAATCAGTAGCAGACTGTGTTTGCAAGCGCTGATGTCGCCCCCCGCCGTATGCATTTGCTGTCACGTGTTTCGACGGGGTGGCAGACAGTCCCGCCCCTTCCTGTGACAGCTTCCTGTACCCCCATCCCGCAGTCATCAAATACCACAGAGTGCTGTTTGTAAATGAGGCTGCCGGTGACACACTTCAAAACTAATGGTTTCATTAAACATTATTCTCTTTTTAAGATATTTACTTTAGGTATTCACATAGTATGTTGAGGTCTCCACACTCTCCCCCAGCCTGACACTCATTGGCGTGTGTATTGCTGATTGTTGTGTTCATGCTGGCTACACGCTGGGTCTCCACAGATCATTAACATACTTCTCATGGCTCGTCGCAGAGCACCCGGTGGTGTTTCAGTTAGTTTGTTCCCCTGTGTCACAGATGTGTGATTTTGCTGCTGGGATACGGCATTTCCCTCCCAAATGAAAATCACTGAAAGGTCTTACACTGAAATATGCAGAATGAGGAAAATCCCAGTAACTCTGCGGCTGAGGGAAGCGCTCATTTCACGGGCTTCGTGAGTAAGCAGCCCAGCACAGCCCCTGATAGATTTCACTTCCTGTCAGCTGATCATGTTTTATTGAAATTACAGGCTGGCTTCCTCAGAGAGCCTTGCCCCCGTATGCCTGTGGCATCCAGTGGATTGGGATTCTGTGCTGTGAGCAGCTGTGAGTCTGAGGTGTGACCCTGTATTCCCTCCTCACTGTGTCCGTTTCTGTAACAGAGAGTCTGATGTCATCATTGCACTAAAATGAAACGCCAATAATGACCCACATCCCCATTGGCTCTAACCCATGCTAAGGTTTCGCAAACGCCTTTCCGGGACAAAAATTTGATAATTGTCACAAATGTATAATACAATTTTCTTTCTCTACAAATTTCACACTACTTTTTAGTGTCAGATAGCATTTAATACTTGTTTTGTTTTATACTATCGGCGCATTACTCACCGGTGGAAGTTATGTGTGTGTTTTGTTTTATTTTGAATGATGTTGCAGTAAGTTTTGTCGGCTGTTGTCTAGAGGTTTTGCAGCGTGCTGACGGTCTGTCGATGCTGAGAGTCATTGCAGTGAAAATCTGACACACCAGCTATTTACCAGACTATTCCTGACACTGGAAATGGATCTTAACCAAACAAGACCTCTGGGCCTGGCCAAGGCTCTTACTGATGCTCACAAATCTCTGGCTCTCTCCCTGTCTGTACATTAGTGTGCTGGTCTGGATAAGCCTTTGAGAAAAGAACCTCCTTGTAAAATGTAATAAATCTTATGCTAATGTAAAAACATTAAAACTTATTAAGCTGTGCTGTCATGCATACACAAGATGACCACGTGAACACAAGCATTGGGATACACAAGCAAATACTAGCTGTCATTTTGTGCAGCTTCAGTAACTATTAATCAGAGTAACTCTTGAAGTAGGTAAACAAAGAATTAAGCCACCTGCCTGTGTCTAACTATCAAAAATAAATTCCAGCATCTGACAGTCATGACCTGGGCTGATTGAATCCATCAAGTGGTTGCTAGTTCCTCTTGTAATGCCTATGTCTAGCTGGATGTGTCCATAATTCATTTGTTGTAAATATACCTTGTTAGCTTGTAAAGGCTGTAAATAAACTGCTGTCAGCCTTGGTAAATATTTTATTTCATGTGGCTTAAGGTGACCTTAACAATTGGCAGCCCAGCCTGTCATAATCCCCAGAAGCTAAGCATGCTGGGTAGGAAGAAAAGGCCACACCTCCCAGCTGAAGATGTCTGAAACCTACCTGTTACCAGCTTCTGCATGTGACAGCATACAAAACTGGCCTCTGCATAAAGCAATTTGAAGACTTAACCCGTTAAAGAAGCAGAGACGTATCGGCGTGTTTGGGAAAAAGATATTGATTTTTCACATTTATGTTTCAGTATATGGAGAGTGGTTAGAGCGGTCTAGACATGAGGCAGGTAATGTTATGGGTTTATCAGAAGGGGATGTGGCAGACCGCGAGCTTCAGACAGGCACCATTTTCTACAGTATAATCTGTAATGTTTAAGACAGTAATGGTTACCAATAATGACTGTATATATAATAACTCATTAAAAAATGTCACCCCCCTCCCCCAGGAAAATCCCTCTGATGTCACTGGGTTGAGAAGAGAGCATCCCCATCTGGGTAAATGACCGAATCATAAAGCTGGGCGGTGCAATAAATAACGAGGAACTTTTGAAAAATGGGGAGGGGGGTTATAGTGCTCAGCAGGGATGCCTCTCCTCTCATTTGCTGACTGGTAACCATGTGATTGTGTGGTCATGTGACCCGAGCCATGCTGACAGACGGTGTCGAATGTTTCTATACTGTGAACCAGGTATGGGGCCGCTCCCATCTTCTCATTTTGCCTGATTTCTTTCCAAATAAGAAGTCTCTTAGTGGGGGCATCTCTGCCCCCTCAGACGTGCACGCTCTTGGCGTGGTTCCCCGAGGGGGGGCCAGCGGTGATGGTGGCCGCCGGCTTGGAGTAGTAGAAGAGCTGTTCTGGTTGGTGGATGTGGTCAGCGTGGCAGCAGGCGACCATGGCGCCACCCAGCAGGAGGAGGCCGGAGCCCACCCAGCCGGCGTAGAGGGAGAAGCCGAAGGACATGATCTCCTGCTCCTGGTGTGCTCCCACGGGGAACCACACAGTGGGCACGATGCCACACAGAGCTGTGGGGGAGGAGAACAGGGCGTCCAGGCAGTATTAATCAAAACCAGTCACATGATGGGAAACATGAGTGTCTTTATTAGGCTTCTGCTTACAGCAGGATTGGCCAATCCCAATGGGCCTGTGTGTATGCAGGTTTTTGGGATAACCTTTAGGTCAGCTGTTCAAACCCATATGTGAGAATTCTTCAGCTAATCAAGCCTCTTATTAGTAATCTAATCAGTGAGCTGCAGCAAAAGCCCACATATGCAACGGCCCCATAAGCCACCCCTGGCTTATGCTGCATGAGGTGACTAAACAAACTGCATATTTAAGCACTTAAAAAATGTACAGGTTTGCAGTAATACGTTTCCGATAAATATATGAATTGTTCCCCTATGAAATATATGACACAAATTTTTAAATATAGCTTAATATTTGTCAGCGGTCGATTTACTCATGTACGTACTATATATGGCGATAATCGCAGTCCAGAAACAAGCCGAATCAAGCCAAAAGCACGATGAGCTCATCGTTTTAACCCGCAGCAGAAGCGGAACAGCCTTTGCAGCATTTAGGAAATGTGGGCCGAATCCGGGGTCAGACACACGGCCGCCGGTGACACTCGGGCCGCGGCTGCTGCACGACCTCCGCCGAGAGGGCACGCCGTTAATCAGCACGCCGGAAACAGGACACGTCTGTTTATGCTGTGCTTGTGTGGCGCACGGCACCTACCCGTGATGAGGGTGAGGCCGCCCCCCAGCAGCGCCCGCCGCCGCCGCGCCCCATGCGCCTCGGCGCCCAGCGTGACGCAGGGAAGCGCCAGCAGCGCCAGCGCCACGGCCGGGAGCCCCAGCAGGCACGCGAGCACCATCAGCGCGCGGCACGCCTGCACGTAGGCTGGCCAATCAGAGCGAAGAGCACAGGGTCAGTAATTAGCCAATGGCAGCGACGCGCATAATCATGCTAATGACTGCTGTGTATGGCAAGCCGTATCACAAATTCAGTTCCAACTAATTAGAATGATAATACTTGATATCAGAAGTTCAGTTTTAACTAGTTGAAATGCCAATTCCTGATATCGGAAATTACATTTTAGCTAGTAAGATTCAAAACGTTTTTCTCATTTATTTCAGTGGGAGTTGGATTTTTAACTAGTTATAATTCCAATTTCTGATATCAGGAATTCAGTTTGAACTAGTCGAAATGCCAATTGTTAATATCAGGAATAAAATTTCAAGTAGTTGACAATCCAATTTCTGATATCAGGAATTGAATTGTAACTAGATATATTAAATTTTAATCATAACTAGATACAATTCATATCAGAAATTGGATATTCAACTAGCTGAAATTTTATTCCTGATATGAACAATTGGCATTTCGACTAGTTAAAACTGAATTCCTGATATCAGAAATTGGAATTCTAACTAGTTAAAATTGAATTCCTGATATAAGAAATTGGAATATTAACTAGTTAAAATTACAACTCCCACTGAATTAAATGAGGAAATTGTTTAGAATCTCACTAGCAAAAAATAGAATTTCCGATATCAGGAATTGGCATTTTAACTAGTAACAGCAATGGGACACCCTGATTATAGTTTTACATACATCTATATGTAGGCCTACAGGATAACAATGGTAAAGGCTCTTGTGTAACGATATTTTTTTTTAAATAACAACATTTACAGCAGTTTTATTCATTTGCCTTTTAATTCCATTCTGTATCCGTGTCATGGGAAGTTTCCAACTGTAAGCTATACAGAATGCAAACAAATGTTACGGATACAGATGGAAATGTGTGTCCTCCCGTCCCTATGCCTCAGTCCGCCCTTCCTGTAGCGCCGTTATTAGTGCACGGTAGGCGAGCGGCCAGGCGGCTGTACCGTACCCGGCAAGGAGAGGATCTGGTGGAGCGCCACGCAGTGGTACTGCGCCGTGGAGATGACACAGTCCACCCAGAGCCCCCGGGTGCGCAGCTCGTCCATGCGCCGGCAGGTGTGCATGTCGTACTTGCAGGTGAGAACCCAGTCACCGGTGGCGGTGGCGACGATGATGCCGACCCAGCCGAGGCAGCTGACCATGAAGCCGCCGACCCGTATGCAGCCGTGAGCCATGGGGCGATGGTCGCTCTGGAGGCGCGTTAGGGAGGTGGCAGTCCTCAGCAGGACCAGGTAATAATGAGCGCTAATGTCTGCGCCAACGCTTTAAATTAAAAGCAAAAGTGAATAATCGAGACGGGAAAAGCGTGGTGGCACCGAGCAGCGGTTGGCGTAAAAGGCCTTATAGAAACCCCGCTTATTTGCAGTGAAATCAAGTTTTTAGCTTACGGGCCTTTTATATTCCATGCTGTGGAGGGAAAAAACCAGACGGAAACTTTCAACCAATGGCGAGTTTCGGGATGGGGGGTAGGGGGCTTTATTCTGCACCCATTGCACCCACCGCGCTCACTGACTGTAAATCCGTCACCCCAAGCCGGACGGGCATGCTCTCAGCTCGCTGACCGCCCCTTCTCCTTTTGCGGAACCCCCTGTTCTCTGGATCATTTTCTGGAAAGAAGCCTATGTTGCACAGGGATCACTACTACACTACACTGCTCGCCAAACCCAAGAATCACGGCTGCTAGAATAAAACTTTGCGGCTTTATTTAAAGCGAGAGCACACGAATATTTATAGTCGCTAAAATGACCAAATATAATCACGAAACATCCGCACTGCCGATACACTCTAGCCACCGTACACACACACACACACACACACACACACACGCACACACACACCAGCATATCTATATAAATGGGGACCGTCCATTCATTTCTATGGGAAAGCCCTTATCCCAATCACGACACCACTAATTAACCAACCAAAATATTTCTGGCATTTTTACTTTTTTCGATTGCGTCCAGATTTTTGTAAAATTGAGGTCATCCATATGGGGAGCTAAAACAATGTTACCAAAAGTAAAGAAGTTTCAGGTTGTACCACACTTTTTGCATTTATGCAAACCTATGCTTCGTCACTTTTTGAATTTCAGGAGACATATGCAGCCTACGTGATGTGTGCGGTGTCAATTCACGTGCGTAACCAGTGTTACGCTATGGGCTTTCTTGCTTGGAAAATCTGCCCAGCGTCATTTCTGAATCACTCCTGTCCCCTATCGATGGTTCGCGTGCTGTGCACGTTAACAGGCCTTTTTCCTCTAGATACATTTGGTTAATGTGTTTGTTGCATGCGGGCTGTCTTTGGTGTAAGCTTCAGTAGTTGCCGTTACCTTCGCGAATTTCTTTATTTTACGCATTTGTGTATCTTTTTTTTAACCTGTAATTGTTCTTACTGGTGGGACCTGTTCTGGATCAATTTGGCCAAAACGTCACAGGGCAGATGCGCGCACCCGCGCCAGTGGCCGCCTCTGACTAGCTGATGCAGAGGAACTTGTACAGCAAATAAAAATAGTGAAACCAAAAGACCTCAGCGGCACAGCTGCCCAGCCAGGCGTGCAGAGAAACAGCATTCGACTTTGAAAGTGCCACGTACTTTATTTCACTATTTATGTAACAGAAACAATTGTACACTTGTAAAACATCTTCCGTTTTTTTTTGAGAAAATTTTTGGTTGCTTTGTTCTGCACTATTGGTGTGGGATGCCCACTGGACATTTTGTAATTTCTTTCAAAAGCTGGTAAACCTTCCACAATGAGTTACATCACTCTTACAATTGTAAAAATAGACTATATTTCCATTAGAATTATAAATACAAGTTAAATACTTATTTTTAAGGTAAACTGTAAAAATATTTTCATTATTGCAACCCTTAGCCTACGAAAAGATAGTATGCAACAAATATAACACTTCTTTGAATGGCAGTCTTTGGTTGGAGATTTTCTGAAACAGGCACTTTTAACAGTTTAACACGACCATTAAAGCGCTGTATTAGGCAGCCGTGTGAAGCTGTTCCATTTACAGATCTTTGTGGAGATTATGTGCTTGACAGGTGGGCAGGATGTCTGTCTGACTCACTGGAGTCACTGCTCTCTGCTTTATTAGTTTGCACCCAGTGGTCTCGGATGGTTTGGGTCCTTTTACATCCGATAAACCCGCCAGCAGCACACAGGGCAGCTTGCAGACTTTAGCCATTGCTGGTGGCTGCGACTTCTCACTAAGGCCTTGTCCACATATACACAGGTATTTTTAAAAACAGTGTTTTTCCTCCTCCATTATTAGAAAAAAACAATCTGTCTGCATGAAAACGTTAAAAATGTGCTGTGAAGAGCATGCCAAACCGACAGGCGGAGATATAACTCTAACTGTAATGGCAGCCTTATTACCCGTAAAATCCGAAGCCTTATTACCAGATCTATCCATCCATCCATCCATTTTCCTACCCACTTATCCTGTTCAGGGTCGCGGGGGGTCCGGAGCCTATCCCGGA
>JAODKL010000081.1:21576353-21586984 GCA_026780765.1 Petrocephalus schoutedeni | reverse complement strand
CCCATCCTGGGTTGTTCCCTGCCTCGTGCCCGTAGCTTCCGGGATAGGCTCCGGACCCCCCGCGACCCTGAACAGGAAAATGGATGGATATACTGTGCAGCATAGTTCCCTGGTTTACGTCATTTCGGCATACATCAAGTCATTTTTTTGCAACTTTACGCCATTAGCGACACACATTACTTGAAAAGAGCAAAATGAAGGATGAAAATAATTACATTGGATTACAGATTACAAATAATTAGACTTTTTCTAAAAGCTCTTCATGCTCAACTAATTTGACTTTTGCTTGAAAGAATTAGGTGATTTTAAGTAAATAATGAACAGAATTTACTTATATTAACATGGTCCATTTACATGATAGCAGATGACTGGAGGGGCTTGACTTGAAACTTGAAAAAAACTTATTTTGATGAAACAGTACGAAATATTTAATGCAGCCACTTTTATTACAGTATTGTCTATTTTGTTTTTCTGAATACTAGGTGAACATTGACTTTTATGACTGGAAACTGAACACTGATTTTTATAATGAATTGAAGGTGCATTCACGTCACTGGAAATGACAACATCTATTTACTACTCCTCAGTAGAGTTGAGCGAACACCTGGAAGTTCGGGTTCGGCGAGTTCGGCCGAACTTCTCCGCAAAAGAACTCGACCCAAACTTGCACCCGAACCCGAACCCCATTGAAGTCAATGGAGACCCGAACTTGGGGGCACTGAAATGGCTCTAAAAAAGTCATAGAAAGGGCTAGATGGCTGCAAAATGGGGGTAAGACTGCAAACAAATGTGGATAGGGAAATGGCTTAACCCTCAGGGTCGGCAGAAAACAGAAAATTTTAAAAACACCACCAGAAACCTTGAACGGTCTACTTTAAAAAAAAATATATAGGAGTAAACTAAATATAGTTTCACAATTTTGCAAAGAGAATAAAAAGTAGAAGGGGGGGGGGTGACTCGGGTGTCACATGCTAATGATATGCTAAATGCACAAAAATCGCTATAGGTCACCCACAGAAATAACAGCCAGATTATTAATTATATTTCCGTGTCAGGGGTACAAAGATTTGCAATAAAAATACAAAAAATTGCAATAAAAAAGGGGGTCCAACCCGGTACTAGCAAGGTTTACCTAATAAAGTGGCCGGTGAGTGTAGTTGGACTCACCTCAATGCACAGAAAGGGGCCACATTCTGTTCCACTCTGAAGTCGCCTGAGTTCAGTGCCTTTATGTCGGAGTTCACCCTGGTGAACAACAGGGTTGCCTCCCTTTGATTTCAAGTCAGCGGACTGGCTCTGATTGTTGTCTGTGAACCAAACACCAGCTCAGAGTATCCAGCCTTATTGGAGACTTTGGCTGGGGTGCTGGAAGGCACCCCCTCTGGGGACTGGAAACTAACGCTCATGTGGGTAAGGACAGTGAAACCTCGAAGGGTGTGATTCGGAGGAATGGCCTGTACAATCTGAACCTCAGCGGTGCTCTGTTTTTGGACTTCTGTGCTAACCACAGTCTGTCCATAATGAGCACCATGTCAAACCATAAAGGTGCTCATAAGTGCACTTGGCATCAGAGCACCCTCGGCTGAGATTGAAGATCGATCATGTAAGCATATTGTTGGACCTGCATTTGCATGTTTAGGAAACGCAGGTGAAGAGAGGTGCTGAGCTGTCAATTGGTGATGAGTTGGAGAGATGGGAGAAGATGCCAGATAGACCTGGTAGACCCAAACACATAGTGAGAGTTTGCTAGGAGTGTCTGGTGGAGCCCCCTGACCGGGAGATCTTAAACTTACACCTCCAGCAGAAGTTCTACTGCACCCTGAGACAGTCAGGGGACCTGGAGCCTGAATGAGCCATGTTCCAGGACTCCATTTCAGAGGCGGCTGTGAAGAGCTGTGGCCGTAAGGTTGGTGGTGCCTGTCACAACGGTAACCAGCAAACCCAGTGGTGGACACCAGTGGTAAAGGGAGCCGTCAGGCTGAAGCAGGAGGCCTTCTGAGCTTGGTTGGCCTGTGGGACACCTGAAGCAGCTGACAGGTACCAGCAGGCCAAGCGGAATGCAACTTTGGCACCTGCTGAAGCAAAAACTCGGGTGTGGGAGGAGTTTGGTGAGGCTACGGAGAAGGACTTTGTCAGCCTGGAAAAAATTCTGGCAAACCGTCAGACGATGCAGGAGGGAGAAGCATGCTGTGTACAGCAGGGAAGGAAAGCCGTCAACCTCAGATGGGGATATAGCCAGGCTCTGTCGTGGCAATGAGGGAGCTGAGCCAGAAGGCAAAGATTTACCAGTTGGTCTACGTTCCTACCCCCACCTATGGTCATGAGCTCTGGGTAGTGACTGAAAGAATGAGATCGCGGATGTGTCAGAGTTTCCTCCGCAGGGTGTCCGGGCTCAGCCTTAGAGATTTACCTTAGGAGCTCAGACATTCGGGAGGAGCACTGTAGTAGAGCTGCCACTCCTCCACACCAAAAGGAGCTGGAGGAGGTGGCTGGGGAGAGGGAGGTCTGGGCATCTCTGCTTAGGCTGCAGGCCCTGCATCCCTGACCTGGACAAGCATTCCGTCATGTTTATATTTACATGTGTGAGGCGAATTTTTTGTATATTATTCTGAAAGTAGATTATATTGCAGATAAAGAACTGACGAGGGAATTTTTAATCATCTCATTTACAGTACTGTGATTAAGCTGTGTAATTCGTTTGGACAACGCCCATGCTGCCCTCTAGCGGATATTAGCTCTCAGCTATGTTTAGAGAATGAATTCTAATAAATTCGTATTGCGGTAACGGAAGGTAACGCTGCAAATCGTGAGTGTATGAGACAGAGTGAACCGCAATGTCCGAGAAATGTTATTGCCGTACAAATCAGCTGCTAACATTAATAAGGCACGGTAGAGCTAACGGGTGCATCTGAAGTGAACTAAGAAAGCAAAGGGCTTGATGGAATTAAAACGCGAATTGAATAATTTTCTCATATCTGGAGGAAGTTTGACCCTAGAGGAAGCTAGAAACAAACAATAGCAAGAGATGCCAATGATCAAAAGACAGAAGAAGATACTGCAGCGGCAGTCTTACCAATCACTCTTTATTCGAATATCGGAGTAAAGCCTTGACTGTTTGTTTATTGCGCAATAATGTGAACTTAATAGTTACTTCGATTCAGCTTTCAGCAGCAGGCCCGATTAAACACGTAAGGCTACGATACCTCTGGAAATTTTCGCTTTTGATTTTTCTTTTTAGGTGAAAAGTCTTTTGTGTAGCTCATCGCGTATTCTGTACTTCGTGTTGTGTAATACGCAGCTCCCCGTTGATTATATGATCTGAAACGACAGATCAGAGAGTCGACAAAACAACTGTGCGTTAGCTGGAGAATTTTGATTTGACATTTAGTTATGTAACATCACGCCATAATTCCTTTAGGTAATAGTTAGGCAATATTTGGCTTGGCAGAACTCGGCTGTAGTGCAAGTAAATACGTCACTGCTAAAAGAAATAAAAGCGAATAAAGTAATATATGATAATGTAGACATTCATTTAATTTGAGTATTTTTGTTATAGATACCAAACGTAATGTATGCTGTCATTAAAGCTTCAGGTCAGTTAGAAGAATTTCTTTGTTACATGAGATTGTGTCTTAAGTGATTTTCTTATTTTCTGTTTGTCATAGAAACATTTTAAAAACACCACCAGAAACCTTGAACGGTCTACTTTTAAAAAATATATAGGAGTAAACTAAATATATTTTCACGATTTTGCAAAGAGAATAAAAAGTAGAAGGGGGGGGGTGACTCGGGTGTCTGAGTAGGTGATCAGTCCTATTGGCTAAGGTCACACTGCCTTGACGTTTGCCCCAAGAACCATGCAAACGAAATAATAAACATTAAATGAAGAAGTATAAGCATAAAATCACAATATTGCAATGTTATAGCCTACTTAACCAAAGTGATACTGAGATTAATGCACTGAATACAGAGATTCCGAAATGATTGTGCAGCGTGTATAGTATGTAACAAGATGAGTAATATACGCAGTACTTAAGTACATAACAACGGGCTATGAAAAACGACACTTTCTTTCTAGAAATAGCCACATTTTTTTCTGATAAAACTTCGTTTAAGTCGCTTTTAGACAAAACAACAGTGGAAGGTGGCATTAGATGTCTCCCCGCGCTGCCGGCAAACCCCTGCCTTTCCAGCGCCTCCGCCCGCCCGCAGGCACACGGTGCCCCGCAAACGCGCCCGTCATTATTAGGCATTTACACACCGCAGACTAACCAGAATTTCTTGGCTCGGGATGCTCCATTTACAAAGGGGTGTTCTCAAAGTTTTCCGGAAATATAATTACAATGAAAGCACTGCTGAAAGGCGCTACTGGGGACGTATTAAACTATTCCTTATTCTACATTGTCCCCAACGTAGCAGATTGGCATATATTATTTTACTTAGCTATGCAAATATTGATGAGCCCGCATGTCCTCCCTGCGCTTGATTTGGTATGATCGGAATGCCGAAGTGCTGTGTTTTTAAAGTGGGATTTTAGGGTACATTGTACCGCCTCGTATGCCCCTCTGGCTAAGAAGCGGCGCGGTGCGGCGGCCGCCTTTGCGGGGGAAAGAGCGACACTAATGCCCGCTGCGTGCGTCGGCGTCGTGCCGGTGCTCCACCCCCTTTGTGCTCCGCTCCGCGTAGTTTTGGGAGCGTTTCGGGATCGGCGCAGCCTCAGGGGACCGCGCTGACTTTCATGGGACCCGGCGGCTATCCGGTCAGCTTCCAGCCCGTGTAAGGAAACGGGGGGCCGGATCGCGGAGGAGAGGATTAATCGGCGATTGGCGGCGACCCGCGATGCCGACGCTGCGGGACAGCACCATGTCCCATCTCGGCGACAGTGCTCACCAAGTCCGCGTGAAAGCCTTCTACCAGGGGTAGGTGATCGATCCGGCGTCCCGCACCGGTGTTTGCGAGTAGCCGGTAGTTTGCTGTCGGGCTGCGGGCAAACTTCGCCTGGAGGCGCAGAGAGCCCCCGAAACGCCGCCCTGCTGCATCCCCACGGCCCCGGTACCGCCGACTCTTCCTGGTTGTGTTTCCCATAAGTGCCGCCTTTATGCTGGGATCTCGCTTTCCCCTCCGTGTGCTTGTTATACAGAGCCGTATGTGCGCCTGGAGCCTCGCCCTGCTTTGCACACAGGAGAGGCCACTTGTAAGATCAAGCTGAAGTTTATTGTCATACATTCTGGGGACAATGCGGCGCTTATCCGCCAGGCTCCTGCAGCTTGCCACTTAAGAGTAACTTTCCAGAGGAATAACAGCAGCAGACAATACCGAGGGCAGAGGCAGGGTATCCGTTACCAGGGCACGGTGCTGCTTTGCCGTCTAGGCAGCAGGCTGACATTCGGGGCTGCTCTGATTTCCAAGCACGTGGTTGACTTTGTAGCTGCGGAGCTGACAGCTTGAACTGTGTCTTTACAAATCCCTGGGGGGGGGGGTAGAGCCTGTCCCAGACTGGGGGCCACCCTGGATGGGATGCCAACCCTCTCTCACTCACACACACACACACAATGGCAATTCAGAGTTGCCTGTTTGGCAAACTGCATGTGTTTGGAATGTAACAGGAAACCCTGCAAACCCCACACACAGTGAGCAGTGGTGGCATTCAAACCCGCAGCCCTGGCCGCCCCTGCTTCCAAGATTTACGAATTCTCACCTGTTTTTTGTTTGGACCTGCATTATTATTCAGCCTGTCTTCTGACTGTGCGTGATAAGAGAACTACAGTATTTAAATTGCATTTCAAAAATGGAAATATTTTCACAAACTTTTTCACAAATGTCCTTACCCACTGCAAGCATACCTACAGAATTTTAAAACGATTTATGTTAATTAGGTTGGCTTGGAATAATATGCAAGTAACTCAAATGATTTCCAAACAAATATTTATAAAGAATTATTCATCTATATTCTGAACATACTTCTGCTCCCCGGAGCAGATCTGTGAAGCAATCTTGGCATCAGGCACCCAGAATCGCTTTGGAGATTTAGTGTCCGTTAATATAGTTCATGTGGTGCAGAAGTTATTTCCTATTATTTATGAATGTTTCATCTGTTATGTTCCAGCTCATTAAAAGTTGCTGTGTGTGTGTGTGTGTCAGGCCTTTCGAGCGTCTGTGTAAAATGCAAATCCGCGCTCTGGTCGGGCTCACCAGCTCTCTCCCGCGCGTCAGTCCGCCTCGCGCTGCCCGTACTTGCCAGTTTGCCTTTCGCAAGTGTTTCTGTTTTCTCGTGGTCCCCCCCCAGTCCTCCCCCCCCGCCCCCCTAACGTGGCTCACGGAGAAACCGACACCGGCGCCCCGCCCTTCCTGCGCTCGGCTTCCCTCGCGACATGTTGCTTTGTCGCGTTTTGCCGAGACTTGAGGAGTGATTTACAGCTAGTCTCTCTCGCTCGCTCTCCCCATCTCCACCCCTCCCTCCCTGTCCACCTCTGTCTGCTAATTGGCCACGCTCTCGCAGGGGTAACTTTGTCAGTGTACCCAGAATACACTGCGGCCCCCCACCCACATTCAGTGGAGCCAAACACCTGTTGCAGCAAATTCAGGAGCGGCACCTTGTTCTGTAGATTGTACACCCTGGCAGGGGGGGTGGTCAGGGGCGGAGTGTGAGTCATTGTGGGGCAGATGGACAATTGGCTTTGTGCTGCTTTTGGGGTGGTGAGGCAGGCACGGCTTGAATGGCATTTCATTAAGAGCTGCGCTTTGGTTCAGCGGCTGGCGGTAAAATAACTGGATATAACCGCCTGACGACCACACGCAGCCAGCCGACCCTCCCGGTTCCGGTCACCTTTGCTCGGGCAGTCTGATGTTCAGCTGGTGTTTTCTGATTGAAGACCATGGCTTGTAACAGTCCACACATCTGTGGGGAGTTGGTGGGCTGGGACCAGCAGGGACCAGGTCGCCGGCGAGCTTCATTATTTCCGTTCGCGTTTGTGATGCAAAAACAATCCCGCCGCCATCCTCCCCATTCGGCTATGGCTGGCCCCCCCTTCTCGCTTGGCCCGGGACTCGAAAAAAAACGGCAGGTGCCACTATCTGGCATTTCAGAAGAGCGCCCCCCTGTGGGCCACTGGCAGCAATCATAATCCGGAGCCAGCTGGTGGCTTGGCGGCCGTCTCCCATGACGACAGGGAGCTGACCCCGGCAGATGGCGAGTGCCTGGGGCAGGCCGGCCGACTCCAGTCCTCAAGCCACACGTGCTGGTTCCTTTAAACAGCCGGGCCGGCGGATTGACCCCAGTGATGAAACCTTGCAGAACGATACCGGGGAACCTATCAGAAAAGCCTGGAGTTAAAATGCTTTTAGAAATGCGTGGTATCAACCTGCAGGCCCCGCCCCCTGGCAGACGACCTTGTTATTTGATCCAAGGTTGCTAGTAAACACGCTTACCCTACTGAGTGTGGATAAAAAAGCAAGACGGCTGGTAACCGGAGAGCTGGTTCTAGGTGTTTTCACTCTTCTCTGCCCTGCCGCGGCTGGGGGTACGGCTGACCCACCCCCACACGCGCTTGCTTTGATTTGCCAGTAGGGGGCATTCCAGTTAAGGACTCCCACTGGGCCCTCAATGGCATCTGAAGCTGAGTCACAGCCTTGAGCTGTGTGTGACGCTGGACTGTATCTAGGGAACACCCCACAGAGGTGTCCTGCTGGGCAGCCACTTCGGGTAAAAACAATGTGACATGGAGAGCCTTTACCCTTCTGGTCGGCCTAGCCGTGTTCCAGAAGATTCTTTTCTCCCCCTTAAAATGTAACGTTTGCTATTTGCGGACAGAAGTGGCCCCCTAATCCCAGGGCTGCACAGAAGCTGTGATGTGCCCCCCTCCTTTCCTATTGACTCCATGTCCATGCCCCCCCGCCAGAGACATCATGATCACGCAGCTGGAGCCGTCCATCTCCTACGAGGGTCTGCAGGACCGCATGCGAGAGATGTGCTCCATGGAGAGTGAGCAGCCCTTCACCATGAAGTGGATTGACGAGGAGGGTGAGGAAGGGCCACGTGCTTGCGGACCAGCAGGGGGCACTGTGTGCTGAAGCGCAGAGAGCGGCGGCCAACCTGATGGTGTGGCTGGTGTGTCTTGCAGGGGACCCCTGCACTGTCTCCTCCCAGATGGAGCTGGAGGAGGCACTGCGGCTCTACGAGCTCAACAAGGACTCTGAGCTCATGGTCCACGGTGAGACTCGGCTTTACATGTTTACACTACACTGCTTTCTGTAGCCCTGTGCTGTCATAATGTTTGTGCCAGTTATACTGTGCCAGTCTACACTCGCCGCTCGCTCGATATGCGTCCGCGTACGCGTCATGGCCACCCGCCCGTTTTCCGCGTAGCTTCCACGCGTCGCCCACATGAAGAGTTAACGCTGAGCGAGATGCAGTGACATGAAAAATCTTGGGAGCAGTACGATCGCCTTTTATCCCTGGACTGTGTGTTTATATACAGTGCAGTTAACAATAAAGTGGCATCCGATTTTGTTTTTAAGGACAGTGGACATAATGTTTAAACCTGCACACTGGCGTAAACTACACGCACCAGAAAGAGCAGCAGCACTGCTTGAGTAGTGACAACACGTGTAAATGTACGCGTTGCATATGTAGAGTATAAACCAGCCCTTACTCCGCTGCATTTTACTGTTACATTACTGAGATACTTTGCTGTTACATACATGTTGATACATTGTTACATTACTACACTATTCTGTGCTACATTACACTATTGCATTGTTAATTACTCTGAGCTACATGTGTTAAATTGTTAAATTGCTACATTGTTACATGACCCTGTGCTACATCACCTTACATTGTTGCATTACTCTGTGTACCTTTCTCTGTTACGTTACACTGTGTCACATTGTCAGGTTACTCTCACATCACTGTAGCACTGACTGACTTGTCTTCTGATGCTGTCTTCCTGTGACCTGTCGCCTTGCTGCCTGATGGTACCTCTGGCTGTGTCCCTGCAGTCTTCCCCTGTGTCCCTGAGAAGCCAGGCATGCCGTGCCCAGGAGAGGACAGTGAGTACCCTCATAAACCCAGCCCCTCCCTTTAAACCTAGTAAGCGGGGAGTCTGAAGGGTTAAACTGCCCGTGGCCCCCGCCCGCCCGCCCGCCGGCTCGGTGCCATTCAGGCGACTGTTTGGGTTGCTGCCGTCTGTTTCGTCTTGTTCTTCCGCGCCCGTCTGCCGCTGGGGAGGTGGGGAGGGAGGCGCTGGTGACGCCTCTGTTTCTGTGATGCCCTCAGTAAGGTGCATTTTGGAGGCATGACTGTGTCTGTTCTGCGTGTGTGTGTTCATTGTGCAGTTCTATAATTATTACACTGTGGGGACCCACATTTCCCCGCCATGTAATTAAAAACGCTTTAGCTTGTAGGTACATTTTTTCAGTCCCCACATGGGATACAATCAAAAAACTACAAGTGCCAAAAATATTGTATTTTGTTTGGTAACATGTGGTTAAGGTTAGGGCCTGGTAGGGGTTAAGGGTGTAATTGGGATTAGGGCTATAGCCACAGAAATTAATGGATATAAATATATAAAGAAATGAACACTGGATTGTAAATGTGTGTGTGTGTGTATGTATGTATGTATGTAAGGTGCCCAGATGTGGAGCCCAATGTTGGAAGTGTGTCTGAGGAAATCTCTTAATCTCTGCCCCTCTCTCTCTGTCCGTCTCTCTCTTTCTCCCCACTTCCCAGAGTCCATTTACCGCCGTGGAGCCCGGCGCTGGAGGAAGCTGTACTGTGCCAACGGACATACCTTCCAGGCCAAACGATTTAACAGGGTGATCCGTTCTTCCATGTTGTACAAGACGTGGGGGAGCCGAGGGCCTCCAGACACACCTTGGGCTGGATTTGGTCACCTCAGCTTTGACCCAGGAGTTTCCAGCACTGCTCCCGGAGAGCCTAGTTTACTTTTTATTTGGTTTTAGTACAGTTGTGGTCAAAAGTTTACATACACTCATCATGGGCACGAATGTCATACTTATTTTGGGCTTTTAATTTATTTGAGCTGTTCTTTTTCCAGGGTGGAATGATTATACAACATACATCTTCAATGATTTTTGTGCAGGGCTCCGGCCCTCTAGGACTGGAGTTGGACACCCCTGTTTTAGAATGTCTTTTAACTTGACAATTAATGTCTCATTAGTGGCCATGATTGACTGCAGCTGGTAGTTCCTCTATGCCAGCATAAAAAGGATTTGTTTGACAGCACTCATTGAGTTGACCCATATTCAGAACAATGGAAAAGTCCAGGAAATCAGTGAAGATCTAAGAGGGAGAATTGTAGATTTACACCCAATTCCTGTTTTTAAAAACCATTGAAGATGTGTGTTGTAAAGTCATTCCACCCGGGAAAAAGAACGATTCAAATAAATTATTAACAATCCAAAATTAATATAACATTCATGCCCATGATGAGTGCATGTAAACTTCTGACCACAACTGTAGGCTGATTGGTCATTATGCTGATGCTTTATGGCTGTGTCTGTCTCTGTACTCCGATTGGTCATTATGCTGATGCCTTATGGCTGTGTCTGTCTCTGTACTCCGATTGGTCATTATGCTGATGCCTTATGGCTGTGTCTGTCTCTGTACTCCG
>JAODKL010000081.1:21562241-21573854 GCA_026780765.1 Petrocephalus schoutedeni | reverse complement strand
GTGGAGGAAGAGGGTACGGGTACTTGGCTGGCCAGCCTGCAGTCCCGACCTGTCTCCAATAGAGAATGTGTGGCGCATTTTGAAGCGCAAAATGCAGCAATGAAGACCCCATACTGTTGGCCACCTTAAGACTTGTTTGCAGGAAGAATGGGACAAATTACACCTGAAACATCACTTGGTGGCTTCAGTCCCTAATCGTCTTAAGTGTTGTGAAAACACTTAATGTTTGTAATGTAGCAACATTACAAAGTGGTAAATGCTTTACTGTCCCAACTTTTTTTGAAATGTTGCAAGAACCAAAATTGGAATCTGTGTTTATTTTGTGAAAAACAATAAAATTCACGAGGAACACATTAAATAATGTGCTGTTGTGTTGTATTGCAATGAAATACAAGTCAAATTAAACTTAGAAATCACTACTCATTCTCATTATGCTGCAAATGTTGGTGCATCATATTTTTCTTTGGTAAGCAAGTGGTGGAGATTGTTGCTACATGGAATTTCATTTGGTTAGGTTAGCTAAAGATAGATTTGTGCACATTAGGTTAAGTTAGGTTAGTTAGAGCCCTGCTGGAAGAGTCTACCTTGACGTGGTGGCAGGCTTGCAAATCTTTTGGTTAAAGTCTCTCACTAGACAGAAGTATGGGGGTGGGGGGGCAGAAATTTTGCTGATGGCATCCCTGATGATACCTGGATTGAGTACAGCTGATCCCGGATGCATTAGGTACCTGGTATGGCTGATCCCGGATGCATTAGGTGCCTGGTACGGCTGATCCCGGATGCATTAGGTGCCTGGTCCGGCTGATCCCAGATGCATTAGCGGCCTGGATTGGGTACGGCTGATCCCGGATGCATTACGTGCCTGTATTGGGTATGAGTGGTTATGGCCATTCCTGGATGCATACAGTCCCTGGCTGGGATATGGTATGTGTGTCTAACACCTGGTCCTACCCTTGTTAAGGTTCTACTCGGCAGAAATCAGCCTGGCACTGAACTATCTGCACGAGCGCGGGATCATCTACAGGGACCTGAAGCTCGACAACGTTCTGCTGGAGTCTGAAGGACACATCAAGCTCACGGACTACGGCATGTGCAAGGTGAGGGGAGGGCGGCCACCTGGCCCCCTGCTGGCCGCTCTGTGTCTGTCTCTCAGCACTAACACTGAGCACCATCACGTTGCAGGAGGGGCTGCGCCCTGGTGACACCACCAGCACCTTCTGCGGGACCCCCAATTACATCGCACCGGAGATCCTGAGGGGAGAGGACTACGGTAGGTGGCAGCACACTTGTGTCCAAGCGTGTGTGTGTGTACACAGGTCTGCATATGTGTCCGTGTGTGTGTGCGTATGTGTGCATGTGTGTCCGTGTGTGTGTGCGTATACACATGTGTTTCTGTGCTGATGTGGGCATATCTATACCATTAACAACACTGATTTTAACATCATTACCCGGTTCATTGCTTTTGGACTGGCTGATTCCTCCCACGTCACGGCCGTCTTAATGGCTACACGCGTGTCTCCGTGTGCTTGTGCTGCAGGCTTCAGTGTGGACTGGTGGGCGCTGGGTGTGCTCATGTTCGAGATGATGGCGGGACGCTCCCCCTTCGACATTGTCGGCAGCTCGGACAACCCGGACCAGAACACGGAGGACTACCTCTTCCAGGGTGGGGCCCCCGGCCGGCTGGCAGGCTGGCGCTGCCGGGCCCCCTGCTGGTCGCGCTCACTCCTATCTCTGTGTTCCCTCCAGTCATCCTGGAGAAGCAGATCCGTATCCCCAGGTCGCTGTCGGTCAAGGCTGCCAGTGTCTTAAAAGGCTTCCTGAGCAAGGTGACCAGCTGACCTGGGATCAGTTTCCAAGGGGTTGTCTCTAAGGATGATGATGCGGATCTGAGCTGATACTGCGCTCTGAGATCATCAGCAGTTGTGGCGTGTTAGTCATGATGTCTCTCCACCTCTCCTTCCCCTCCAGGACCCAAAAGAGCGCCTAGGCTGTCATCCTCAAACTGGCTTTGCTGACATTATGGGTCACCCCTTCTTCCGCAATGTGGACTGGGATCTAGTAAGTGCCTCCACTGCTGGGGGGTCAGGTTGCACTTCTACACTTTTTCCCAAGCAGGCTCCCTGTGAGCACCAGGCTGCTTATAGGGGGCGCTGCATCAAAATCCTAATAAGTAAAAGACTGCCAGACTCTGGGCCTGAGGCCTGCAATGTAATGAGTGTGACACTAGAGGGTGTAGTAGCTAGAGTTCCGACATCAAATGCATGAAACCTACCGTAACTAGACAGTAACACAGTTACTGCAGATCCAGGTAGTGTGTTGGTGGCCAAAAAAGCCTCCTGAACACACTGTGTCTCTGGGCTGACCTCCAGATGGGCCAGAAGCAGGTGATGCCACCATTTAAGCCTAACATCTCTGGGGAGTTCGGCCTGGACAACTTTGACACGCAGTTCACCAACGAGCCCATTCAGCTCACGCCTGATGATGAGTGAGTGACCCCTGACCCCTTGCCGTGACGACTGCCCAACGTTGCCCTTCTACATTACTGACCCACTCCCTTCCTTGCTCTTTTTCAGCGACACGCTTAGGAAAATCGACCAGTCAGAGTTTGAGGGCTTCGAGTACATCAACCCTCTGCTGATGTCAGCTGAGGAATGCGTCTGATTGGATGGCTGGCCGGTGTGGGCGGGGCAGAAGCAAGAGGAATGTAGTGTCCTCCACGCCCATCTGTCTCTACATCCACGCGCACCGCCTTACCCTTACAAAGGACAAACTGCCAAACTGATAATGTGATCTCCACTGAGGCATCCGTAACTGTGCCTACTTTGCTGTAATTTATGTCAGGGAATTCAGGGTAATCAGACCTACTCAGGACCGATGTGTGACAGCACAAGGGGAAGGTGGGGGTTAGGGTGCCTGTCAGGGAATTACTGCATCTGCATCATCTTTGCCAGCCTGTTTTCTAAGGACAAATGGACTTTGTTACATTGAGCCTGGACTGGATGAATGTAATGATATTACAGTTTGAGCTAATCGCGGCGGGGAAGGCGCAGAGAGCCAGTAGTCTCAGAGCTTCTGAGCACTGCCATAATGTGTGTATAAGCCTCACCTAGGAAACGCAGGGAGTTTTGTGCTCCCTTTACAGTGGACCAAAAGACATTTTATTAGGTAAAAAATAGGCTAAATCTTTGGACGACGAGCACTTCTTGCAACAGGATGTAATGTATCGTCACACTTTAACTCATGCTGTATTTAATCTTTGTACTTTTCATGTTGAAGTTATTCTTCTGTTAATGATGTCTTTTTTTCCCCTTTAGATGTACGGTTACCTGGCAACACTGAGGATTTTAAAAGTAACAGCCTCCAAATTATAGGAGAGACGGTACCCCCCCCCCGACCCCCCCTCCGCTCTGAGTAATGTGATTCTCAGGGCAGAGACGGGGTGGGAGGGTTATGTAACCAGGGCTTTCGGGTGCTTTATCTGGTCTGGCCGCCCGTAGATGCATTACTGAGCAGAGCTTACACGTTCGTGCCATTTCAGGCGAGTTGGTGTTTGATGATTTCGGCCGTAATCTCCGTTAAAAAGACATATTTTCTCAGGTACACTTCTGGACCGTCTTCGCTGCGCTCTAGCATGGTGGCGTGCGAATTACTCACCGCAGACGCTCATTTGCATGTTAGTCTGTACACTGCTTTTTAAATAAAGCCGGATCATGTTTTCCCCGTGTTTCGTCATGTTGTGCTTATCATGTGTGTGTCACTGATCTCTATCACACAAAGGAGCGGTCCGGGGTCGCTGCTGGACCCGGGACGGCATGGCGCTGGCAAGGCTGCCCGCTTCTCCGCATTCTCGAAGCGGCGAGGCCGCTGAATCACGCGGCTTCCCGTTTTAATGGCGAGCGCAGCAGACGCGGGACAGACGCCTATGAGTAAGCGTAGCGGCGCTTATCCAGCGGCCGCGGGGGCTTCCCCTGGCACCTCTCCCACTCCAGTGCCGGTTTAAGTTGCTCTTGTACGGGCAAGGTGACGAAAGCGTACACAGCCGAGTAACGTATTCATAAAGACAGACTTATTTAGAGACCCCACCGACATCAGTGCTTCGCCGTGATGCGGAGCGATCAGCGGCTACGAGCGGACTGCACCGTCTGCGGTTACTGTGCTGCCGATGCCTCCCGGATCCGCTTTAACCAGATGCACCCGAGGCCCGTCTTTCGCACTTTGTGACTGTCAACCTGTACGTCTATTAAGTGATTAATATTCCCCAGAGTTTTTTTTTTCGTGCATTGGACACGTCCGTCACCCGGGCCCGTCTGTCCCGTTCACGGGTCCTGACTCACCCCCTCCCCTCCTCTGCCGGCTCCTGGGCCAGTTTCTGAATCACGCAAACTTCAGCTGTCCTGCGAGGGCAGCGGGGTGCGATCCGGGGCTGGGGGGTGAATCACAGGCTGCGCATTGAAGTGTGTTTGTCTGGCTGCTCCGGTAATTACACGGTGCTTTTTGATCCCGTTTAATAAAGCCGCTTCTAGGAAGTGACTATTCCGTCATGTCTGCTGCTCCCCGTCGAGGTATGCTTCACTGTCTGCCCCAGGAACCACTGAAAACCCCTGCGGACACAGGAAAGATTCACGGCCACGGCGACTCCTTTGGAGAAACTAAAAGCACGACACATTATATGCTATAGTGACATGCACCTGCGGTGTCTCCTGTCTGTATCCTTGCTTTATTTTGTGCATTTGGCTTCTGAAAGCAAGGAAACTGTTTTACTTCTCAGCTTAACGGTTTCTTGCTTGTACTTCACTCGACCTTAGGCTGGATTGGATCTTTAATTTATCACAAACACGCAGGACCAACGCCCCCGTGGTGCGGCGCCCAAGCTAAGGCCAAGGCTGCTTACGAGCATTTTTGTTTCAAACAATCTGATGTGTTGCAGTACATTTTAATTAGGCTAAGCGTTTCTTCATCCTAATATTTATTTTTAATATATACTCGCAGAGCACACGATGGCTGCATTGGTGTACCCTCCCCTGCCTTTAAAGTGCTCCTGTCCTGTGGCTTTTTCAGTTTGGCTTCTTGAAATCCGCGTGTTAATGCGTGGGCTTTTGCACACAATAACGCTTCATTTTGCTTTATTTCTCGTTTTGGGCAACCTGCCGGGTAATTCCTGTTAAACTATAGCATGAATATTTCCAATTTTCCTTTTCTCACGCCTTGTCATCCGCGTTAATCAGATCGCATACAGCCGGGACAGGTAGGCGGTACGTGCGTTTTAGTTCCTGTAATGCGCACTTTCTCAGGCCGTCAGGGTTAATGTCGAGACTTCCGAAGAGATCGCGTTAAAACAGCCTGTCCTGGAGTCGGTTTCAGTGCAATCGCGATATGCTTATAATCTAAGCCGACAGTATGAGCTGTTATCATTTTGTTATTATCCATTTGTTACATTTGACGTGGCATGTAATCATGCATGTATATATTTTTTTCGTCAAAACGTCTCGGTTGAGTCGCTTTCTGTAGGATATGGGAAATACGGGGTCGTTGCTTCGTTTACCGTAAAATGCACGACCGTAAAGCCGCCCTAAAAAGCGAGGAAGCGTACGCGCCCCCGATCCGCCCCCCTCGCCTCGCCGGGGCCTCGCTTTAAAGGCCGGCCGGCGTGACGCACTGCGTAGGTGTGTATCCTCCGAGGTTACGATACGGCTCCGGGACCACCAAAACAAAGGCGGCGGGGGCACCGCAGACGCGCTTCCCTGCGGGCTCCGGGCGGCTGACGTCGGCCGGGGAGTGACATCCGCGCCGGGGCGGTGTGTGGCACTCCTTCCCTCCGTGTGTCTCCGTGTGTGTGTGTCAGTGTCGGTGTACCTGGCCGTCCGCACAGCGACATCGGCAGGGCAGCGCGAAGGGGAGCGCCATCTCCGCACGGCGAGGTGCGTCCTAAAGCCGGCGCTTACTCTCCCTAACTACCCGTCTCCTTTACGCTTATATTCCTGCAGGGCTGCGCTGATGTCTTCGCGTCTTTTTATATCGACAGCCTGGCATTTGCATAGCGATCTTTATTCTATACATTCTGTACATTTACGGGATAATTCGGATTTTTTCGAGCTGTTTAATTTTTTTTCTGATATCTGGGAGGAATTCGCGTTGTTAGCGATGTGATTTTCTATGTGCGTTTGCCGTAGCCTGTTTTTATTATAAGGATTATATTCCGACTAGGTGTTACGAGGGAAATTGATTCTTATATTGAAGATTATTGCTTATAAACGGCACCCCAGCCCCGCCCCGTGATATTTTCTCTTTTGGTGGTTGGAGGGCTGAGACGGTCCCGGGAAGGGGATTTACGCTGAATATGCGGCCGGGGTGGCGGGCCGGTGGAAGCGCTCCGCCGGGGAGCACGCTACCGCGGTGTCCTTGTGCGTGTGGAGGTGGGGAATGGGGCGATCGCGGGCTGCGGAGAGGGCCAGGCGTGCAGGGGGGTGCCACCAGCCTATGCGCACGAACACGCAGAGTTCCCCCTAACCCTAACCCCAAGGAAACCCGAAGTAATCTCATTATTTTCCCAGGATCATTACGATGGATGCAGCTGTCTCCGCTGCTGGATAGCTCGCTCGGGTTTAGCCGACCATATGGATCGCGTTAATTTCTCATGTGTGTGGTTTTTCTTTGGCAGACTCTCGTTATCCGGGAGTCTTATGGAGCGTTTTTAGATACGTGTCCCGATGAACCGTAATTATAATTGCTGCGATCCCGTAGGTGTCTTATTCCTCGGCCGCGGAATGGAGCAGGGACATCTGCTTTTAATGAAATACTGGCAGCGTCTGCCCCTTCGGCGATTTCGGAACAAGCCGAAGCCGGATCGGCGTACGAGCCGCCGCGTTTATTTAACCTTGCTGAAAGCAAACCTCACGGGTTGCGCCCGGGATCGTGGCTTTGGCTTAATGCTGCTTCTAAGCGATCCTGTTTGGGGCTATTTCTGTCCGTGTTGCGGTTGCAGTATGGACTGCTGCCTCGGCCCTGATCCCATGCTTTTCCGTGGTCAGATGTCACGTAGGAGATGCACAGGGCATGATGCGGGCTCGGCGCCTCCTCGTCACCGGCTTTCTCCTGTCGCGTTGGTGGCGCGGATGGCGGCGGCGGCGGCGGCGCGCACGGTCCGCCCTCGGATTTACCGCACCCAGCACGAACGGCGGCGCTGGCGGCTGCGCCGATCCGCCCGCCAAGAGGTTACTTAACAAAGCCGCAAGATGTGCAGCGTGCTTCTGAGAACGGATTTGGAGAAGTGGCCTATTATGCGCTGAAAGGGGACAAACGACTATTAACATGTCTAGAACCGCTCCAGGACACTAACGAATACCTGTATACTTGGATCATGCTAGAATTGACCTGGAAAAGGCTGACAGATGACATGAACATTATCTGCAGATTGTTGTCTGGGAGGTTTGCAGCCAGACAGGGCTTCACATTCTGAACTGTTCTCTTCCCACAGGACACTGGCTGCTTTCAGACCTAGCTCCACCATGCAGTCCTTCGTTCAGTGAGATCCCCGAAACCTCTCTAGTGACGGTACAATGGCCAGCGCGCAGGTGAGTCTGAGGCCCCCCCACAAGGAGGCGCCGCTGCCCCGGGGCGGCTCCAGGCGCCCGTCTCGGACCCGGGCTGCAGAGGTGCCCCTGAAGAAGCGCCTGACGACAGAGATCGACCTGAAGTACCACCGGGGCTCCCCAGGGGGCGCCAAGATCAAGAGGGAACGGCTGGAGGAGGAGCAGGAGGCGGAGGAAGCGGGCTGGGGCCACGTCCTGGACCTGAGCCCGGGCATCCGCCACACGCTGGCCCAGTTCACGCTGAGCAGCCAGAGCTCCCTGGGGGGGCCGGCGGCCTTTTCGGCACGCGGGGGGCAGGACGAGGTGACGGTGGCGCTGCCCCCCCCGCAGCCCCCGCCGGCCGGGCCCCTGCTGGCGCCCTGCGACAGCTCAGCGGAGCTGCGGCACGCGGTGCTGGAGGGCGAGCCCATCTCCTGCTTCACGGTGGGCGGGGAGAAGCGGCTCTGCTTGCCGCAGGTGCTCAACTCGGTGCTGCGCGCCTTCTCGCTGCAGCAGATCAACGGCGTCTGCGACGAGCTCTACGTCTACTGCTCACGTTGCCGCGGCGACCAGCTGCACGCGCTCAAGGTGTCCGGCGTGCTGCCCCCGGATGCGCCATCCTGCGGCCTCATCACGCTGACCGACGCACAGCGCCTCTGCAACGCGCTGCTGCGCCCCGGCCGGCCTGGTCCTCCCGCCACCCCCCCAGTGCCCTTCCCGCTCCGCGAAGGCGGGGCCACCTTCCAGGTGGAGCATCGGTGCCTAGGCAAGGGGCGGGGCCTGTTCGCGGGGCCGCTCTATGAGCACGCCGACGCCCCCTGCATCCAGTGTGAGCAGTGCGGCCTGCTCTTCTCACCGCGTCGCTTTGTCATGCACTCCCACTGCCCTCCTGACCGCCGCACCTGCCATTGGGGCTTCGACTCGGCCCGCTGGCCGCGCTACCTGCAGCTAGGCCGCAAGTACCTGGGCACGGCGCAGGAGGCGCCGTACAGGAAGTTGCTGGATGAGATGAAGGAGAAGTACAGCCAGAGGAGACGCAAGAGGCCCCATGACAGGGTGAGTGGATAGGTTGGGCAGGTGTGGGGGCGGGGCCTGATGGCTGCATGGGGATAGACGAGGCCGGTGCAGGGACGGGGCCTGATGGCTGCATGGGGATACATTGGAACAGTGCAGGGGCGGGGCCTGACGGCTATGTGGGGATAGATCGGGTATGACAGCTGCGGTGGCATAGGTGGGGCCGCTGTGGGGGCGGGGCCTGATGGCTACCTGGAGATTGGTCGAGCCGCTGCAGGGGCGGGGCCTGACAGCGATGAGGGGGTAGGTGGGACAGGTGTGGGGTTCAGCTGCCAGAAAGGGAGGGGCTAACAGTTGGCTCCTTCTTTCCTTCCTCTGTTGTAAGCCCTGCATTAGCCAGGTCAACAATGAATTTTGAGGCAAGTGTTTTTATGTGTCCAGTTCCATAAATGATCAACTTGCATGCAGCCATTCTCATTTGTACTTTAATTGACTGATAAAAACAAAACAGAAATCAAAGAACTTTAAGGGTCAAGTCCTTTGTTGAAACTAACTATAATAATAAGTAAAAAGTCTTTATTGAATGTCTTTTCCTGGTGTTAAGCGTTGTGAGCAAGCTGAGCACAGAAGGGGATTGTGGGATGGATGTGTCAGCCTGCTGCCGCGACCTTGTCCCCCAGCTGCTGCCTGTTCCCCTCCAAGGTCGTTGTTTAATTTTTGTGACTAACAGTATCGGAATGGCCAAGTGCTTTAGTTTTGCTCACGGGGACCGGCTTTCTGTGGTACCAGCACCTGAAGTTGACGTGTGGCCATCCGGATAACGGCTAGACGCTGGTTTGGGGGGCGGTGAGGTTAAGTCAGAGTCATGTGGAAATGCCGTCTGGTGTCTCGTCTAAGGCTGAAAAACCACATTCCTGCTCCTGCAGGCAGACACACACAGACCGAGGCGTGAAGGCAAACAGAGGCAAATGCACTGTCGCTCATGCACACACCCAGCTTTATGTAAATTGACACGCAGTGTAAACCGACTTCCTGCTGTGCTCTCCAGCGCGAGAGGATTGTTTCCATTGCAGACAGAGTTTCTGAAGTGTTCTCCAAAGCGAATGGCGTTTTCTTTAGTGTTTTTCAGTGCAGAGCGAATTTCTGCAGTGTTAATGAGATTTCTCCAGCGTTGAGTGTGACGGGAATCTCTCTGGTATTCCCCGCTCCTTCCTGCTCCCCTCCTCCTTTCCTTCTCTAGGTCAGCTATCGTTCCTTTCTGCTTTCTTCCATTTTCCACACTGCTGGGACGTTTCCCCTTCCTCCTCCTCCTCCTCTTCGTCTTGCTGTCCTCGGCGGTTTAGCCGAGCCTCGTGCCTCCCCCCTCCCCCCCACGCCTGCCTGCCGTCATCAGGAAGTGGATGTGCGGCTTTGTAGTACAGAGGTGGAAAATGGCCGGGGGCGGGGGGTGTAGGTATACCCGCTTTAAGGACAACCCCCCCCCCTCCCCGTCCCACCCATTCAAAAACCTTTAATTACTTATTTGTTTATGGACACCGTCTGCCCAAAGCATAATGGTGCTTTTTCTTTTACCCACTTGCAGACCATGCATTATGATGTCTGGCTTTAACCCTTGACTGTCTCGTCCAGCTTGTTATCCAGTCCCCCCCACCCCCCCCAGTCGGATTGTGTCTCTGAGCCATGATCCTATCTCACAGCACGCACACAGCACGCCCTGTGGTGGCGCCTGCTTGAGGTAGTGTGGTGAGGGTGAATAAATATCACGGTGCTGGGATGGTACTGTGTTAGTGTCGCTGTATCCAAGGATAACGGCAGCATGCATGTTCTGTGACAGAAACCGGTTCTGTGAGTCTGATGGTACTCCATCAGGGCTGTGTCCCTTAGCGGCTGGATTCCCTTGGCGTGGGGCTGGGGCGTGTGCGCGTCTGTCTGAGCACATGTATCCTTTAAGCTCTGTGTCAGGCGATCAAACAGACTGTCTGTCAGGTCGATGCTGCCTGTCTGCACAAAGCCACACCCACCAGCTTTTGGAGCCAATGGTGTCACAGGGTCCCCAGGTGCCCAGGCCCTAACCAACCAGCTCGGAGTATGTCCCTGTCCGCCAACTGGCATTAAAGGGCCAGGCCATGTAGAACGAAATGACACTTCTGGGGTCACATGACCTGTGTCACATGGCAGGGTCCTATGGAGAACTCGCTATACTCTGGTTAGCATAGGTGCCACTGCAGCATGGTTCTCAATTGGTCCCTCAGAGAGGCATGTTGCAACAGCAGCCCCATCCATGGGAGGTGTTTTAGTGTGTCTGTGTTTCCCTCGCTTTGAGGTTAGCTCAGGGTTGTGTCCGTGGGGACGGCGCCGCTCTGCCTGTTTTCTGTCACGCTATTAACGCGTGGCTGCTGTACAGCGATGTGCTGTACACCGCGGCTGGGAAGGACAGCAGGGCGTCTCCGTTTCGCTGTCTGGACAGAGCTGGACGTCTGCCCAGCTGCTCAGAGTTTATCCCTGGCTTATGAAGGGGAAGCTGAGGTACCTTATCAGTCCCACCTGATCTGACCGCGCCTGCCGCCGTGGCCCCGGTCACACACCCGTCTGCGTCTGTGTCAGTGCGCACTTGCTTCCGTTTATGCTGTGTGGCTGGCAGCCAAAGCTGGCCAAGAATGAATTTCCATGTCTGTGCCGTTTCTCTGTGTTTGTCTGTGCTGTTTCTCTGTGTGTGTAAATCTTATTCCTGTGAGATCAGAACCTGTCAGACCTCCTATAATCAAACAACTACTTCACAACATTGTGTGGTATAGAGCGCCACGCCTTGCTGAGGCATAGAGCACTGTGCTGTTGTATAGAGTGTCGTGGTGTGGTATAGAGCACCACACCATGCTGAGGTATAGAGGGCTGTACTGTGGTATAGAGTATCATGGTGTGGTATAGAGTGCTGTGCTGTGGTACAGAGTGTCATGGTGTGGTATAGAGCGCCACGCCTTGCTGAGGCATAGAGCACTGTGCTGTTGTATAGAGTGTCGTGGTGTGGTATAGA
>JAODKL010000081.1:21543335-21554569 GCA_026780765.1 Petrocephalus schoutedeni | reverse complement strand
AAATGCATTTTCTGCACGAAATGACCGTCTTATGTCCACGAAACGCAAAATGCCGATACGAGTTCTGTAAATAAAATTAAACAGTGATTCTGATTTCTGTGCACGAAAGAAAGTTAAGTTCATGCTTTCGTGGACGAAATGTAACTAGCGTTTGTCTTTCTGTGTACAAAATGCAGCAAGGTAGTATTTGATTTTGTCATTAAATAATGCTTTTTGTGGCACGGAATGTATTTCGTGGACGAAAATAAGCATAGTTCATGACCTCAGAAGGGAGGCACTTTCAGTCGCTTGTGCTGGGGCTCTCGCCCCACCTGCACGTCCCCGGATTACAGGGCTTATAAGGGATGTGACTGCGATGTCCGGAGCTCCTGCTTTTCCTCCAAGTCGTCACGGCGACTCGTTAATTATTCTAGCAAACAGAAAGCGCCCGCAGCCGCGCGTCCGGACAATGCGCGGTGCCAAAGTGCGCCGGAGGAGCTCCTCCCTGCCCGGATCTGATCACCTGTCAGCGCCGCATTTTCCCACACCGGCCGCCTTCGCTTCCCGGAGGAAGAACCACGCATTGAATTAAAATGTGAGCAAATTGCGGGGATCTGGGTCAGTTGTCGCTGGTTTTCCGCGGAAATAGGATCCGCACCCGGGTTGATCTTGGTCCTGAGCGATCATGTACTTTCTCTTCCGCAGTTCCCAGCATATATAAACCTCCTGGGAGGTGTTGCCGAGTGCAGGATGGACAGATTAGGTACGTATTATGCACCATCCAAAGGGAATAAAGCAACCGGGCTCTTACAGGGTTATAAGGCTATAAGGTTATATTTAGAGTTTAGTCCTGTACCCTGCCTACATTGTACACAGGCGAGATCGCAGCATGTGACTTTTTAAAGGGCTCAGCGGCCGCCGCTTACACACTTGTTCGCGGTGGGTCGCTCAGATTCACAGAAATCCACGAAGCGGTCCCCCCTGGACCTGATCATGAACCAGATCCGCAGGAAGAAGTCCGTCAGCGAGCGTCTGCAGAAGCCGTCCGTCTCCCGGTTCTTCCGCTCCTTTGAAAGCGAGGATAGGAAGGAAGGCGGCGTCCTTGAGGAGGGTCCGGGGGAGGAGGGAGAAGGCAAGGAGGATGTGCCCCCCGGGACAGGTGAGAGGGGGTCATCAAGCCGCCCTGCAGCTGACGAACACCCTGGCAGTGACGAGTGTGTCACTGTGGTTTCCAGGGGAGCCCTCTGAGACCGAGCTGGGCTCCGTGGCGGGCTGGGGGCGTGTCAAACAGTTCGTGCAGAAGCTGGGAAGGCAACCGGACAGCCAGAGCCTGAGCCTGAGCCACTGTGACCTGACAGCCACCGATGTGGTGGAGCTGGGTGGGTGAGCGGGCTGTGGGGGTGGGGCAGGAAGCAGCAGGGAGTGGGTAAATGTGGAGGTGACTGGGGGATTCCCTGCTCCTCTCGTCAAACAGCCACCCTGTTACCCTACCTGAGCGGCCTGGACCAGATGGACCTCTCCTGGAATGATCTGATTGGAGGGTCGCTGAGGGCGCTGACCTTTCACCTCCAGCACGTGTGCAGGCTGAAGGCACTGAGGCTGAGTGGCTGCAGGCTGAGCCCGCAGGACCTCTCAGCCCTGGGTATGAGGCGTCCGTGCAGAATGCCCGCTGAGAATTACAACACAATTACGCCATTAATAATTTTAAGAACTGGTAGTGGTCGTGTTCTTAGCTTTAAAACTGACCAATAGCATCAGTAAGTTACCAGAGTTAAATCAGCCTGGAGTAGTAGTTTGTAGTTAATAACTTTTTATAATTTTATCTTAGCCTTTTTTGCTGATGTGATAAAATGGTTTCTCTGGTAAAGCCAGGCTATTTTAACCCTGTAAGGTGTCAGGGATGTTGTCATGAACTTATTGGCTGAAGTGTGAATATCACAGGGGAGACCCTGGAAGAGCTCCCCCTGCTGGAGGTCCTGGACCTGTCCTGGAACACTGGGCTGGGGGGCCACCTGCAGTTCCTGGCCACTCACCTCTGCTCTGGCAACCGGTTGAAGGAGCTCCACCTAGTGGACTGTGGGCTCACTGCGGCAGATGCAGGAGCCCTGGGTGAGGCTCCATTTAGTTGAATTTGTTTTATTAAAATGCACCACCTGGTGGCCTAAAGGACCGAGAATGTCCAGGGTGAGATGTGGGTTTGAACACCGGCCTCTTTTCCAGGCACTGTGCTCCCCAGTCTGCTGGGCCTGGAGCTGCTGGACCTGTCCAATAACCAGCTTTTGGGAGGGGCCCTTGGGACCCTGGCCCCCCAGCTGCGGGATGTCCCAGGCTTGCGGGTTCTGCGGTTTCGGAGATGCGGCCTGGGGTCCGAGGGCCTAGAGATGCTGGGTAGGTTTTTCTGACTGGTTTTATAGCCTCTAAAATCACATTCTGGCAGCCCCAGTTTAAGCCCCCCCCTGTGTTTCTAGGTGGTGTGCTCCAGTTCCTCCCCACCCTGCAGGAGCTGGACCTGTCCTGTAACAGGGGGATATCCAGGGGGCTGGCCCACCTGGGGGCCCAGCTGGGGGGCCTCACACAGCTCCGCTGCCTGGATGTGCATGAGTGCTGTCTGACAGAGGAGGACGTGCAGGCTCTGGGTAAGCGTGGGGGGGAAATATTCATGTTAATATAATGCAGCACCAGGGTGCGACTGCGGTCGCCCGTCTGATGGTGCAAGCCACTTTGCTCAGTACTCTTCATGCCATGTGTGTGTTTGTCCCAGTTCAGGCACTGCCTTCCCTCTGTGACATCACCATGCTGGATTTATCCTCCAATAAGAAGCTTGGGGGGATGTCCCAGCAGCTCTTTGCCAGCTTCCCATTGGCCACTGTGAAGAGGATTAACCTGAGTAGCTGCTGTCTCACAGAGGAGGCCTACCTGGCTCTTGGTACTACTCTCTTCACCTCGTTATTTAAATAAAAATGTGTATACATAATAGTACATTCAGATGATGTTACTCCCCCAGTTGCATGGGGTTGGTCTCCCCACTTCCTGTTTTTGTCTTATTAAAGCGGGGGGTGTTCCACGAAGCAGGATTTATTGTTTAGCCAAATAATTTATTGGATTTAAGGTAGCTTGGGCTAAATGGACTGTGTCTTCGTTCACTTACATTTAGCTCAGACTACCTTAAATCCGATCAGTTATCTGGCTAAATCCTGCTTCATGGAACACCCCCCAGGTATTCTAGTCAGGATTGTTCTTGTTAATAATAATATATATATGTATTAGTTAAGAGGAGCTTATCACTTATCTTTGACTTAGAAGACTTTTTGACTTTTGAAGCATAAAGGTTTATTAATGGGACCTAAACCGACCTGCCTCTTGGATGTGGATGTCTGAGCACTGCACTGTGTGCCCTGCAGGGGGCAGTGGTGCTTATGTGACTTTGCTTGCAATTCATGTCTGTTGACATACTGTTTACAGCTATGGCGATGCACCAGCTCCCCCTGCTGGAGGCCCTGAACCTGTCCTGGAATAAGTGCGTGGGGGGGAAGCTGCCCTCGCTGCTGGAAGCCCTGCCTGCAGGCGCCGCCCTGCTGGAGATGAGACTAAGCAGCTGCGGCCTGACGGCAGAGGACATGCTGCAGCTGGGTGGGGCTCGGGTGCACAATGATTGTTTCCTTAGCCCCACCTCCCTGGGTTCGAGGCGGGCCCCTTTCAGCAGTGGGGTCTCTCTCTCTCTCTCTCTCTCTCTGCAGCATCTGCGGCAAGGCGCCAGGCCCTGAATCACCTGAGGCAGCTGGACCTTTCCTACAATGGCGGCGTGGGCAGCGCAGGATGGCTACCTCTCTTCCAATCGCTAGGGAGCTTGGAGGCGCTAACAGAGCTGGATGTCAGCCTGCGGCCCTCGGACGCCACCCCCGCCTCCGTCTGGCTGCCTACCCTGCTGACCACCACGCCGCGCCCTCCCGCCCTGCAGGTGGTGACCTTGCGCCACTGGAGCCTCACCCCTCACGACAGGAATATGATAGACATTTTTTGCAAGGATGCCGGAAAGAGCATCTTCCTTGAGTATGACCCCCTAGAGGCAGGAATGTTAACAGAGGCTGTGGGATTAGCTACGCGCTGACATCGTTAGCTCTGAAGCTAAATGGCAATTCGTCAGGATGCAGTCAAGAGGCAGCATCAGCAGAAAACACACATTGGTTAGTGTGTAGACAAGGTGAGCTGGCTAATATGTCAATCCTGTAGAGTGTCAGCCCTAGCCTTGGTCCATGGTGGAATTCCTTAAAGGACAATTGAAAACTGTTGATTTGCTACAGTTTTATGACTTTTGTGATACAAGAACTTCTCCACTTTTCTGCATTTCTGATGTTCATTTGATTTCAATTTGTATTTTGTAGATTAGAATGCTCGTAATGCATTAGCAATAACTGTACATAACATTCAACACCATGTGTCTGGGGGAGGGGTCCCAAGTACATAGATTTTATTTTATGAGTAGATTTGAGTGGGATTGGGACTCATTAATGGGAGCCTTGGGATAAATCAAATGGTTGTGCACCTCTCAGAACTGAATTGAAAATGGCTCTGAAATTCCAATTTGGTTTGTGAATCTGAATTGAATTCAAATTGCAGTTGAAAACTATGGGGGCATTTTTTGTATCTATTGTCCCATAAATACATCAGTAATTAAATGTCAACAAATAATTCAATGTATCATTGAAATACATTTCAATGTATATTTATTGATTTCACACATTTAATGAATGATATATTGTAAGATTTATTGAAGGATAAATAGATAACTATCTTGCAATCCTGACTCCAGGTCGTTTGTCTCCACCTTGTGGTTACAATAGGGTACCACGTCCGTTCCCTCCATTTGCGCGACACTGTAATCTTCGTCCAATAGTGAATATCCTAAGTTTGATATATACTGTACCATTGTAGGGCTGCCAGTGCAGTCGCTTTGTTTATGGAAGCTACAAGTTGTACACTATGGCCCTGTATACCTGCTGTGCCTCAATTTTTTTATTTGTGGGGCCTCGGATGTATATGCAGTCGGACGTTGTGTGGAAAAACATGAACTGGTCTGCGTCTGAATTCACACATTTCCATACTAGATAGTGCACCAAATACTACAAGACATAATGGTGTGTCTGACATCAGATACCAAAGGTGAAGTTGTTGTGAGGAGCTGCCAAGATATAAGGTCTATGGCAGATTAACATGTTCAGTGGCCTCCAGGCTTCTCTTCCCGGGGGGGGACTATAAAATACTATAAAATAATTTCTACTAAGTCAAAGAGAATGTGCTGCAGTGCTGCAGCGATCACATCAGAAGAACAACCAGCCAGCTTACACTTTCATATCAGTCATGTGCAACAACCAGGAAGAGCACAGCAGAAACCTTGCTGAATAAAAACATCTCAACAGTGGGAACACTGATCCAGTGCATGTCAACTTCACCACGTCTAGGTAATGTCCGTAATTGCTCCCAGAAGTCTTCAGCTCTTCCCCTTAGTCCAAACTTCATCTTCAAGGCCGTCGAGTGTACTTCAATGACAACTATGCGGTAGGAATATTGAGGAAGAAGAAAGAGTATGGCCCTTTTCAGTGGGCCTGAAAAGCAAGGGGCATACGCTTTGGGCCCCGCACCTAGCAGACACCCAGTGTGTGTTTCTGAGCAGTGGCACTGTGCTTTATGAAGGTGCTCAAGAAAGGCTTCGAAATGGATCCAATTACAATTACACTGTCGGATGGGCAGCAAGACAGAATGAAGCATCTCGTGGACGTTTATAAAGCGGTGGACGGGCATTGTGTGCATGGAGAAGGATCAGACCACAAGCAATGAATCTGAGCGAAATCAGCAGCTAGCTCTAAGTACTTGGCCTTTTTTCCCCTCATAGGCGGCCTCGTCGCCTCCTCTGCTGGTATTGCGAGTTCAATGAGCATAGCCGAGCTGAGTGAAAACTCAGGGTTACGGTTATGGGTATTTAAATGTTGCGTCTTATTTTTTGATGAACAGTGTTTACATGGGCGTGTCCTATCAGTTGTTCCACTGCCATGTAATTTGGCATAATGTTCAGCTTAATAATAGACAAAGTTGGGCACTTATCATTCATGATGATTTTGATATCTTTATTTTATTGTAATTTTTGGTCTTTTTGAGCAACAAAGAGGTAACCAAGTATCCCTCTCAAAGCTGTACTAGGGGCCCCATTCTGCAGATAGGCTCTTTCCCCTAAGCTTTCAGAAGAAAGAATTACACTTCTGATTTGGAAGTGTTACAAATGTATATAGTTAAAATTGTTAAGGTTTCTACTTTTTCCTTACCATTTTGTGTTAAATGGTAAATTTAAGAAAGTGTCTGGCTGCATCAATCATAAAACAGTTTTAGAATTCCATTGTATATTTTTTCAAATAATGTTTCAGAAATACAAAATTATATTATATGAATGGGCTAACTGGTTGGTCTGAAAGACATAGGTAATAACAGAAATGAAGAGGGAGACAATTCAAATAATCTTTCTGCAGGAAACCAGATTGGCAAGCTCACATGACAAAATTTTAAAAATAGGGTTTACACATATTATTAAACGAGGAGTTGCAAAATTGTCAAATTCAACTGCCTTTGTATTAGTTTCAGAAACGAAGGATAAGGATTATTATTAAGGCTAGATCACCAGGAGGTAACATTATGCAGCATATTGCCAAAAGTATTGGGACACCCCCCCCCCCCCCAAAAACATTTGGGTGTTCCAATCACTTCCATGGCCACAAGTGTATAAAATCAAGCACCTACGCATGCAGACTGCTTCTATGAACATTTATGAAAGAACAGGTCACTCTCAGGAGCTCAGTGAATTCAAGCGTGGCACCATGATAGGATGTCACCTGTGCAATAAGTCCATTTGTGAAATTTCCTCACTACTAAATATTCCATGGTCAACTGTTAGTGGTGTTATAACACAGTGGAAGCAATTGGGAACAACAGCAACTCAGCCACAAAGTGGTAGGCCACGTAAAATCACAGAGTTGGGATAGGGAATGCTGAGGCGCACAGTGTGCAGAAGTCTCCAACTTTCTACAGTCAATAGCTACAGACCCCCAAATTCACGTGGCCTTCAGATTAGCTAAAGAACAGTGCGTAGAGAGCACATGGAATGGGTTTCCATGGCCGAGCAGCTGCATCCAAGCCTTACATCACCAAGTGCAATGCAAAGTGTCGGATGCAGTGGTGTAAAGCACACTGCTACTGGACTCTAGAGCAGTGGAGACATGTCCTCTGGAGTGATGAATCATGCTTCTCTGCCTGGCAATCCGATGGATGAGTCTGGGTTTGGTGGTTGCCAGGAGACCGGTACTCGCCTGACTGCATTGTGCCAAGTGTGAAGTTTGGTAGAGGGGGAATTATAGTTCGGCGTTGTTGTTGCCCAGTCCCTGGCTTGCCTAGAGCAGGCTTTTGCGGCCATCACCCCGGCTTCCTCCCCCAGGGTGTTAGAGCCTATAATGGCAATCCTGAGGGAGCTCCTCAGCTTGTGGGGTGATTGCCCTCCGGAGGTGGAAAAGGCAGTATATATAATATATACATATATTATAACATATATATTTCCACCATATATTTAAAATGCCTTTTCCAATATATAATCTCATTTAATGTGGTAATATATTAAATAGTATGACAATGTATTTATTCAATATATGAAAACGGCAATAATTGCAGTATTTTCATATATTTATATATATTGCTTACATATATAATATATTATGGGATATATCATAACATATATTACGATGTACAATTCACAATATGAACACACATGAAATATATTGTCACATAATATATCCATAATGTATTTGCGTAAAGGGTAAGCATAGGCCACAGGGCTTCTTGCAGGGAAATCTGACATTTGCTAAAAAATATTAAAAGGAGGGGGGGGGGTTAAAAGAGTATTTTTAATAAAATTTGAATGAATTTTTGATGCAAGCTGTTAAATGCAGTTTACCATTTCCTACTGTCATTAAATGTAATTAGGTCCACTTGCAGTTGCACTTTGGAAAGTAATGCAACTCAGCATATAATAAATAGAAAGAATGGTTATAGATTAATTGATACACAAAGTAATGGCCTTCTCTTGTGCTGGACCAGAACTTACAGTGGGTACATGTTAGAGGACCATTGCTGACCTAAGGTGCTAATTAGTAGGTGTCGAATCTCACGGTTAAACCCCCCAGTCCATGTGTGGCTCAGGATTTAAAAGCTGATAAAGGTAGATTTGATAAGCAATGTCTCCTTATATATGCCTTTTTCAAAAATGTGTACAAGTTACATCGGCTTTTCAAAACATAATATATTTATGACACATTGCTTTTTTGAAAATAAAAGCCACGCTCATGTTACATTTTATATTTTATAGTTTGCTCACTTTTGAAAAAAAAACTACGTTCACATTAATAAAAACTCATTTGATGAATGCATGCAAACATTTTGTACAACACATTTGAAAAATAAAAGACCCTCACAAACATCTTAAAACAAGGTACAGCATCCTTCGAAAACAGAAACCTATATTCATGTTAGATTTAAAAAATTTACTTGACAAATGCATACATACATTTTGTACAAAAACATTTAAAAAATAAAACACTCAAAAGGTAGAATCATTTAAAAACGAATTTGTTAATATGCATACACACATTTTGTACACCCCGTTTGAAAAATGAAACACCCCTTGCATGTTACATCTTAAAACAACTGCACAACTTACTTTGGAAAATATAAAACTATGTTACATAAAAGCGAGTTTGATAAATGCATATGCCTTGCCCCACACCATGATACTGGTAATGACAATCCAGCCCGATTTCTGTGTGTTCCCTTATGTTGCCATAAATAATCAAGACTTGTGTATCCTCTTCTTGTTTTTGTGTATCTTCTTTTTGTATTCGTGCATCCTCTTCTTGTTTTTGTGTATTTTCTTTTTGTATTCGTGTATCCTCTTCTTGTTTTTGTGTATTTTCTTTTTGTTTTCGTGTATCCTCTTCTTGTTTTTGTGTTGTGCTTTTTGTATTTGTGTATGTTCTTTTTGTGCGTTTGTGTTTTGCACCTCAGTGCCACCGTACTTAAAAAAAAAACCACTCCGCGCTCTGAGCAAATTCTGCCCGCTCCGCTCACATGCTCTGGTTCGACCCATGCAACTGAATGAATCCTATGTAAGTTGCTAACAGGAGCTTTTGGGAAATGCACCCCAGACTGTCTATGTCATAAACTTGGAATGTTGGTCTTCCATGTAACTTGTTATCTGGGTGCCTTCGCTGCATGTGTGTGTGATCCTACAGTGAGGTAACTGATATTTACAAAATTTATGTTTTCTCTACCTTTGACATCGTTGCCTGTTTACATACAAGTTTTGCCCTGCAAAATAAAAAAAAAAAACAGCTTTAAGTTTTTAATCATTTAAAATAAGACTAACACAGTGCAATCTGAAATTATTATCCATAGGATAAATTCTTTGTCTGATACAGGTCTAAAGTCCTCATTAGTTATATGTTTTGTCCTTGTGCTATGCATGTGCAGCAAATTGGCCTCAATAACGTGAATTCTCACTGCACCTTGCATGCTGGACACACTTGTGTTAGAAAGAGACTGGCTGCAGGCTTGGGGTTTAAAATAGGAAACCCAGAAAATGATGGTCAGACATAAAGATTTCCAGCTAATCTTGAATGTATGTCTGAATATTTATACATTTATTTATAAATTTATTTACTAATATTTAATGTGAGTATTAACACCAAAACAGCTAATACTGCATGTAACTTTAACACTCCTGGAGGTCTAACCCACTGAGCCCCACTGGCCTTTAGCAAAGGAAGAAAGTCAGAGTTACTCTATATCACAGTGTATTAACACACAGCCCACAGGGAGTATATAGTGTCTGTACCTGACAGACTGCACACCTGCTACAGCCCAGTCTGGGGCTGAATGAGATGCAAAAGGACCAAACAGACAGGGAACACACTGACATCAAATTTGTCTGACCTTTGTTATGACAGCGATAGCAGCAGAGTAATGTGATGGTACAGGAGAGAAGGGCGACACAAGGCAGGAGAATCCAAGGCAGCATATCCAGATTAATGATCTCGGGCTGTGGGGTCATGCTCTGGAGAGGGTGGGCAGTGGTCTGGCCTCCAGGATGGTCTGTAAACAGTGTATTTTTGGGTGATAAAATCAATTATAAACATGCATTACACTTACTTGTACGCATAGACCATACAGCTAACAGGCTACAGCAGGGCTCAGCCACCTGTGGCCCGCAAGCCGCAAGCGACTCTTTGGCTGTCTGCTTGCAGCTACAAAGCCGACTATCATGCACACATACTGTACTGTCATGTCCTGCAGGGTGGGGCTGACCAATTAGTGCCTATTAGCACCTATAGCTGCCTAGCCCCCTTTATTAGCCCCTCTGCCCTTGCACTCAGCGTGAGAAATTGCTGCTTATCCACAGCCTTATTGAGCATTTTCCATTCCTGCCCTTCCTTGTTCCTGTATCCTTTGGACCAGCCTCTTTGTGGATGGAGAAGAGCCCTGTGCTGGGCTCCTATGGGACTTTCCGGAAAGCATTCAGCAAGATCTTCAACCACCCTGCAGTGGGGAGACTTCGGGGAGATGCGCTGTGTGATGTGACCAGGGGAGTCATTCTGCCACACAGGGGCGTAACAAGCCTTTTAAAAGTGGGGGGGTTCTAGGATGGGGAAGTAAAACTCCCCTTGAAATTATCACAGCCAAGTTATAACATAATTATTATAATATAATTATATATAACTTCCTGCATTTCTACATTTCCTTTACATCTACACTATGCAAATAAAAGGTGTCTATCTTGCCCAGCCTTTTCCTTGTGTACATCCTAATATTGCATGATTATATAATATTATAATATTGCAGATTCTCATTTTAGTAGAGTCGTGTAGCCATTATTATGCAATTAATTTGTAGGTGTAGGTAAATCATCCTTACTAATCACCTTCTTACAGGTTTCACGTCATTGTCAAGGTAATCTGGAAGCAGCACATTTTGTTGGCATATCATTTATCTTGTCATGGTTTAGCCGCGATCGACGACCCATGATGCAGGCGGTTCTCGAAACAGACGTTTTATTCCGAAGAATACACAGGATTTGAACACAGGAACAAAAACGGAGACCGTAAACTGATGTAAGGTGATATTCATCACTGTTACATACAACAACCGACACTGGGGACTAAACACGG
>JAODKL010000081.1:21463099-21479988 GCA_026780765.1 Petrocephalus schoutedeni | reverse complement strand
CTTTAAACTTTGAATTTCTCGACCGGAATTTTACAACCACGCAGGCAACATAAATTCAAGTACAGGTAATAAATTCAAATTCGGTTTCAGTTCAGGTACGGTTTCGTGTACATAAATTCAAATTCGAGTTGCAGTGAGTCTGATCTGACGCCATAAACATGCAGGCACTGCTGCTGGTTTCACACACTGCACTCACCCCTTGCGAAGCGTGTCCTGCACTCCATACGCTCCAGCCTGGGGGCAGAGACCCGTCACAGCGACGGTGTCCTTCAGCTGGGACCTCAGGCCACGGGTATTCTGGGGCGAAACCAGGGGCAAGCAAGCGCAGGGTCAGCACTGACTCGGAGGCTCAGTCTCAATGGTCATGCATAAATCAGCAAACCAATCATTCCCACCGCATTGTACATTACAGGTACGGCATTTACTAATCCAAAGGAGGGTTGTTTATCCTGGAGCATGAAAATAAACCACAATCCCAGGACATTAAAAGATATTAAGGAAAAACAACGCCGGCATAGTCAGCATCTACAGCAGGGGAGAGAGGAACCGCTCGGCCAGCACAGGCATCATGACATGTTAGTTTCGCTTTCACACAGACACCGCGTTTCCTCGCATTGCTATGTAATAAGTGCAGTTAAAAGCGAGTGTAGCTAATGCTGCCACAGGCAACTAAAAACGCGAACGCGGGACGCGCTCACACACACCCTAAATCAGTAACCTGCAAAGCTAGCTGACCATGTTAGCAGCCGGCTAACCGGAGTGACTAATCAAAACAGGGCGACTGGTAAACGGAGCTCCAGAAGTGACTGAAGCTCGGCGATTAACTTCACCGTGTACTAACGAGGCATATGGAGGCTCCCCGCACAGAAATGTTATGATGTACATCAGCAGCAACACTCACCATGACAATAACTCAGCCGTACGCTTCTCAGCACCGCTCCTGAGTTACACTAATCAGTTACTTCCGGTCCACTGCGCGTATGATGATGTCATTTCCTCTGACTAAAAGATCGTAATTTCCCCTCGAAAGAAATGTGTGTAATAAAATGTGTGAATTGTTTGGTGTGTAATTAATTCTCCCGTATTTAACGATTTATGATATTTCAACATCAAAAGTCACATAAATACTGCATGATTTCCCATTCCGGATAGAAAAATCAGACCAATAAATTTGCGTAATAAGGCTTTATATAAAGCTTTTCAGGCTTTTTTGCAAATGGGGGTATAGCTCAGTGGTAGAGCATTTGACTGCAGATCAAGAGGTCCCCGGTTCAAATCCGGGTGCCCCCTTCTTTTTTTTGCCTTATGAATGACACGATAAAAATTTGTGTTTATCAAAATATTATAACTTTCATTCCTGTAAAAATCCTAACTACAGAAGCCTGTTTCCGCCTCACAAAATAAAAAAATAGTTCGGATACTAAGTCATACTTATGAGATACTAAGTCATAATTACGAGATATTAAATTGAAACCCCGACTACACACGCAACGTCTGACAACGTCAGCGCGACAATATGAAGCGCTGTGATTGGTCAAGGTTATCTCATAATTTAGACTTAGTATTTTTTATTTTATGTGGCGGAAACGGGCTTCCGTAACTTTACAAATCAACATCAACATGAATAGCTCCAGAGGTTGAGGTGCGGTCAGTTCCAGCAGTGTGTGAACTGAACACATAGATCTCCATCCCTACATATGAAACTACATGCTGTGCAGTTTGGGTGAAATGTGTCATTATTGTTCTCATACTCTGATATCACCTGATTCTGAACTCTCCTAAGGGATGAAAAATGTTATAGCATACGCAGAAATAATAATGGCTATGACACACATGAACAGAGTTAGTCTTTTGCTCTGTGTTGTCTGGGATAAGCTCCAGGCTACAGCTCAGTGCTGCACCACCTCCTGCATTCATTGGTACAGTAGGTGTCAGCCAGCACCGTGGTCTGTGAGCTCCCTGCCCCTAAACATCGGCAGGTGGCAGTACAACTAAAAGGCAGCAGAGAGCTGCTCACGACTGGGCGAGAAGTTTTGTTGACACAGAGCCTGTTTTTCCCCTTTGTGATATATTTGATTTGCATGTTTGTCTTACTCATACAAACTTGCTATGCATACTCCTACTTGTATAAGTCAAATACTGATATAAAAAATTTTCATTTTATGTCTCTAGCATGAATCCCCGAGGACCTTCTAGTGGCCATCCCATGATGCACCTGGGGAGAAAAACCAATCAGGAACAGTAATCTCAAGTCTTCTGCAGCCACATAACCTCCTTCCTCTCCTTCCGTCCACAGTGGACCTGAATCACCTTCATGCTGGTTTCCAGGGTGACAGGATCCTCATGCAGGGAGACGGGAGGTGGTACCTCATTCTGTTAGCGACTGCTAGTGTAGGTGGAGGCACCAGTCAGAGTGGTCATCCCGGATAAAGGCGTTTTTGTTGTGGAGCTTCTGGGGCACTGGCTCTCGTGCAGGTGGGCCTGCATGTCCACTAAGGGCCAATGAGTGAGGATCTTGCGTTAGATGTCTGGGGGAAAGGCAGCCTGCTACCAAGACATGTCCTTACAATGAGTGGGCGTGATTGGCTTAGACTGGAGAGGGAGATGAATGCGATATGGAAGAGATGGGTGTGATCTACAAAGGCAGACACTGCCCCCACACACAGGGCGGTATGAGGTTCCGCGGGTTAATGCCCCTGAGTGGAAGATTACTGGCTAAATCCTATGATTAGCAGAGTGCTGTCACTGTTGGTCCCTTATCCACAGAGACAGGCTGACGGGGATCGGAACAGCGCTGAGAAGTAAGCAGAGAGGGAGTGGACCAGACTGCAGTCCAAAAACACTTTCCTATCATCAGCATCAACGATGAGCCATCCAGGGCCAAGCCAGAAAAGCCAGCGGCATCACGGGTGGAACCGCTCATGCATACCGGCGGTGTCCAAGAAAGACACAAAGGGATGAGTAATGGCACAAAGCACCAGGGGACATAAAGGGGCATGGGGCAGGTTTCTATGTGCTGTAAGACAACTCAGCTGGGGACACCTGGGGACATGAGGCAGGGCGCAATGTGCTGTAAGACACAGCTGGAGATACCTGGGGACAAGGTTCAATATGCCATAAAACCCAGCTGGGGACACATGGGGAAAATAGGACCGGTCTCTACGTGCCACAAGACACCACAGCTGGGGAAAGCTGGGGACACAGAACAGGTCTCTATGTGAAATAAAACGAGACACCTGGGGGCAGCGGACAGGTCCCCATGTGCTGTTTGACATGGCTGAGGATACCTGGGGACATGGAACAGGTCTCTATGCAGCCTTCAATCTGCCACCCCACACAGGCCAGCAAGAAAGCACTGATTCATTGATGGACTTTGGCTTTGACCTTGAATACAGTTTTTATCTTGCTTTCAGCAAGCAGGCCCATTCTCTCTTTTTCTATGATGTCAGCATGCCCTGGGTAGCTGGGTAACCAGTTGACCTGGGATCCCCAGTGGTTCTTTTTCTCCCTATTAGGGACTTTTTGGTTCCTTTCCTTCATTGTATTCTGGCTTTATTTCTTTCATTTTTTTGTCCTCCCTTTCCCCTTTTTTTAATAATTCTGTGTAAATAATGGATGAATGCATCACAGCACACCCATGTAAAGTACCTTGGGGCGACTTTGTTCTGAAAGGCGCTATAAACAAATAAATTGAATTGAATTGAATAAGATACTCCTGGGAACACCTGGGGACATAGGACAGGTCTCTATGTGCCATGAGACACACCTCTGGACAGCAATGAGGCCCTGCCTGACCACTGGTCTCTGTGTGTTACAGACACCCCAACCCCACTGTGCCTGCCCCAGGGCACCATCAAACAGAATGACATTTTATGCTTAACTATCTGTTCATGGAGCCAGGGGTGACGCTTTAACTTGGCCCAGTTAATTATAATTTATTTGTCACCTAAAATGGCATTGTTTAATCAGGATTTATTTTTTAAAACTCAGGATTTATTTATCATTTTTTAGAGTGACTTGTGAGCAGTAACAGCTCATGATGTATATATACCCATTTTCATAAATACCCTCTTCAAGTTCTACATTCTTGTTTATAATTCCCATTCTGTTTAATTATAAGCGGGGATTTATTTATACACTGTGTGCACAAATCCAGTGCCCCCCTCCCAGGCTACATTTTGCCAGCTTATAGCAGTGGAGATATTTATGAAGCAGATGGATTTCCCACATAGTCATTTAGGTCATTTAGGATCATGAGCAAATTCCCAGAAACTTGCTGTTTATGTTCTCCATGAATTTTACAGCTTCTCTGCATGTTTGAGGGACATTCTCTCTGCAGCACAGGGTGCATTTACCGAGCATGCTCATTGTGCTGCAAGCTTCCTAAAATGCTCCCTCAGCTAGCAGTACGGGGGCCTTACAGAAGCTTCCATGGAAACGTCAGAATCTCGGCCCGTTTACAGACGAGTTCTGGGAGACGTTCCCTGACCCACAGGACAGCACAGTAGCATCAGAAACCTGACACTCTTATTTGTCTGTATGGACAGGAATGTACGGATTAGCTAGGTGCGGCCGCTACCATTTATCCATTTATAGTGTTTTGTTTTATACACCCCTGAACTATTTCACACACCTGTGTAAAACACTGAGGACAAAAGCTCTGCACAATGCAGGGAACACAATGCAGTGCCAAGCCAACTGTCCGTCCTGTTCACGGAGCCAGGTACCCAAGGGGAAGGCCTCAGTGTAATGTGAGGGGTCCTAGGGGTGATGCTCCCTCACCTACCTGCAGGGGGCGTGTCCCTCTCCATTTACTGGCAAATTGTGTTTTTATTGCTTTTTTATCGTTTGGTGTCTCCGGGGCAGGGTGTCAGCCATCATCACGAGGAAGTCCTACCCCCAGCAGACCAAGGTGGGGGGGCCTATTAAAGCCTACCGGTGAATGCAGCTGATTGGCTGATTGGGAAGCAGGACACTGCAGGGTGGAATGACCTGGAAAGAAGACTTTTAGAGGCAATGCTTAATCCCGCCGTCCTCACCACACTCGAGCAAGGCTTCTACACAAAACTCCTTAAAAAGCAGAAGCCAGTGCTAAATGACACAGCTGGTACTCATGCACAACGCATCAGCTAGTGTTCAAAGGTAAGACGGCAGTAGCTGTGGGCGACACCCCACCCCCACCTTCTTCCGAGGCCGGCGGGCCCTCTGCAATTATTGACTCTAAGACGGTGGGGCCGCCAGCATTCTCTGCTCAGGCTTGTCAGTGCAGGCTGCTGGTACTGCTAAGTGCTTCTGACCAGGTCGAGGCGATACGCCAGCCTGTATCCCATCATCGGGGGAGGGGTGAGCTAGATGTTAGGTAACATCTGGTGTAAAAATAACCATGGCCACAAGGGGCGCTGCTGAGCAAATATGGACATGCTCTGAGTACCGCAGCGCTGAACAGGGAGGCTCACTGGCTCAGATGTGGTGCCGTAACCCACATACCGGCAAAAACATAAAGCAGCACAAGGGCTTAACTCTCTGCCTGCATTTGCTAAGTTTAGTTTTTTGTTTCAACGTTTGTAAAATCTGAATGCAATTAAGTGCATAGGTAAGACACACAAAGATAAAAATGTCACACATATAGCTGGACCTGTATACATACAGCTGAACATTTAAACTGCACACAGAGATATTCAGCAAGTACTATTCCTGGAGGATTTTTTTTTTTGCAAGACCTAGACAGACATAAAAGTAAATTCAGAATTTTTCGTTTGCTCCAAGTAAATTTATTTAGGAAGAGAGAATTTTACATTAGTCAGTCACAAACAAACATTTAATAAAAACACTTGATTACCAGTGTGCACCATTATTAGGCAATGAGAAACTAAGTGGACTTTTCTCTCTTTACCATCTACAGAAATAACAATAAAACCAGCTTCATCCATTCGCTCCATATAATAAATAACAAGCTATCAGTCTTTCTATAGTCCACTTTACCAAGGTTAGTGCCCTGTACAGCCACCTTCTCAATGACCATCATGAGCCTGTTGTCCATTGAACCAGTCAAGTTTCTGATTTATGTGCCATATTAGCTGAACAGCTAGGACTGCCTCCCAGATGGCCTCCCAGAGAAGTGTACTGCTCACTACGGTACCGCAGTAAATCTCATACTTTAGTAAGGCCCAGCAGTTCATAAATGGGGGTTAAGTCAGGTGATGAAGGGGGCCAGGTCATAATTCAATCACCTTTCAAGCCTTTCTTGGCCAATCTGTGGAATACTTTATTGCATTGAAGGGTCATTGTCCTGCATGAATATCATAAACGTTTTGAAAGCTGCTGACTTTTCATACCAGTGTTAAAAGAACTCTGCACAAGGAAGCCTCTATGGTTTCTAGTTAAACTCCATACAGAAAGTACTCAGGCCAAATATCGAGCATGCTCTATTTTTAAACAGCTCTTTCTTAATTCAAGATACACCTGAACTGAAATTATTGGTCAAAAGAGAAGATACAAGTGAAATGCACACTTGCTTAATGTAGTAAATCTGTAAGTCTAATGCTGTAATTCTGCATGAGGTGTATAAAGCACAAAAAAATAGCAAAGTAGTTGTTACAATAGGAAAGGAGTAAGTGTGTGTATTCTGTGATCTCCCCTTCCTGCTACACGCCAACGCAGACCACAGCACACATGGAACATGTACCATGAGACAGCATACAAGTTAACATGTAACATCACATGACTGAGGGTTATATTTCACGGTCCATTTGCTTTGCAAAAGTGGAGGGGTTGCTCTGCTTAACTGGCCAATATGAAGGTCAAAGCGGCTTATTCTATGTAAATTCTAAAGTCATTACCAAGGAAGTTAAAAGAAAACTTTACCATATGTTTCAAAGTTTCTTTCTGGAATCGACTGTAAATATTCTGTTCTTTCAGGATTGAGGTTATTCATTCCTCAGCTTACATATGTCTTGTCATTGATTGTTATATTGCGATATAGTTCTTGGGAACGCGCAGAGGGCAGTTGCCACAGCAACCAGGCACACACACGATATTCAGGTTCACGCGAGTGACATCAGGGTTTTCATTACTTCCAAATTCGCGGCAGAGGTGTGCAGGCAATGCGATGCCACCTTTCCATGGTTAACATTAGTGGAAGATTATCTGACCCTGCCTTTACTCTCACTTTCTAATTCACCCGTGATCTGGATTGAGCACCAGCCCAGACACGGCCCGATAACCACCCTTCAGAGTGAGGCAGCCTCCCCTCATGTACATGTACCGTCAGGCTCCTGGTGTTCCTTACTTTGGAAAAAGCACCAAACCCACTCTAAAAATACATTGCATAATCTTTTCATTCAGCGATTTATAAATGCAAATTTCACTTATAGTTTACAACTCTTGTTCTTGTTGTCATGGTGATGAGAATACATCTACATTTATTAATCCCCAAATTTCTTCCAGATATGAGTGCATTAGCTCACAGAGCATTACAGAACAATAAAGCAGGCAGTGAGATCCATCAGAGACACAGGGTGGATCTTAACACTGCAGGGAGCCTTTTCTTCGTAACGCGGCTGTTTAAGTGTGTGAATGTGATCACCTGAAAGGAATTCGATCTAATCCCCTGCTCATACCTGTCTGATTATCTTAGGTAAACGAACAAGGATTATCAGTCTCGCCGGCACCCTGCCTCCACGGGCAGGATCAGCTCGGACTCCAGGGTCTGTTACATGCCATGGGTGAGTCTGCTGGTGGCAGCTCCCCCTGTGAGGCCCCAGCTCTGCATCCAAAGCGACCCGTCAGACACCTCCTTAGCACTGAATGTAGCAACAGCAGGTGTGATATGATTGGCCCCCAATAACATCAGCAGGCGTGGCACCATCTCTGTGACAACAGTAGAACAACAGCGTCATCTTCGAGGGAGACTCCGGCTTTTGAGCAAGCGGTAGCTAGGGGTGCACCCGTGCATGCACTCAGCCTTCAGCGATGCGACCGTCAGCATGCCACAGAGCTGCATTCCTCCCTGTGAGGCAGGGCTGCGTGGATGTGCTTCCCACGCCATTTGTCCTACATCACCGAGGCCTTCACCAGACCGGCAGAGCTCCATCTATCTCTAACCTCCAGACAGACGGATGCATGTAAAACAGCAGGCCTCTTCTCGACGTAACAAGCTGCCATTTATCATCAGGTTTCCCCCTCGCCACATGCAGGTGCTCCTTGGGCTGTTGAGCCACTTTATCTCTGAAAACTATGTGGGTGTGAACCCCACCCCCCTTGTACTGGGAGGAGGACAGACTCTCAGCGTCAACCCCCCACAATTGTTACAAAATGTCTCGAAACCAAAACAACCACCTTAGTCACCACAATCGTCTTGTTAGCACTGCCATCTCCCTGAACCAAGAGCTAAACTATTCATTCAGAACAGGACGGACAGGCCTATAATTACATGGACTTCAAAAATAGCGATTGACATTGCTCATAATGGCATTTATGAATCACATCACAAGCGCATGGTGTAGCCATCGGGGGCAGAGGGAGGGGAAGAACACATCAAGGGGTGACTGCAGATACTGCAGATGAATTTTGGGGACACCTTATTAAGAGACACCGGCACCCCATCCAGGTCCCTTGCCTTGCGCCAGATGCTGGCCAGAACTGTCACCTAGGTAACGGTGACCCTCTGCTGGACAACGGAGATCCGCATGAACACGGCTCGGAAAGCTGCTCTGAAGAAACCGTTTAGGTGCCAGAGACATTGTTGTTGTTCCTGGATCCACCCTCGATTACACAATCGTGCAGAAACACTACCAGTGCGGTTTGGAGTTTGTGTCACACTTCCAGGAAATAAAAAATTCACTCCAAAACCTCAGCAGCTGATATTTTTATTAGTCAAAATAACTGGGATTACTGACATGTGTGTCTTGCGTTGTGCTACGTTGCACTAACCGGCCGTTTCAGTTAACAGTGACTTAGCTATATATGGAAAAATGGTTTGTGTTATTGTGGGTGGAGCCTCAACGGAATGTGCTGAAAACAGCAACTGAAAGGCAGCTAAACACTGCGGGTGCAAGCCACATATCTAGGCAGGCACAGTCGTTCTTAATCTAAATGATGGTCTGGTTAGTGCTGATACGCGGGTGACCTCACTTCCCGCGGCTCCATCTCATGATGCTGACCCCATGACAACCAACTAATCGACCTGCTAATACACTGATAACCTCAAGGGCAGCACCTGCTGCAAGTTAAAAGGCACTAAAATCATGTGTGTGTGTGGTTATGTATATATCACATTGTGGGGACCAAACAACCCCACAATCTGATAAAAACTATATCAAATTATTTTGATGTTGTGAATACCATTTTTTCAGTTCCCACAAGAGGAAACTCAGTTATATAAACATCTGTGATTGCTGTGATTGATGAAAAATGTTAAAAACCTTGACAGTCCCCACAAAGATATGAATAGAAACATGTGAGCATGTGTGTATATATTCTACATTCAGGAAATCCTACAGTTATGAGTTACATAAATTACAGATACAAAATTAAATTACATTTCTTTAAATGTCAAAGTACATTTCAAAAACAAGAGGTACAGAATAACATCAGAAAGTCGCTTGATTGTTTTAAAACATTTAAATAACCTCAACCAACTGGAATAATGTAAGATTGGAGGTGAGGAGAATGAAAGTGCATGACTTGAGAGCAGATGTGGTAAAGAAACCTTATTCGTCAAAAAAAAAAAACAACAAACATAACCATTAATCGATATTTAGCTTTTGTAATTAAATATACATGCAGCCATGGAAAAAGAATGAGTACTGAACCAGAGATCAGAAAACCCTCCAACATCGTCCATTTTTAGAGTTCTGTCTCCTTCTCGCCTTTGTCACCACTCAGGTAATACTCATCGTCTGTAGTGGTATCCGAGTCAGACTCCCCAAGGTCAGACAGGCTTGACTTATAGCCCCTGGAGGGCAAGTGCCCCCTGGGGGACGGGCTGTCTGGTGAGGTCAAGCTACTCCGGGATGATGAGCTGGGGGGTCGAGACATCCGTAGGGGGGAAAAGGGGGGCGACGGTGGGGGTGATGGTGACAATTCATCATCCTGCATAGAGCAAGTCTTCTCTAGGCTCAGAGGTGACCGATTCCTGCCTGTGGTCACCAGCTTCCCGATCTCATCCCCATAAACAGCTTGATCTAGGTTGCAGGAGCGAGCCCGGGACCGCTGCCTCGGCCCAACCTCCAAAACATCCTCGCCTCTGAGGTTGTCAACGCTGGTCATTCTAGGAACAGTGGCCATGCGAGCGGAGCCAGATGGGCGGCTGGCGTGGACATTGCTCACAGAAAACGAACGTCCAGCCTTCAGGCTGAAATCTGAGAAAGCATGACTCTGGCTCTCTTGAGAGATGTCCTTAAGGCTCCTGGAAAGAGACGCGTTTCCAGTCCTGTCAGCAGTGCCGACCTGTCCACCCACACAGACCTGGTAATCATTTAGTTCAGAGAAAGAGATGGTCTTCTTCCTTTTAGACTTCCTGTCTAAGCTCCCTCTGTAGAAGACATTTTCATTATCAGCACTATCAGAATCAAAGTCAAAGAATAACTGGGTACTTCTGGGACTGAGCGAGGATCTCCTGGGTCCTGGGACAAGGGTGTAACGTTCAACAGAGACACCATGGTTATTTACAGGTGAGCATGGGCTCCTTTGGTGGGAGGAGTTCCCATTCTTATCAAAGAGACAGTTTGGACTACTGCTTATGCTCCCCGTCGCAAACACATTTTTAGGTTGGTTGTTCTCTTCATTCGACCATGATGCCTGACAGTAGCCAAAATGAAAACCTGCCACCTCACTTCCAATGATGTTCTTGTGGTTTGAGGGCTTTAGCACCCTTGAAACTTCCTCTTTCCCAGGGCTTGAGACGGAGCCACTGGTTCTGCTTTGAACGAGTGGCATCTCCACCCTGCTTTTCTTCCTTGATGACAGGAGTTCATCTTCAAACTGCTTTGAACTGAAACTCATCTTGGTGCCATTTGGCATCATGTCGGACTTGCTCCCACCCAGGTTCTCCTTTAATTCTATTCTTTCACATTCAGTCAAGTAAAATTCTGATGCCACCACAGGAGATGTTGGGCTAATAAGGTCCTTACTGCTCTTTAATGTCAGAGGACTTGTATGTGAGTTGAGCTCTTGTACTGACATGATAAACCTATGATCTGGCAGTGGCATCTCCGCAGCTTTCTCATCTTTAGCCCTGACATTGTGAGACTGGGACCAGACCTCATCTATGGTAACCACTATACCAGTCAGCTTTTTTCTGCCTCGTTCCTGGTTAAAACCAAGAAACCCTGAACCTCCACAGTCAGCAATCTGTAACTTCTCTGCAATTTTGGTGTCAGGGCTGAAAATGTGGTCAGATACCTTTACTTCACTGACATTCACATTCAAAGATTGCTTCTGGAAACCAGGACTAGACAATCTGACACTTCTTGATAAGTCAAAGGAACCTCCACTGTACATACCAATATCAGTCATTGACTCTGAGGACAATATACAGTTTGCATCAGGATGGGATGAGACTGGTTCAGAACTTCTGTTAACTGTAGTGTCCAGGCAAGCAGTCTCTGATGATAATCTCTGGGCCACCTCTGAGTGTATATCTTTAGCTGAGGTCCAAAAAGGGTGTTTGCTGTGAAAATAGTGTTGCCTCCAAGATGTAAACCTGGTATTACCTGTGGGGGTTAAAGGGGATTCTCTGAGTTCTGGATCAGGGGACATCAGTGTAGGGGAGACAACTCTGGGAGGACTGCATTGTCTCTGAGGACAGTATGTTTTTGGAGCATCCACACTGCAAATTGTTCTTGTCTGCAGTACAGGACAACTCAGCGGCGATGACCTACATATTGTGTCCCCGGTATCGGACAATCTAACCTCAACACTGTTATGTGACAGGAAGCTAGCAGTGGAATTAGTAAGACTCTCCAAACTCTGGAAATTTCTCACTTTAACAGGAGGTACCTCTGATAATATGGGATTGGAAAAACTGTCTGTTTTTGAACTGTCCACATAATCAGACGATTTAGGCAATGTAATGACTGTCTGTGCTCCATTTGAACTCAGGATCTTTGTATCACCTATACTGTTTGAAAAGTCCGTTGACAAATTGGGACTATTCTGACTTGTTGTATTTTGAAGGCTTGCATTATGCAGACTTGGTCTTATTGACAATGAAGGACCATTTATCTCCACTGGTGTGATCCTACTCTGGGGCACTATGGTTAAATTAGCTAATGATACAGGACTGCAGGTCCTCAAATTTGTACTGTCCAAAATGTTTAATGGCATTGATGATGCACTGGGACTTGTTGGCATGATCGGACTTTCAACTTTTTTATCATTAATATTTTGAGGTAATTCTGTGGGCAACACAGAATTAATTAAGAAACGTGGACTGTGAGACATGGATCTGTTCATATCTTGGAGCGATGCAACTGGAGAAGCTGGCACAGCCCTTGGACTGGAGTAGTCTGGACTGTGAGGAGATCTTCTCGGTGATGTGGGGCTGGTCACAGCTCGTTGGCTATGAGTTACTAAACTGTCTGCACTGTGGGAAGATCTTCTCGGTGATGTGGGGCTGCTCATAGCCTTCGGGCTATGAGTTACTGAACTGTCCACACTGTTGGAAGACCTACTCGGTGATGTGGGGCTGCTCATAGCCTTCGAGCTATGAGTTACTGAACTGTCCGCACTGTGGGAAGACCTACTCGGTGATGTGGGGCTGCTCATAGCCTTCGAGCTATGAGTTACTAAACTGTCGGCACTGTGGGAAGACCTACTCGGTGATGTGGGGCTGCTCATAGCCTTTGGGCTATGAGTTACTAAACTGTCCGCACTGTGGGAAGACCTACTCGGTGATGTGGGGCTGCTCATAGCCTTCGGGCTATGAGTTACTAAACTGTGCGCACTGTGGGAAGACCTACTCGGTGATGTGGGGCTGCTCATAGCCTTTGGGCTATGAGTTACTAAACTGTTGGCACTGTGGGAAGACCTACTCGGTGATGTGGGGCTCCTCATAGCCTTCGGGCTATAAGTTACTGAACTGTCCACACTGTGGGAAGATCTTCTAGGTGATGTGGGGCTGGTCACAGCTCGTTGGCTGTGAGTTATTGAACTGTCCGCATAATGTGAAAAAGTTGTTTGTGATAAGGGATTGTTTTCAACCATTAGCCTGTCAATAGTTGAGTTTTCAACAGAACTAGAAGATCTTGCTGGTCTTGTCAAGCTGGTCACATCAGGTGGATTGAAGGTTACTGAATGGTCCATGTTTTGGAATGCTCCAGTTGAATATAATTGACTCGGAACTGCCCGTATCCTGTGAGTTATTGAACTGTCCACAATCTGGGAAGATCTTCCTGGTATTGCAAGACTAGTCATAGCCATAGACCTGGGAGGAACTGAATGGTCCATGTTCCCAGATGATCTTCTTGTGGATGCAGAACTTGTTCCAACCACTAGTCTGTGAATTTCTGAACTGTCCACACTGTTGGAAGATTTTACTTGTGTTGTAGGGCTGCTCTCACCAGTTGGACAAAGAGTTATTGGACCATCTTCAAAGTGGCAGCTTTTCTCTGGTGTTGTGGGACTAGTCACTGGCATAGTACTGAAAGTTGTTGCAGAGTAATGCTCTTTTAATATGTGGCTTGGGTCAGCCCCTCCTATGGATGAACTGTCTTTTCTTTGGGAGAAAGATATCGCACTTTTCCCATTCCACGAATTGAACATCTGGGAAGGGGAGAGTAGCTTATTAGTCTGGTTGTGTATGTTGCTTAAACTGTTTTGGGATGTTGACATATCATGGGAACCGAAGGAACTGGGGTGAGTGGGGCTGGATACAGTGTAGCTAGGAAGGACTTTCCTGGTATCAGGAATGCTATGCGTTTTGCTTGTGTTTTGGTTATTTCCGAGTCTCATTGTAGTACTGAGACTATCCGGGCTTTGTTCAGGGTGATTCAGTGTGTCAGCAGGCCCAGGGAGGGCACGATGAGAAAGATGGTACCGCGAGGAGGCATGACCACGATGAGCCACTCCCACGGCATCTTTCTTGCTTTGGTCCCGCCAGGGCAGTGTCGTACTGCGCGGGAGAGTTTGGCTCTTCATAAAAGACAGTCGATCTGATCCATCCCCTCTAGTGTTCTGCGACTGCCCCTCCCTGGCAGACGTGGTAGCGTTTGTGGTGCTGCCAGTGTGAGAGCGAGGAATAGTGGCATATACGGAAGAGGAGAGCCTTCCAGCACTGCCTAAGGGGGAACCACCTCCCCGCATAGACAGCAAAATGCTGCTCGGGGACGAGTGTCTCTCAAAACGAGATGCAGGAGGGTGCTGGCGACTGACCTCAGATATTCTCCTGTAATGCTGGACATCCAGCGAGCCGCAGTGGCCATTGCCTGTATGTACAAGTGGGGAGCTGGAACTAGTGGTGATCTTTGTGCTGTTGTCCAGCGAGGCAGATGTGGACAAAGGGATCTTTGAAGCAGTCCTCTCAGGCAGCCAGCCAATCAAACCCCGTGGATTCCCTGTGGCTGGTTGTCTCTGCGGAGTGTCAGGTCCATGAAATATGACCTTGTCCTGCACAGTCTTTTTGCCCAGAAATGACTGAGAAACTGAATCTTTGTGTCTGAGAGTCTGCTGCTCCTTAAAAACATAAGAGCTGCGCCTGACTTCCTGGCTCCTCCCGTTGCCTTCCTGTATAGCCTGCGGGCTTTCAGTTCCCCGCTTGGGTCTCCTAAATTTGCCTGTCCAATGCGGAGCAACAACTGTGATCACTGAAGTTGGCAACATGGTTGCTAGGGGATTGAGGTGAGCAGGCAAGTCTGAATGAGGTGTTTCATCCCTTTTTAGCTGGAGGGTAGGCAAGGAGTTGGAATGCTTCAGACCAGAGAAAGAGGCAACGATTAGCAAGGGAGCATGGTTGGACTTGGGAAGGTCTGAGATTCTCTGACAATATGAAGTTTGTTCAGTGTGAAAGACCACAGTGCCACTGGCAGGCTGATTTAGGCAGTCAGTGACAGCAGAATCTTCTAACAAGTCAGTGTCAGGGGATTCTCTAAGCAAGTCAGTGGCGCTAGACTCTCCAAGCGAATCAGTGACGGTGGATTCTCCAAGCGAATCAGTGACGGTGGATTCTCCAAACGAATCAGTGCCAGATTCTCCAAGCAAGTCAGTGATGATGGATACTCTGAGAAGGTCAGCGCCGGGTGATTCTCCAAGCAAGTCAGTGCCAGTAGATTCTCTGGCAGAATCAGAGAAAGGACGCTCTCCAAGCAAGTCAGTAACAGGAGGTTCTCCAAGCAAGTCAGTGAGGCTGGTGCAGTGGCTTCCAAGTCCGTGTGCTACACACAGGTCAACCTGGTCTCTTACAATTAGCTTTCTGGGTTCTTCTGGGATTGAAGAATAACAAACTGTCCTCTGGCCTGGTATAATCTCAGGTTTCCTAGGTTCTACATGAGGGTCTGAAGGTCTGTGGTTTGGGGCCCCTAAAACAAAGGGTATAATTTACACAGTTAAGGTCTAAAAACTTTCACCAGACTCTATAATTTTCACGAGTGACTTCATACATGAGAGATTATCCTTACCTTCAGAGTCTTCCTGTAGCTGAACAGTGAGGCAGTCGTTTGTCGAATCAGAATATGGTCCCTGTTTAGAAGAGAATGGAAGTCCATTAATAATAATAATAATATTATTTAGTGTTATTAATTATTATTTATTAATAATATTAATAATAATATTGTTACTACTACTACTACTACTACTACTCTGGAAAGGCTTATTCTGGTCCATCTCAGACTTTTTCTATGGACCCGCCACTGAATGCATATCTGACGCATATTGAGGTGGAAGACGCATTTACATGCTGCACAGGTCCATCCCACCTGCAAAGGCTGGGAATCATCGTGAGAATAATGTTTCTCCAGGGTATTTAACACTATTCAACCATCACTGCCGAGGAACAAAATGGAGAAGATGGAGTTGGATTAGCACCTTGTATCCTGGACTTGGGCTGAGTGATATTATGTCAATATTATATGGAGCATGTGCCATAATCACCAGGGCTTCAGATGATGAGCGGAAGACAGAACTGGTGTTGTGCAGTATAGGTGCTCCACAGGGAACTGTCCTGGCTCTGTTTCTGTTCACCCGATACACCACAGACTTTGCATACAACACGGACAGTTATCACATCCAAAAATTCTCAGATGACATGGCGACTGTTGGCTGTATCACTGGTGGTGCTGGTGGTGGACTTTCTCAGGGCAAAGCTGCTATCAGTTAGTCCAGTGAGCATCCAGGGGATGGTGATAGAGGCTGTCGAGTCCTATAGATACCTGGGCGTTCATCTCAACAACAAACCGGACTGGACGGACAACACTCCCGTCTTGTACCAGACAGGCCAGAGTCGACTCTACCTATTGCAAAGACTAAGGTCCTTCGGCATACAGGGACCACTTTTGAAGTAATTCTTTGATGCAGTGGTGGCTTCAGTCATCTTCTACATTGTTGTCTGCTGGGGCAGTAGCACGGCTCCACTGCAAAGGAAGGGCCTAAACCGATCAGCAGAGCTGGATCTGTGCTGGTGTGCTCCATGGACACCTTGGAGGTGGTGAGTGAGCGGAGGGTGATGGCCATATTCCAGGCCACCTTGGAGAACGCCTCCCACCCCCTGCGAGTCCCTGCGAGCCCTGGGCAGCCGCTTTAACGTCAGGCTGCTCCACCCGCGCTGCTCGATTGGTTTTGCAAATAGCCTGCCTCTAAACACAATACAAACGCTGTCTTGAAAAAAGTTATGCACTCAGAAAACAACAGTAATAATAACATAAGCATGGAGAAATGAAGAGACCCAAGTGGGGCAT
>JAODKL010000081.1:21408569-21430432 GCA_026780765.1 Petrocephalus schoutedeni | reverse complement strand
GTACATCACACAGGGCTAACAGCAGTGTCAAACCCCCTCATGGATCAGGTTGGGTTACTGTCAGAGGACAAACATAAACCAGCATAAAACCCAATATAAAGACATATATAAAGCTGTAACCAGCCAGAGTCCTTGTCCAGATGACTGAGATATATTTCAGTGACTTCACCTACCTGAATGAGGGGGAACCAGCCACTGGGCCCTAGCGCCCTCATGGTTGACTGTGCCTCTGTGTCCACAGGTTATGACATTAGAGGGTGGAGGGATGCTGTGGTACAGCAGGGCCAAACCAGGGCCTACTTCTCCACCACTGCAGAGTCACCATTCTGCAGTAAGTGTGTTATGCACACTGCATCATTAGCACAGTCCTGAGGGCATCCCCAATTCACGCAACAGTCTTAGGTGGGCAGAAATCGCAATGTAATTCAGGAACCTGTGACACTGTCGCCCTTCCCAGAGAGCAGCTACCGTGTGGACATGGTGACCTGGAACCAGTTCACACGCTGGGGAACTGTGGTCCTCAAGTTACACAGCGGCAGGAGGGTGACGGAAACCCGCATAGACCAGTGAGCTCATTTGCCTTTTGTTTCTGGGACATGGCCCAGAACATGCCACAGACAGATACAGAGGCAGAAATCACAGACAGATAGACACACAGAGAGGAGTCACAGACAGACACAGAGGCAGGAATTAGACAGAAAGACACAACTGATAAAACCACCTACGTGCCATACACGTTTATATATTTTTTATACATTTTTATCCCACAGCCTACAGCCTGATTCACACACCTGTGCTCTCTCTGGCCCAGCAAAGTGTTCCGGTTCGAGCAGTACACAACCACTCGTATGCTAGCCCAGTTTGATGAGGACCTGCATCCAGTCCAGAAGATCTCCATACGCTTCATCACGGGGAACATGATTGGGCCCAAGTACAAGCTGCGGCTGCTACGGCTCAGGCTCTCACCACTGGGCGTTACCGACAGGTCAGTGTCCGGGTGCATGTGCCCCATGGGGCTGTCCCACCCCCCCGCACCACTGTCCCATCACCCACTGCCAAACCTGCATGTGAGTGTCCCACACGGTCTCCTCTGCAGGCTGCCACTCTGCCGCTATGACATAATTCTGGAGGAGAACACGGAAGCATCATTCAGGCCCAGGCCATGTGAGAAGCTGGGCTTCTGAAGAAAGCAAGGATCTCACTCAAGGAGCCTCACCTGCCAATGGCTCCTGCTAACTATCAAGGGGATCTAGTACCACGATAAGGCAACAGCTGGGCAGTGTTAATGAGCAGGCCTCACTACGCGGACATCAAGACAGTAGTGCTGATCACTGTCAGGGAGCATCAAGACAGTAGTGCTGATCACTGTCAGGGAGCTCCTAGCTAAGGGAGCAGAGCAGACAGAGGTCATGTAGACGGCTGCTATCTCCCTGGGGTCCGGCTGGCTCTATGCAGTGACCAGTGGGCCACAGGGAAACTGTACCTGTGTGTACCTGGGGGGTCCTCAGCCTTCATGTCATTGTGTGAAATCACAGCTACCTCGTCATACTGGAAATGCCTTGTTAAGTTAGGACCTGAATAAAATGTCATTTTACATTGATATATGTGTGTGTCCAGGATCAGTGAAGTGTATATACAGGAAGGGGAGCTGCTTAATCAGCGATATACTCCATAAACAATGTTTAGTTACTGCCTCTACATGCTGATACTGCATAATTTGCAAAAATATATCTTATAATCACGACTGCCCTTCGGTCAAATGTAAAGCGATACTTCCCGCTTTTACCTGGTGGCCCGTCACCGCCTTTCCGCTCGCATAAACGTGTAACCACATTAATATCCTAATGAAACGGCTGAACGCACTTTTCCGGACGTTAATCCCAACCCAGACCGTGACCGCACCACGAACGCTGACCATAAACCCGATTTCTGTAGCGTTTTCATTTTCGCCGTTTCATTTCGCCTCGGCTAATGGGAAAGCCAGCATGAAAAATGACGAATTTCAAGCGACGAAAATGCACAAACGTTTTAAAAATTCATTTTAGAAAGGTAACTTTGCGTGCTAGCTTTACCCCCAGCGCACCACAGCAGAGCTCCCCGCCGATGCGCGTCAGGCAGCGGGCCGATGCTGCCTCCGGGTGGCGGCGCATTATCACTACCAGCACAGGTTCCTGTCTGGTCTTAAACCAAGTAAAGTGCACTTAGGCTGAGTAATTCACGACTCGGTTCTTGTTAAAACGGGAGACAGATGACTTATAATTCATCTTTGTCAGTGCAGACCCCTCCATGTGACACGGGAGGAGGCACGGCGGTATTTGACGCTATATAGTAAGCATAGATGTAACTGCACAGAAGTAGGATAAAACCGTATAACCACACGACTTTTGTTACATTTTCCATCTTTTATGAGGCAGTAGAAACACCAACAGCACAATGGGGTTAACAAAAATCTGTTTTGTTCAGAGCACTGACCTAGACTCCAATTAGCAACCAGTGCATTGAGAAAAACAGGAAATGGTCCAGGGATTGAGTCCGTTAGGAAACCCTGGAGATGAGGAATCGCAGTTTGTGATGGACTCTCTGCTCTGCTCTAGGGATGGAAATCACAGTGCAGCAGGAGGAAATGTGCAAGAGACAGGAGAGAGATCGCCCCGCCACACTGTGACCTCTGTGTTTTCCCGTGTGTCTTGCTCTGAAATCAATGGCTCATGGACCAGAGTAGAATCTGCACCAAATGTCCACTGTGCTGCCCACTTGGCACCCTGTGATCAGGGAGTAAGGCGCTGTGTAATGCACTGAATGCATCAGAAAAACCCCAAACGCTGATGCTGGCATTAACCCTTCAAAAGGACCCCAAGTAGCAATAAAACACTGCAAACCACTTCCTGTGCCTACAGGTGTGTTACAATCACCACACTAACGAGTTGGACAGTTAGTATCGGCTCGGTCACACGGGCGGGGGCAGCCGTGGCTTCAGACGAAGCGTTTGTTTTCTTCCAGGTAGTTGTATGGGTCGCCTTCGAAGGGCAGCGGCGGGGGCCGGTTGTAAATCCCTGTGAGGAAGATCACGACTGTCCCCACAGTCATGATCGGCGTGACCACGTAGAGACAGAGGCGGTCGATGGTCCGGGCAATGCCGCTCCAGTTGTCCTTTTCCTGGGGTATGGGGCAGGGGGGTGTTAACAGGTTAAAAAGGCTTCACTATTGCACCCTCGCTCCCCAGGGAACAGCATTGAGCCCTAAACCTCATTCCAACACATCCACAACCAGGTACCACACTTACACAAAGCTGTGGCATAAACGGTGTCTCCATACAGCCACTGGTGCTCCCCCCCCCCCCCCCCCCCCGCCGCCCCCCACCTGCCCCCCAGAGCCTCTCACCTCATTGTAGTCGTTCTTTTCGTGCATGTGCTTGACGATGTAATTGGCCCCATCCACAGCCGGCTTCATCTCCGAGAAGAGCTGGTCATTGGCTTCGTCCTCATCACTCGCCTTGTACGCTGAGAAGCAAAAGCATGTCATTGGCTGAGAGGATCTGCAGGCTGACTGCACCCCTGAGCGGGCATCACTAGCAATCATTAGCTACAGGCAGTGGTAGCCTAATGGTTAGGGAAGTGGACCTGTGATGAAAGCAGACCTGTGGTTCGATTCCCCAACAAGGTGTAGTAAGGTACCATCCCCAAGCACTGCTCCCCGGGCACTGAATTAGCTGCCCATTGCCATGTCACATATGGGTTAAATGCAGAGTAGTGATGTAGCCAAAACCACCTAAACTGAGACCAAGTCATAACCAAGACCAGAACGTATTGAGACCAAGACAAGACTAAGGCAGGGCGAGAAGGAGGCAAGACCAAGATTAAGGCAGGGCTAGACCAAGCCAAGATCAGAAACAGACTAATGTTTGAGTCTATATAACACAACATGCTAAGGCACAGGTACCATATCTTGGGGCTAGGCAGTTTGGCCTAACTACTTTGTGTCACAGTATAATTTGAACCATAGATGTTTTTTCTTAAACTTACAAATGAAAAGCTTCTGGTAAAGCACAGGTATGGCTACTGCATGATGCAAGGGCGTAGGTTTGGTCTCAGTGTAAAAACAGAAAGCATGCACTTCCAAATGATAAACTCCGGGTACTGGACAGAGGAAACTGTCAGTGAAAAGGGGTGGAGTCTGCACACCAGATGATGCTCCTGAATTTTTTAACATAATTTTTTTGTTCATAATCGGCAGCCCCTATAAAGTGCGGGGCCTACTGAATCTGACAGGGTATCTGCGCCCCTCCAATAACCCTGATATTACCCCTAGTGCAGTATCACTTAATTACAGTCTCCAGTACACTGGCACAGTACATCCTTATGGAGACTTACAGTGTCTTTTATATGCTTCTCCTTAACAGGCCAGCTCTCTGTAGCACCCTCGTGCCCATAGTGTCCCGTGGGAGAAGCCCTGGTAGTGACTCACCAGCGGCAGGCGTAGCGCGAGGGGCCAGGCCATGCCTCTCTGACTGCTTCTCGAACATCAGCTCGCTGCGCGACTTGACGCTGTAATATTCCTCCGCCTTGGCGATGTACCCCACTGAGCTGGAGCGCCGTGCCAGCGCCCCCCCATGGCCAGGCTCACTATCTGAGGGCCGCGACATGCGCAGGAAGCGGGGCAGCCTCTCCAGGAAGAACTGGGGGGGGGGCGGCAGGCCACATTACATCAGCGCACGCCCTGGGTGGCCGGGTAGCGCGTCCATCAGAGCACCACATTAACAGCATGCTTGCCTGTTCTGAAGTTTGATTACTGCCTCTGCATGCTGAGCCTTTCTGTAGCAAGCTGGCAGATTTGGCCTCCAGCCTTCTTTCAAACTTACAGTAACTAAATACAAAATAAACTAAATACAGGCATTCCTCATTTAGTGACAGCCTCAGTTGGCGACCACTTGCAAATACGACAGCAATAAAAAATTATAATTTTCTGACCATTGCTTGCATTTAGGACCAAATTTTGTAGAATTAAAGTCACTGATTGGGGTCAATCTGACCCCAGAGCATCTAGAAACGGTAGGCATTTTCACATGGGGGATATTAATACTGCCAAGGGGTTAAAATGGTATTTAACATAAAGTGTACAACACAAAGGCTAAAAGAAACAGTACTGAAGGCTGACATAACGTCATAAGCACAGTCGAGGTCATGGTCATGCCCAGGCTGCTGTGGTTTTCACTTCCCGACCTGGTCCTTTGAATGGAACTCGGTTGCTAATCGAGGAGTGTTATTATAGTAACAGTAATAGTAAAAGCTTCCTTATGGTAGAGGACCATCCTCGTCTTGCCTTAATTCTCTGCTATAAGGGGCAGATTCATTCATTATGTGGGCCCTAGGCTGAGATCATTACTGCCAATATTAACCCACAATATTTTCCCCGAGGCGGGGTGGGGCCCTGGGCTATAGTCTATGACAGCATATCAGCCTATGCTTTAATCTGCCCCTGTGTGCAGTCACCTTTTAGGAAGCCGTGTCTGTTTGAGGTCAGGACTCTGTTTTGGACACTCATTTTCCTGCGGTGTTTCCACAAACCAGCTCATTTGCACATTTCATAGAAACGCCCCAGCAATCGCATGGGTATCCTATGGCTCTCGGCAAGATGATATGCAAAGCGTTTCCCTTTCTGACGTACAGCTGTGCTCTACGGCGCCCCCCCACCTCCTTGGTCCACTCTGACATGACGTGGGTGCTGGGGGTGCGGAAGTGCAGGTTGAGGACGACAACGCAGTTGAGCACCACCACGGTGACGAGCACCATGATAAACATCAGGTACCTGGGGGAGGGAGAGGCAGACAGGAAATGGCTGGCAACCTGTCAGACAGGTGGCTAAGGTCAATTGGTGCCTGACCAGGGATTCCGGAAAACCTGGGGACTGAGGCAACTCTCATGCTAAATTAGACCATGCCTGACTCCTCTGTTTATAAATGAGCCTCTGACCCAAATGCCCCCCCCCCCCCATCCCAAACATGTCCCCAACGCTCACGGCAGCATACTTGACAAAGAGCGGGATGGCCATGGATGTCTCAGGCAGCCTCTGCGATATCAGCAGCAGGAACACAGACTGGGCCAGGAGCACGGAGATAGACAGGGTCATTTTCTCCCCACCTGTAGGGGGCGAGAGAGTGCCCAGGCACGCCATGATCTGTTTCGCCCACACCCAGATACAAACTGCTAGTGATACTGTGCAACACATGTACACAAGGATATGTTTACATTTTTGTGGGGACTCTTATTACCTTCTAGTTAAAAAATACCCAGCCACAGGCAAACAAAAAACAAATATATCCATGGACATACACTCACTCATAGATACAGGCTATCACACTTCACCACAATGTTCCGTTATAAGTCTGTTTACAAGTATTATTACTGAATTTGTCTCTTTTCTCCCCTCTTTCAGAACTCCTGTAAAATTTTCTGAGAGGCATGCAAGACAGAGATCCAGTGGGCGGTGCACTCACTGTCAGCCGGAAGGTAGTACACAAGCGAGGCCATGAAGGAGATGAGCACGCAGGGGATGATGATGTTGATGATGTAGAAGAGCGGCTTGCGACGGATGATGAGGTAGAAGGTGATGTCCTGGTGCTTGCTGCTGTCCAGGGGGATGTGCTTGTAGGTGTTCTTCTTGGCCGGCTTGTGTACGATCTCCCACTCCCCGTTTTCTGTGGAACGGCAGAGATCTCACTGAGAGTCGCACGGTGACATTAGGCCCACATCAGTACAGGGTGTGGATTTCAGAGTATGGATTACAGTGAACTGTAAGCAGGAGCCAGGAGAGGAGCAGGGAAAGGTACAAACCCACACACACACTGTCACCCCTGCGGAGGCGGACAGCCATCAGACTACCAAGATAAACATGCTGAAGGACATTTTACAGCTCAGCTGATATTTGAAGCTCAGGATGGACTCAGCTTTCAGGATAATCACCAACAGGAGGAACGTCAATAACTAAGAGCTGTGATGGAGTGATGGAGGAGAACGTGGGAGTTTGGCCACAGCTTTGCTGATAATCGAATATATCTGTGTATGAGCCAGGCCAATGGCAATGCAGCTATCTGTGTATGTGCTGGGCCAATGGCAATGCAACTATTTGTGTATGGGCTGGGCCAATGGCAATGCAGGCTACCTGTGAACGCTGCAGGGTCGATGGTAATCCACTCCACTGTATATGTCTTCTGAGTCACTTCATCAGTGTCCTGCTTCAGGTGCATGGTGATCTCTTTGGCATTGTAGGTCAGTGAGCTGGAGGAAAACATACTGATCTGTCCACAAGAAATGTTTAAGAATCAACAAGCCTATCAAAGGGAAACATGTTTTGTGAGCTTAGTTGATTAACGGGGGGCCTGTGCTTTTGTCACCATCGTAACTACTTGTGAGATAAACTTGACTTTGAGGGCCAGCACCTGATTGGTCAGAGCCATCTGGCAGTAGATTGGGTATACAGAAAGGCCAGATTGACATTCCCTGAAGGTGGCCACTGATCCCTGCAAGTGAAGAGCTGCTGCTATCTGCCTGAGAAAGATTCTCTCAAAAACTTCCTAAAGTAGCCAGCAGCAGGGCTCGTACCTGAACTTTAGCGTGCAGTTCTGCCAGTCAAATGGGAAGTAGTTGACATTGATAGCACAGGAGCTGCGGTAGATGGCGGGTGGCAGCCAATAGACGGAGCCATCGGGGTAGATCAGCACATTGCAGTAGTAGGCAACCTGGAACTGGGCATCGTTGCTGGTGAGGGGTGACACGGTACAGCAGGCGATTACCGGGAGTAATGCAGCGTACAGATAAACGGGAAGGGGGTCAGTATCTTCACATATGCTCATGTTCACTCACTTATTCTCTAGCACGATCTCAGGAAGCCAAACCATGCTGGATGGCAACCTGAGAACATCGATGTCCCCGAATTCTGAGGTGTTCCAGGACAGCCTTGGGTCGGCCCACACCTGGAGATGACGAGAGACGAGATCCTTCCAGAGCCAGGGCGGCCAATTGGCTGCCGCCACAGAGCGGTTAACACACCCGGATGAATATTGAACATTGAAGTGGGGACGAGTGCAGATACAGAAGCTGGGCATGCATTTGTCGACTCACGTGCTCCATCCAAACGTTTGTAAGCAGCGTTTCATCAACTTCTTTCTAAAAAAAGAAAAAAATAACTTCTAAAAATAAGCAGGCGAGTAGATTACAGAAATTATTATTATGGGTGTCTCAAATAAATAGAGCACAAGCTGGGCGAGGCGCTCACCAGCGAGATGAGGTTTGACAGGATGAGGGCCAGGTAGACGTCCACGGCATCGTCCTTGTTGGCCACCGGCCGCAGCTCCTTGTTATAGCCGCGCTCCTTCATCAGATAGTTCAGGAGCCGCTCCTCCTCGTTCCTGGCCCAACATCCTGGGCGGAGAGGGGAGATGAGGGGGTCGTCAGAACAAGGAGCCAACATCCCGGTGCAATGACCAATCACCAATAAGATGGACTTTCCCGAAAAATACACTCGACGGTGAAAGAAATGCACACCTACAGGCCGTCATTTTGCCACACTACACGTAATTGACACTACTTATAATTTAGAGTATGAATATTGAATGTAAATATACAATGGAGACTTGAGACAAAGAGGCCAACCAATCCAAAGCTAAAAAACAACGAATCAACCCTAGGCACACAGTCTTCATTCAGTGTAGACTCTACCACCATTTCTTTTAAAACGACAGACAGCAAAAATGCTCCACAGCTCCGCTCAGCCACATCACAGTAGAGGCATTTTTCTGAATAAATCCACGAACTTACGAGGACGTGTCACGAGGACGTGCGGCGGCACAGGGTTTTGCGACATACCTGAGGTGTAGAGGGAAATCCAGAACGACACGGCAAAAGCAAAGCACGACACTTTCATGATAGTTTCCCTCCTTTGTTACAAAGTCTTTCGCAGTGAGGAGTCTCTTTAAGCCTTCTGCCGTCGGCCCCTGATGGACAGCAGCAGGTGGGGGAACTGGGAGCCCAAAATAGACGCGCTTCTGCCGGCTGGCTTTCGGGAAGGGCTGGTGGGGGCAGGAACCAGGAGAAAAACAAAAGAAGGAGGAGGTGAGCTTGATTCTGGCAGCCCCCGGAATCGGTCCATCAGATTTCAGGCAGGTTTTATCTTCTGAATCTGTAAATCTCGTGCACTCAGTCTTCACCTTGTCCACTGTGAAGTCAGAGCAAAGCCCTGGAGCCAAGGGGACACCCTCAGGCTGGTGTAAAGTCCTACATAGCAAGCAGCGCCTCACCGCGCTCTTTCCGTGCACCCCGGCAGCCTGAAACGGCAATGGTGTCACTGTTTGGCAAAGACTTGGGCCCAAATCAAGCCACACTGCCCAGCCTTCACCCCTCCCACAATAACAGCGAGTTCCGCTCCGGGAAACAGGCAGGGGGTTATGTATGTGCGGGGGGGCGACACTAAGCCTAAAACACCTCAGATATGTCTCAGACAAACTGCTCTTCATCATGACACACAAGACAGATACTCTTCTGTGTCTGTTCTCCAAGTCTCTGTTTGAATTGACCATATGCTCAGGAGTTTTCCTATTTCAGCTGAATGCATGGTGCCCAATTAGTCACATAGCATAAATTCCAGTAGACAAGCTGGGCACATTCCAGCTTCTCTGACAGATTTGGGCATAGATTTGGCTATGGATGGTAGGGACATGTCCCTACTGATAGTGTGGGAGTATTGGGTGTGTGTTTGGGGGGGAGGCAAGGAGGATGGCACTGATTTGGTCCCTACCAATGTTGAAACCAAAACTACGCCCTTGAGAGACAAAGGCGGGCACATCTATCCACACAACAACCTGAGCACTCATGACTGACAGCATTGCTGGCCAATGATATGCCAAATCACTAACAAGCCTGGATATTTGAATATGGGAAAATATTAACATTTTACCATATATTTAGCAATTGTTCTCGCCCTCCACAAGATGGCACCACAGGGTCACAAAGCGTAAAAGGAACTGTAATGGACGTGCAGAGGTTGTTCCGTTGGGATTTTAATTAAATGTAATGTCTAAAGTGGAAAACACAATTTCATGTATGTTCTGGCTTCATTAGTGGCAGGTACTGTTTCCAAACCTCTACAAGATGCAGCTCAATGTAAGCCGGTAGTTGTGCAGCCCTCACCGAAAGCCACAGCAGATTTATAATCTGGATCTAAGGCCACTTTCTTAGATTCTTATGACTTGAGTGTGGTGGTACTGTCCTGTAAAAAACACAGACCATCCTGCATTTCAGCACGACCCACACTGTCCAGCAGACATCTCAGCCCTCGGACCAAGCCCGCAGACTGGCCATAAAGCATCCTGCCCCAGGCAGACTTTGCATGACTTTCCATATGACGTATTTCACACAGAGGATGGATCATGCAAAGTGCAGCTTATTTCAGAGTTTCCATGGGGCTTCCAGGCCGGCTGCGTAGGAGCTCTGCAGGTTAACTGCCAAGGTCTCCCTGTTTACTGCAAAGGTCAGGACCCAGGAGTGCTCTGGCTCTCATCCAGCTCGTTCAAGTCCGGCTTCATTCACTAAAATCTTTTCGCTGTCTTCTGTAACAGCAAAACATTTCAATGTAATAATCAAACATTTAATCATCATTTTTGGAAACGCACTGTAATGAGAATGCTAAAGTGAGAGCATTTACACACCCCCAAAACTAAACACGTTTTTAGCCAAAACGGCCGTGCCACGGCGCCGACCTTATTTACATACAAATCCCTGTCACACAAATACAAAAAAGGCCCACGTTAAGGAAAAACAGGAACATGGGATTTACGACTTAGCTTTATATTAAACAACCTGAGTCATTTTTTCCCGGCGTTTCTGGTATCTCCCATGCATGCGTTAATGTTATTGAAACATTACCAGAGAGTGGAAGGCGTGCCAGCGGAATGATTAATGCGTGTTATAGTAACACTCGCGTAGCCTCCAAGTTGGCCGATAATACCCTAGATTGTCCTTATCTGCAGAATACAGAATCATATCAGTAATGTACTGGGGTCCCCCACCGTCTACCACAAGCGATTCTAGAGAATTTTGATAATAAAATCTGTAATTTCAATAATCAATGTAGATCGTAAGTTATTGAACGCCCGGTGGAGCGACGTGACCAGCCGCCGACGCCCCAGCATTATGCTGATTGATGGCGCCGACTTTTTCATAGCGGTTGCGTGAGAATTATGGATCGCAGTCCGAAAAAAGACGTCGCATATTGGATATTACCAGGGTTGTTACAATGTCTGAATATTTTGACCACCCATTTAAAAGAAGATGTATACAATTACTTAACCTAAGATTCTCATTCCGTTTGTGATTCCCAATACAAATATAAGTCAGACATTTGAGCTACTCAGTAACTCATTGACTGATTGACATGAATAGGCACCCGCTGCTTAATTAACGTGCAGCTTACAGGAGCTGATTGTGTCTCTTTGGCACATGAGATCAGGGGCGTCAGAAGCATTTTGAATGTGGGGGGGGGGGGCACACTGGCGGGGTGAACTAATATTTTATGTTAAATGTGGGGGGTCCAAACGAATAATTATGAAATGTGAGGGGGACACGTCCCCCTCAGATTTAATGGTGGCGACGCCCAAGCATGAGATGATTGGACATTCTATGAAGTTATTCGCGGCTTAACACCAGTGATCGTACTTGCTTTCCCTTAATTATTCCTCTGGCCAGCTGATGTCACTCTTTACTAAACTTCACTTCTGCGGCTATGCGACTCCCTCTCCCTCCTTCTCCACTTCCCCCATCACTTTAAACCCGGATGGATGACTTCACTTTTCCGCCTGGGTTTCCTTTATGTTCTGGGGATCTCCCAGCCCTTTCTGTCATAATCCTCTGAACATCGACTGGAACACAGCGCATCACTCTCCGCTGCGCACACATCACCATAGCCGGCCAAGCGCTCTCGGAGTTGGACCGGTCTCTCCGCTTGCGCTTCCATCATCATCATCATCATCACTCATCATCATCATCATCTTCAAGCCGACAGCAACAAAAGCAGGAGAATTGAAATTATCTCTGAGACCCTGGCTCAGTTTCCTAAGGGCTACCACCGCTTCCCTTCCCAGCAACTTGCCTTTCTGACTTGCATCTACCTGTGCCGAGATGTCCGAGGTCCTGCCGTACAGTGAGGGCAAAATGAATGGCTACGGGGCAGACGGCGAAGTCAGCCCGATATCCTTCAGCTGCCGACTGCAGGACACCAATTCGTTTTTCGGGGCGTCGCAGACAAAACGACCCCCCAAACTTGGGGAAATCGGCAGAGCTAAACACGGTAAGCGAAGCCCGAGCAATCTTGATTTTTCATACCTTCACAAGTCACAATTTATTTGGGCACCGTGTATTAGGAATAATGTGACAATGGGGGGGATGCCCGCGACAATGATTCATATTGTACTAAGAAGCATGAATAATTGAAAGTAATAATTGATTAAATAAACAAAGAGCTAAAATACAAACAAGCTTGATGCGTTGCTTGTTATCTAACACAGCCGCCGTCTTAATTAGGGACCTGACTTTATCAAATGCATTAACCATCTGGTTTAATTTAATTGGAATGGCTTTATAGGCCAGTGATATGCACAGCTAACGCTTGCATAAAGAGAAGCAGCAGCCCGCGCAGTCCAGGACTGCGTCTTATTTTGCATTAATATGCTTCTACATTGACGTTTCCTCCTTACTGTGCGAGACCGCAGCGCGTCGTCAATGTCTGTCAAAATAGAGGCAGCCGGAGCAACAGCTGATCGTTAGTCAGGGTGCATACTGCATTGCATATACGCTGCTGTTTAACTGTGACTAGGTCGCCAATTATTCACATCCGATTTTTAAGCAGTTTCCAGTAGAAAACCTGACCTTCCAATGCAATAACGTAATATGTGGTAAATGTCCACACCTCCACCTTAACGGGTGCGTTCACATCCATGTTTTGTCCTAGAGATGTCTGTGTAGTGGGATTATTTGTCTATGCCTGACGGTGAAAAGACCGAAAACGTTGCGGGAATATAAAAAAATGTGCCCCTTGTTTTCCCTCACAGTGGTCATCGAGGACGACCGAATAGATGAGGTCCTCAAGGGGATGACAGACAAATCGCCACCCGGCGTTTAAACCCCAGTCATCCCTCACATATTTTTCATTTTAAATCATCGGCTGGAAGCATTTGTCGGATCCTGTGTTTTTGGGGATTTTGAGAAAGCACGACAGCGGCGGAGACGAGACGAGGGAGGAGCAGATGGAGGACGACGCCGAAGGAGAGCGGGGCGAGGAGGACGGAGGGGGCGAGGGGCTGCGGGCGCTTCGTCACACGAGAGCCGAGCTGACGGCCCGCAGCCGGGGACATGGCTGATGTGCGCGGCTCCGTCGCCCCACCTCTGCCCGGCGCAGACGAAGGGACATACCACTTCATCACCACACTCTTCCAAAAATGGCACCTGGAGACATAGCGGTGTTCAGTCCAACCTGTACAGGTGTATAGTATGTATAGGTGTGTCTGAAGGCTGACCTCGTTTAACAAGCACAAGCGGCGACTCACGGAGCTGCTCGTCCCAGCACCGAGACAGTCGAAAACCAAGGCAAAAAAAAAAAAGAAAATACATCATAAAGTCTACCCAAGGATTACGCGTTCTTTATATACGAGTACCTTTCTTTAAAAAAATAATAAAATAATAAATAAGACCGGACCGCCCATCAATTTTTTTTGCAAAGAAATGCCATATTTATAAGGTTCACGTGAAATGTATTGGAATATATTTATTTCATCCTCAGTAAAAAAAAAGGATACACGAAAAAACAACGAATAAAGACTGACGAGAATTATTGCTTTTATAATAGTGTGTCGTCTTCTCATAAAAAGAAGTCGACGTTTTCCATATCTGCATGAAGTTTAGTTTCGGGCTATTGAATGGCACATCAGCAGCCCATGTCTTGCTTATTTTTGACACATTTCACATTTGTAATTTTTATATATAATTTTAACAAATTTGTTGGTAAAACTGATGCGTCAGCGTACCATTTTGCGATCCATCCACAAGAGGATGTAACGATTGACATGTACGAAGCATCAGATTTTTTTTTGACGGAAGTATTCGCGTTTTTAGCTTATTGAATGTTGTTTTTCTCCAAATGCGAACATTAATTTATTATATTATGCAGTGGTGCGACGTGTGGATATTTCATGCATACATAAATATATAGGCCTACACGTAATGTTTTTATCTGATTGATTTCTACACAGTACAGAATAATTATGGTTTATTCTGCATGATATCGTAATATTTTCAATACATTTATGAAGCAAAAAACCTATTAATGTTATGACATTCTAAGAATGAGTCTTTGTGTACTACGGTGCAATGTTCACTGGATTTGATGACTGAATAAATGGCGAGAGTCCGAGCGCATGTCTGCTTATTTCTGAGTGTGTTTGTGTCACGCTCCTAGGGGATACTGCGGTAAACCAGCAATCAGGAGCAAGGTCTGCCGGAGGCGGTCACTGGGGGTACTGCTGGATAGGGAGGCACACGTTACTCTGAAGATTGACAGGTCAGATTCGCACAACACCAGCCTGAATATTGCAAAGGGAAATGGCTACTGTAAAATCTGGGTGCCAAATCTCATGTACACGGTGCTGACGGGGAAGGAGGGGTGATCCAAATGCAGCCGTGTTCGTGACTGCATGGGCTTCATTACAATACCAGAAAGAGAGACAAAAGAACCATGAGGCAGCAGGGCATTTCCTACCCAAGGAGCAGCACTGGGAAAGAGCATTCCGCACGCACACGGACTAGGGTGGCCAGATAATCCATGGCATTCCAGACACTGAGTTAGGACAGGATTTGCAAACCACTATTTCAGTCAAAAGGATCTGCATACTTGCTGTGTGCTGATTGGTCGGTCTCCTATAATCATGTGTGTGTCACTAATGTTAATGTGAAACAGCTGGATGAGTCTTTCAATCGAGGAAACAAACCAGTCAAAGTGCAAGAAGAAATTAACTATTTAGCCGAGCACAGCTGCCTTTCAGATTTAAAGTGGTTAGTAAAACCCGAAGCAGCTCAAAGCGTCCTCCCTGACATGATTTATGAGGTCACCCTAACACTAACAGCCACAGTGACCGGCAAAGGAATAGGTAATGGGCCGGCACATGTATACTCTAATAACGAGGGCTACACAGGTGCAGGCCATAGCAATCAGCTAAACACTAGGGATTTCCTGTAACAAGGAACAGGTGAGCTAAATTAGGAACAAGCATGAACGAGTTGGCCAGCAGAAGAAACAGGAATAGGTCGGGACTAACGGACACAGACCCGGACACACACCCAGAGAGAGAGCAAATGGGAGAGGAGAGAATGTCAGGAGAGGAGAGAATGTCGGGGGGAGGGTGGCTCACCGTGTCGACTCCATCTTGATTTATGAGGTTGACGCCTTCACATCAGCTTCACACAACACATCCTATTAATCGCACGGGGACAGGCGTTTCTGAGGACAATCTCCACCTGCAATCATTCAACCAACATGACCGCCTCATACTTCCCTCAGGGCCAATCATAATCACTGTCAGAGTGGGGTTGGGGGCTTCCTGCATCTAACTAGAAGGGCAGAAAGGTCACTTTGGCAGATAATCACACGATCACACACAGGGGTGTTTCTAGCTATTGAAAAGATCAAGGCTAAGTCAAGTTTACCTGGGCTTGACTTTTTTTCTTGAAGGGGCTGAAATACTCAAGGCTAGGCTTAGAGCACAAGGGTCTATAGCCCCGAGTGATCGGACCCAACGACGGCCATGATCACATAGTTCTGCCCATCCAGGCTTTCACAGTCACATGGCTAGAAGCAAACCCGTCATCGGCAAATGGGCTTGAACCCGAGGCTGCTGAGTCAGTCAGTGACCACATCAAATATAGAGGAGGACACAATGGGAATGGTGAGATTTTCTCCATGCAGTTCAACAGAGAAAGTAAGAGCAACCAATACCACCCCCATACACCTTAGGGTGAGTAAGCAGCCTCCTCCTCCACATTACAGTGAGTAACCTCCATCTATCTTAATGAGCTTTTCAGAGGATGCTGTTTATTGCTGCTCTCTCTTTACTGGTCAGGAGAGGGATCATTTGGGAGTGTTAGTGCCTCACATGGCACCGTCAAACAGGACCTGTCTCTCAGCTTGTAAACGGGACGGTAATTACACGGTGTTGAATAATGACCAATAAACCACTGAGGGTTTATTCACAGATTGCAGATTAAATGATTAAATGCTGATGTTGCAGCAGTAGGGATCTCACTCGCCCACCCATCCACCCACCGACCCATCCATCCACCCACTCACCCATCCATCCATCCACCTACCCATCCACCCTTCTCCTGATTGCATGGCTCATATCCTTTGCATTGCGGCTCATATCCTCATTCCCATGTTGTGTTTACCAGCTTCTGTCGCACCTGCCTCGCGAGATGACGGGCCAGGCGGCCGCGCCATGTGGCCGTCGCGGAGGCGTGTTGGTGACACACGTCCTACACGCTAATAGGAGGGTAGGCTGCTGCTGTTTATACAGCTTCGTGCTGTGGCTGTCAGGCGACCCTGTGATGCTGCGGTCAGCGGAACCGTATGGAGGAGCAGGCTTCCTGGAGCAGTTCCACCTGAAAACCGCCTGCTGGAGACTCGCATACAGACAGGGCGTACAAGACAGGGATATGTATATAGTGTGTCCAGGAGGCGGGGCTATGGAAGACCCCAGGAGAGTCAGCTAGGGTAAGATGTCACTGAGACAAACCCGCAGGTGAGACAGAAAGGGCTCAGTTATCATGGAAACACCAATCAAGTGACTTCATTAGAGTGTGAGTGCACTCCAGTAAAGTGTGAGCGCACTGTGAGTGCACTCCGGTAGAGTACGAGTGCACTCAGGTAGTGCGCGAGTGTACTCCGGTATGATACTCATGCACCCTGAAAGTCTGAAGGTCTGTTGAGCCAAAGGCAGCTGTGGCAGACCATGGCACTGCAGAGAGCGTGGACACTGTGACTGACCTGCAGTGTGGTCTCAGCATGGGTGCAGTAACGACATCCCTGTGACTGTGAGTGTGTGTCACTGGGCTCACATTCTGCATCCTCCCGGCTTCCCTTTCATCCCCTTTCTCTCACACACTGGAAATTAGCATCGCTCCAATTCCTGTTACCGACACCCCCGCCCCCCAGCTGGCATGTGCTGCACTGTCAACATGGAGACAACTGGAAAGGAGGAGGGGGGGAGAGAGGCAGAGGGCGGGTCACAGGGGGGCTTAACCAGGCAGCTCTGCGCTCCCTCCACAGAAGATCCCCCAGCTTTACTGAGCATAACCGCACGGGCGTGCATGCATGGAGAGAGCCGGAGGCTCGGCTCTGCAGAGAGGGTTAGCTGCTCTGCTAACGTTTAGTCAGCTATCCAAGGCGCTTGGCCCCCCGGCAGGAACACAACGGCGGCAGACAGTGCCGAGGTGGCAGCAGCTACGTGCCCCATGAAGAAGGGGCTGCGTGGAAGTTCAGGGACTAGCTTTTTGTGTGGTGCTGGATGCCAAGAACAGCTCATATGACCTGTATCGCCAGCCAAACTGACTGTAGTGCAGCCAAGCACATGCTGCAACCGTGCAAGCAGCTTGCTTTTGTCCATCCATAAGGAAGACTGCTGATCAGAGAGGTCTGACCACTCTAACCAGTACTCCCCCTGCTGTTATACCCGTTACACTGCAGCCCACAGTGTGGTGCGCTAACCTTCACTCCATACGAGTCGGCTCAGATTAAAGGGTTAAAGTCTCGCGGATCGTCGCTGTGGATCTATGCAGCTGCTGTTCTCATGGCAACCGCGGGAAGGCTGAGCCGATTCACAGTCCAGAGCAGACGGCTGAGTGAGGAGCCGCATTCAGAGAGAGTTGGGTGGGATTGAGGCTCCTGTGCTGGGCTCTCTCACTCTCCGGCAAAGAGACGCACACACAACACAGAAGGTTAAATTAAACTAACAGCCCCTGGTCGTAATTCTCCTGGCCACTTCACCTCCTCCTCACCTCTTCTCCACTCTCCATCGCTTGCTCTCCCTTCTCCTCATCTCTGTAAGTGCTCCTCAAAATCAGCCCCTCCGGGCTCGCCCTCTACGCGGCATTTGCTGCTGCTCGGCTCCGGATCAGCCCCAATTGAGCCGCTGATTGAATTAATCTGGAGAGCGACCCTGAGTGGGACTGTGGCACTCCGCAGCAACGCGGCACCGCTTGTGTCGGCACACGGCCGCCTGGGGCCGCGACTGTGGTCCTGCTGGCGCTCCGCAGCGACGCGGCACACAGCTACCTGGGGGGCGTGACTGCGATGATGGAAAGGCTACATGCTTCCCTTTCACCTCTTAAAGTTAATAATGCCGCGTTGCCAAATCATTGACTGTGAAATTATTTGAGCCGCTGAACAATCATGCAGCTGAGCTCTTCCATCCATCCACCCATTTTCTGTAACCGATTGTCCAGACCAGGGTCGCAGAGGGTCCAGAGCAAGGAACAACCCAGGATGGGGCGCCAGCCCATCGCGAGGCACACTCACACACCGCAGCTGAGCACTTGATTAATATGAATTAATTACATGCTAATTTATTTAATTTTGAGATGAAAAAAGTTGGCCAATTTTCCCTCCCTTTTATCATGGATAATTCCTGGACATCCGCTGGATAATCCCAGACTTCCATACCCTCCTGAGACCCTATGTACTCATATGGGGGGAGCACTATACACAAAACAGTAAGAGAACAAGGAAAAGGTTAAAGGAAATTAAATAAAATGCACACCAAACAAAAGCTCGGGTCTCAGGAGGATACTTTCAGATGAAGACAGTTAAAAGCTGGTGATGCGTGACTGTAGCTAACTGAGTAGCGGGCCGTGGGGGATAAACTCTGTCGAGTGGACATGGCGTCACCGTCCTGTGCTTTTCTCGCTATTGTCCTTGTCCAGCAGGGGCTTCTGGAGGGACAGACACATGATTCTTATCTTCTTCGTCAGGTAAAGGGGCCCCTCTCTGCACCCAGGTGAGGAGCACGAGCTAAATGGGGCCAGAACATCCACTCCATCAGCTGGAGGACAGCAGCCCAAGGCCCCTGTCAGGCAGCTGTGCCCATTGAGGAAATATGAGCTCGCTCATGAATATGCATGAGTGGACACACCGGAAGTGATTCTGATTGGTAGCTACTGACATCTGGATGCATAATCATGACTATTCAGCACCACCTGTATGCACTGAAACTAATCAGTGTGAGAAGCAGGACATTGAGGATCACCCAAGGGTGAGGCCTGTGACCCTGTAGGGACGGTCGGGGGGGCTCCCGGAACATTCCACAGTCCATCTTTCATCAGGAGAGTGCTTTGTGAATTTATCATCACAAATAGAATGCGTAATTTTCTTTGCTTTTGGAAAAACTTTGCAGCGGCTCAGGCTTTGAAAATCACATCAAAAGCTATCATGGTGACGCAAGAGAATCCTCCCACAGAATGACAGCGGGATCATGCACCCGACAGTGCGAGAATTCACATTGCACAGCACCTTGGTCACGCTGAGTGAAAACCGAGACTCAGTGCATACATAAACCAATTAAACTGCACACAAAATCTGCCACACTGCATGAAAAATCAATTACATTACACCTAAAATGTGCCAAACTGCACATAGGCAATCAATCTGCCTGTGAAATCATCCACACTATATGACAGCAACACCACGTACACAGTTATACTGCATGTAGACCAGCCAGTCAGTCTGACAAACACACTGCTTCATCAAACATTTACCAAAAAAATATTGCATGTTTTGCCCAACTAGAATACAGCACCACCAAAGCTATACACATGAAAGCCATTATGAAATTCCATATTACCAAAGTGATCCCCACACAGAGAACACCACTGGATAAATGGCTATGGTCAGTATATGGATAGACAAATACAGGAATCTATTTACCTAATCAGTGGCCATTCTTTGAGCCTGAAACTGTAAAACAGAAATAATGAGCAACAACAGTGAGGCATCGATTTGCTGCGATGGACCTGGAGCCTGTTGCTAGGCAACAGTGGAGCCCGTGCGGGGCTGTGAGGAAGGACCTCATGAGCAGACAGCACGTGGATATGGGGGGGGGGCGTTGGCTCGCTGCCATGGGCTTTCTCTGTCCCCTTCCCCCCTACACACACATGCATACACACACACGGCATGGGGAGACAGCAGGGTCCAGAGTGATGAAGGGAGAGGTGGGAAGGAAAGGTAAACACAGCGAGGGGGGGAGGGGGGCACCTGCCGCTTCATCACTAAACGATCACACAGTGGCTCAGGGTGAGTGTGTGTGTGTGTGGGGGGGGAAGGGGCTGTGCTCAGGTGTGTGTGTGTCTCTGTGTGGTGAAGGGGCTGTGCTCAGGTGTGTGTGTGCCTGTGTGGGAAGGGGCTGTGCTCAGGTGTGTTTGCCTGTGTGGTGAAGGGGCTGTGCTCAGGCGTGTGTGTGTGTCTGGTGAAGGGACCGTGCTCAGGGGGTGTGTGTGTGACCGTGTGGTGAAGGGGCCATGCACAGGCATGAGTGTGTCTGTGTGGTGAAGGGGCCGCGCTCAGGAATGTGTGTCTGGTGAATTGGCTGTTCTCAGGTGTGTGTGTGTCTGTGTGGTGAAGAGGCCGTGCTCAGGCGTGTATGTGTGTGGTGAACTGGCCATGCTGAAGTGTGTGTGTGTCTGTGTGGTGAAGGGGCCGTGCTCAGGTGTGTGTGTGTCTGAGTGGTGAAGGAGCCGTGCTCAGGTGTGTGTGTGTCTGAGTGGTGAAGGAGCCGTGTTCAGGCGTATGTGTGTGTGTGTGTCTGTGTGGTGAAGGGGCTGTGGGTTTGCACAGATCACTTTTGAGCACCAAAATGTCCCCAAAGTGTGGTAAAACCTGAAATGTCCCTACTTTTGGGAGCATCTTTTCAGGTCCCCATTTGGATAACCTCAATTTTATAAAAATCTGTGAATGGAATCAAAAAAATACCGAAAGTCTTGTATTTGGGTTGGTTATTTATGGTTAAGGGTAGGGCTGGGTTGGGGTTAAGGGTGTCATAACTGGGATTAGGGTTTTTCCCATAGAAATGGTACCCATTATGTATGTACCCATATATTATGTACCCATTAGTATGCCAAGACTGTGTGCTCAGGCGTGTGTGTGTGGTGAATTGGCTGTGCTCAGGTGTGCCGTATGTGTGTTTGAGGAAGGGGCTGTGCTCAGGTGTATGTGTGTTTGGGGAAAGGGCCGTGCTCAGGTGTATGTGTGTTTGGGGAAGGGGCCGTGCTCAGGCATATGTGTGTTTGGGGAAGGGACCGTGTTTAGGCGTATGTGTGTTTGGGGAAGGGGCCGTGCTCAGGTGTGTGTGTGTCTGTGTGAGGACAAGGCTGTGTTCAGGTGTGTGGGGTATGGGGCAGTGTTAATTTTGTTGACAAAAATTTTTCGTCATAGTTATCGTCAACGGCCTTTATTTTCAGACTAAAATGAGACAATAACTAAATAAAAATGATTTCGCGAGGCCTAAGACTATGACAGTGTATTGACGCTTTCGTCAACAAATAAAAATGAGACGAAAATGTTCCAGAGACGAGATCGAATCAGAACTAATGTAGTTCGCGTAAAGTAATAACAATTTATGAAAAGGCGGGCGGTGTCCAAGAATTGATCTATCGGGCCCGTGGAGTTACGTCACTATTGCATTGAATCACGGGATAGCAGCGCCGTATTTAGAGGACCGCAAATAACATAGTTCGGTTCCATTCGGCTACATGGTCCTAACCATGTAAGACGGTATCGTA
>JAODKL010000081.1:21363188-21382779 GCA_026780765.1 Petrocephalus schoutedeni | reverse complement strand
CACGGCTTACGGGGGTGGGGGGTGGGGGGGCTGTAAACACTGGCCATCTGCAGGACACTTCCTGTTTGTTACTGAGACTGGCCTCGTTTCAGCTGCGGGCCGCCCCAGAACCTTTCTGTGTACAGGTTTTGCTGTTCGTGTGAGGACCAAAGGACCTAACAAATATATTAAAGAAAAAATGTGACTAGTGCTGTCATTTTTCTCGGTCCTTACCACTTCAAACTACATTTTCTAAAAATCTGTGACTGTAATTAAAAAAGTAAAAATGCTGGCACACTTGTATTTTGTTTGGTTACTTAAGGTTAGAGCTGGGTAGGGGTTAAGGGTATTGTGACTGGGATTAGGGTTTTTCCCGTAGTTTATTAATGGATGGTCCCCACAAAGTTATGAATACAAACGTGTGTGTGTGTGTATATATATACCTTTATCACAGTTTGGTAGGCGTCATGGTATTTGGAACGTGGTTACGGTATGGTTTTGGTATCTATGTTTAAGAAGCAAATAACACTTCAGCCTTTAATTAAATGGCAAACTCTTTATTTTTATTTTGACTGTCTGTTACACTTTATTATTTAAATAGTTTAAATCAAGTGAGCTGCCTGTCTAAACATGCTGTGTTCTGTCTAAGCTTTGACAACCTGAAAGTTATTTGCCTTCTCTTTCATTTTAATAGGCTACATACTTGTATACTGTAGGTAATAATAAATGCAAAAATATCGCAAAATCAAGGTGGTACCCTAACGAAACGAGTATTTCTTTATGGTAAGGTTCTTTGTTAAAAGATAAGCATGTTGGCACTCTCTGAAGCAAGGCAGTTGCTACCAAATCTTATCTTTATGAAGACAAATTAATTTTATTTGACAAGGAAGTTAAGCACATCACTGTTAAAAGGTAACACAGGCACAGGGAATCGCAGCACAGTCAGTGTACATAGATAATCGATATTGCAAACTCCGAAACCCAAGAGAAGCAGGCCCAGATTAAGGGGGCTAAAAACATATTGTGCATGAGTCGTTGAGTCATTTTGGTAAAGTTATCAGGTCTTTTAAAATTAAATGCTCTATTATCAGCGACGATCAGTTTAATACAAGCAGCGATGCAGACCGGAAAACCCACAGTTCGTATGACCCTCGCTGTTACACGCAAACGAAATGCACGCATTCCACAGCAAACATTACACAGTTCTATTAACAAATGCACTAATACGCATGATAAGCGAGGCACAAGCTGGCTGCTGAGCGCCAAGGCCAATCATGGACAGTGGCTCATACAGTGTCATATTGCCAAAATGACTTTGATTACGTTTGAAGTATGTGGCAACCTTTAGCAAGGAGGCGGATGAGTTACGCCATCTGCTGATGTATGACATTTAAATTTTAGCCCTTGAAAATAAGTTTTTAGATGTATTTCTATGTGAAAAGCACTGTCTTCAATTCAAGCCAATACGTCTCGGAAAATCACAGGCTTATCATCATACCGCGCTTTTCCACCGCCGCCAAGACCCGAGGCGTACCCACGCTGACACGGCCCTGCCTACTGGCATGGCTGAGAGTGTGTCCAAACCAAGCTGGCTGCATCACGACCATCTGATGAAATGCATGGTTTTGCCCATGGATTATATCTGAAAGAAGCTGCGTATATTCTGTACTGTGGTGTTTGAAAGTTTGTGAACCCTTTAACATTTTCTATACTTTTATATGAAAATGACCAAAAACATCATCTGATTTTCAAGCAAGTCCTAAAGGTATATGAAGAAAATGTAGTTAAGCAAATAAGAATTCTTATATTTGGTCATGTACTAGAACATGTACATGTAAAGATCCAATATCAAATCTGCGTGTGGCAGAAGTGTGTGAATCCTTTGCATATAATTTGAATGTGAAATCAGAGTCTGGTGTTTTCGATCAGTGGGATGACAATCAGGTGTGAGTGAGATTTTATTTAAAGAACAGTGAGCCTGATCACACATACAACACATTTGTGCTTGTGTATTATGGCTTGAACAAACAAGGTGTCTGAGGACCTCAGAAAAGAATTATTGATGCCGATAAAGATGGAAAAGGTTACAAGACCTTCTCTGAGTTTGGATTCCACCAATTAACAGTCAGACAGATTGTGTACACATGGATGAAATTCAAGATCGTGGTTACTCTACCTAGAATTGTTTTGTGGACGGATGAAGCCAGAATATAACTTTTTGGCTTAAATGAGGAGTGTTACATTTCGAGGAGGAAAAACGCTGCATTCCAGCATAAGAACCTTATCCCATCTGTGAAATATGGTGTTGGGAGTGTTCTGGCTTGGGCCTGTTATGCTGCATCTGGACCTGGATGGCTTGCCATCACTGATGGAACAATGAATTCTGAACTATACCAGAGAATTATAAAGGAAAATGTCAAGACATCTGTCCGTGAAGTGAATCTCAAGACACAGTGGGTCATGCAGCAAGACAACGATCCTAAACGCACAAGTTGTTCTACTAAAGAATAGTTAAAGAATAAAGATCAATCAATTATATCAATTATATCAATTGTATCAATTAAAATTACTATTATAAAGGAAATATTCTGGAATGGCCAAGTCAAAGTCCTGACCTTAATCCAATTGAAATGTTGTGGAAAGACATAAAGCGTGCAGTTCATGTGAAGAAACCCACCAACATCCAAGAGTTGAAGCTGTTCTGTAAGGAGGAATGGGCTAAAATTGCGGTCGATGTGCAGGACTGATCAACAGTTACCGCAAATGTTTAGTTGCAGTTTTTGCTGCCCAAGGGGGTCACAGCAAATAGTGAGAGTATGATTCACTTACTTCTGCCACATGCAGATATGTTTTGGGTAATTTTTTCAATAAATACATGACCAAATATAATAATTTTTGTGTCATCTGTTCAACTAGATTTTATTCATATACTTTTAGGACTTGTTTGAAATTCAGATGATGTTTTAGGTCACCCTCATATAAAAATATAGAAATTTTAAAGGGTTCACAAACTTTCAAGCACCAGTGTATATCATTCCTTATTAGTAATTTTGCATATTTATTGTATTGATGCTTTCCCAGTAACTCGGAACTTCAAAATTTCCAACCCCCTACTTTAAAATGTAATAAAGAAGAGCTGAACAGAATGAATTTGTAATGGAAATTTACACTAGTGAATGCTAGTTCCACTAGTGTGGCGATTTCCCAGATGAAATGAAAATAATAATTGCACAAAACCGAAGTGAGCTGGAAATGTGCTGTGGCTAGTCTCTCTCGTGGTATGATTTGGTTCCTGTATTCCTGTGAAAAATGCTGTTTGTGTGTGAGATGGGAGAAAATGTGCAGTTGTTTGGGCCGCCTGAGCTAAACACTGGGCCAGAACCGGATGTGTGAACAGGGCTGAAGTACTTATGGTGTGTGGGGTTGGGTGTTGGGGGGAAATGCCGGCGAAGTAATTCTCAATAAATATCCTGCTCTGTTCCTGATGCCCCCCTCCCCCCCTAGTGGAGGCCATTGTGGAGTTCGAGTACAAGGCCCAGCACGATGACGAGTTGACCATCGCCGTCGGCGACATCATCAGCAACATCCGCAAGGATGATGGCGGCTGGTGGGAGGGCGAGCTGGCTGGCCGCAGGGGCTTCTTCCCAGACAACTTCGTCAGGGTGAGTCCTGTGACCTCTGACCTCTGTGACCAGACATGACAAGGCAGCTCAGCTAGTCATGGAGCTGGTAACCCAGTGTGCCACATGACTGCACTCTTAGGTGCTCATCAATGCCCTTAGATATGTGAAATATCCGAGCAGCTAGGAGGCGATGATGAGGCTCTTCACATGGCCATTAGCGAATATATATATATATATATATATATATATATATATATATATATATGAGCTGGCATGGCAGCTGGCTGACACTGTAGACCTAAAGCCCTCTGGTCTTTCTATATCTGGTGCAGTGGTGGATTTCTGGGTTTGGTCCTGATTCTGATTAAACCCTGAACCTCGGTCTGATTGTTGTCTGGATCTGGTGCGTGTTTTGGGTAAGTGTCACATAAGATTTACGGGGCATTTCTTATTTACGCGGCACCCCTGGGTCCCATTCTGCCCGGATAAGGATAACATACTATTATATATATATATAATAGTATGTGTTGGCGAGCCTTGCATCACTGCATGAGCCCTTACAGCGCAATGCAATTCAATGCATTTATGGTTCCTCTTGGTCCACTGATTTTTTTTTTTTTATATCTTTTTTTTGTAGATATAAATTGGAAGGCTAGCTGGGTCACTTTGCTCGCTGGAGTTTTGCATTAACTCGCAATACATTCACATTTTCCGTGTGGTGACCCATGTGATCTTCAAGATACGTTAGAAGGGAAGGGATATAAGTAGTTGTTATGGTAACGTAATGTAGCGAAGTTTTAAGCAACAGCTGACTGGCTCTTTATGTCAATCAAGTGGTGAATGTCAAATCTACCCGCACTACCTTCGCAATCTACTGGTCGATCACCATTGTCGTATTGGGCACCCCTGGTTTATGAGACTGTGAGCTTCAGGGCGTCATCAGTGCCAGAAGGATGTTTATAATGCCAGAGATGACCATCAACTTATACAGCAGTGCCTTATGGATCGGAGGATGCCATGACTTTCATAAGGAATGGGAAACATTAAGTGGTGTGAAGTGCACTGCTAGGACAGTTAGTATCAGGCTCCTAGAAGTCCCCAAAAGCAAGGAAGAAGCCCTTAATTAAAGAGAAACGGAGAACAACTGCAGTTTATTAAAAAAAAAAAAAAAGAATAGTGGTACCTCGGTTTACGTGTTTAACTCGTTCCACCGAGCAACTCATTCCCGACACCCAAAAATTTACAAATTTTTACATTTTTAAATTTACATTTAAAAAATAATTAACTTTTTTTTCTAACACTTGTTGTTTGTAACATCTGAAACAAAAAAACAATGATTAATAAAAAATTGCTGAAGTTGAAAACACAACTTAAGACAGTTGCTTTAAACAGTTGCTTTACGCCCAAACGCGTGGTAAGAATGCCACCGTAAGCTAATGCGGATGTCGGGTGACTGGGCCACGGACATTTACTGAGAGCAAGAATAGGGTGTGCATATCTGACACGCATTTGTTCTGTGCAGCGGGAAAGCGAGAAGAACCATCAGCTCAGTCGTACCGAGCGCATACGAGCTCGTCAGGCGAGACTCGGGTCGGCTCGGTTTCGGTCGTGGCTCACTCGTATAGTCAACAAATGCTTTCCCTATCTTCAGCTTGCTCGTCTTGCGGGACATGGCTCGCAATCCAAGGCAAACCGATAAAATTTTTTGCTTGTATTGCGAAAAACTCGTAAACCTGAGGTTCTACGGCATATATTTTACACAGACTCGTAACCATAAATCAAGAAATGAGTGAAACCAAAAATTCTTATGTGCTTTTTTTTCCAGAGGTGTGTGTGTGTGTGTGTGTGTACACATATATATCCCGGCTGTTATTTCCCCCCCCCCCCCCAATTTCCCAGAAAAATACCTTAAATGCCCTTGGGTGACGTGACCACAAATGAGTTGAATGAATATTACATTTATATAGTGCTTGTCAAGGCACCCAAACCGCTTTACAGAACCAGTGGGGAGCCAATTCAACCACCACTGTGTAACACCCACCAGGATGATGTGATGGCAGCTATTCTGCACCAGTACGCTCACCACACAGTAGCTAAGGTGGTGATGGAGCAGGTGAGAATTCAGTTAGGGGGTGATTAGGAGGCCAGATTTTATAGGGCACCGTGGGAAATTTTAGCCAGGACATCGCGGTACCACCCCTATTCTTTCAAAGGACAGCCTGGGATTTTATGACCTCAGAGAGTCAGGACATCGGTTTTACGTCTCATCCAAAGGATGCCACCATTTTCACAGCACAGTGTCACTGTACTGGGATCCACACAGACCACGGGGTGGGCTAACCTGCTGGCCACAGCAACACCTCTTTCTGCAGCAACCCAGCTTTCCTAGTTGGTCTTCCATCCAGGGACTGGCCTGGCCCAGGCCTGCTTAGCTTCAGATGGATCAGCTCGCCTGAACAGCAGGTTGTATGGCTGCTGACTGTGCAGCTTACTGCCACAATTAGTTGTTAATCAGTGATTGATTTCTTTGCCATTACAAACTGAGTCGAAATGAATAAATTGCAAGTCTCATGCATTTTCATAGCAGTGAGCTGGCCGACTCCCTAGGCACCGTCTAAGGCTGATTTATTGTTGCCCTGGCCTACACAAGTGGTGTTCGCACTAATACAATAACAAGTCAACTTATGTACCATTTAAAAAGCCAACATCCAACCTCACTGAACGCAAAAGTACCAGTGGATTCCAGTCTACTGTTGCAGACATATGGACTGGACTTGCAGCACACAGTTTGTACACATGCCTTGTGCCAGAGTATGTCGATAATGTAAAAGATCAACATAACACATGAGTCGGCTAACCGTTACCTTTAGAGGGGCTTTAGAAAGGAACTGTTGAGACTATTTTATTTAGTGTCCATTATGTTCTGCTTTTATATTAACAGGTTTGTGCCATAAGTAGTCTATTAAGGCAGTCTTCATAAACAAGATATTGTATAAATCTATTGCCAAGTTGTGTCTGTACCTGCGCAAATGTGATCATTGTTAGTATGTAGAACAGCTCAGTGGAAAAGGGATTTGTTCAATAAGGTCCTTTATTGCGGAAAAATTAAATTTAAGTGTTTGACTGAATAATCAATTAATTGTTTATTAACATTAGCAACTTTCGATCAAGAAAATGCCTTTAATTTTGGAACCCTATCCGTAGTTGGCACATTGGATGTTTCCATTAAATATATCTGAGTTTGGTATAACAGAGCCAACAGACATTGTTGGTGTGATGAATTGCTCTCTCTCCTGGGCTGGTGTAATTTATTGGGAAAACAAACGGCTGATTTAAGACCGAATGTAGCTAGCATTAGGCGTAACCATTTCATTTCATTTTTCATTTTAACAAAAGGATTTGATGAAAAAACTATACTATAAATATTATTTAAGTTCTTTACAATATGGACATGTAGAGCTTAGTCACTGAAAACATAGGAACACGGGTGTACTAACCTGCATAAAATGTACTTTAATGAATTGGTCTCTTTACTAAGGTGAGTCTCTAGAGTCTTTTTCACAGATTTTTTCCCCCGCGTATCATAGTTTAATAAATCGATTATGGTTGCCAGTAACAACTATTTTGCTATTAATTATTCTATCAACTTTTTTGCCAGTTGTCTGTTGTTTTTATCATGAGGACAGTAAGGAAACGCGTTTCCCTGTACAATGAAATTCTTTTTTTGCTGTCCACGGCGAATACCAGCGGTAATGAGCCAATGTATAAAGGATAAATAGCAAGCTAAATAACAAAGATAAAGAAAAATAACAAGCAAGTAGAAAAGTAATACTGACAGTGACAGTACAATGAAAGCAATTATAAAGGCAGCATATGAAGCAGAATAGAAGTAGAAGCCTTTCTGTGGTCTCTGGTCGTATATGCTCTGCAGAGCGGGCACTGGAGTCCTGGTGATGATCTCGGCAGTCTTCACCACTCTCTGCAGGCGTTTGCGGTGCTGCCGTACCACACGGTGATGCAGCTGGTCAGGATGCTCTCGACAATGCAGCTGTAGAAATTGCTGAGGATTTTGGACGACACACCAAACTTCCTGAGCCTCCTCAAAACGTACAGACGCTGTTGAGCCCTAACCAGCAGTGTGGTGTTAGGTGTCCAGGTGAGGTCCTCACTGATGTAGATGCCCAGGCATTTAAATTTGCTCTCCCTCTAGACTTCAAGCTGATGAACAGTGGCCTGTGAGGTATCCTTTCCTTCCTCATGTCCACTATCATCTCCTTTGTGAGGTTGTTGTCCTCACACCATGACACCAGACTGGCCACCTCCCTCCTGTAGGCCGCCTCGTCCCCTCCAAGTCATGTGGGCTATCACTGCAGCATTGTCTGTGAATGCTTAATTTTCCTTCCGAAAATCAAATTGATCGTCTCATTTAGGTTAATTTTATTTTAACAACAACAAACTAAATGTCACTGCAGGGCTTTAGATAATGATAATGAACATTTAGATAATGAACATTGGGTTTTTCGGCACTATATGGCCGTTACTTATGGCCACAATTCAATAAGCAGATTAGTAGTACGCCTAAAATATTAATGAGAGGCATATTGTGATGCCCGAAAGTAATCTGTATAAATTTGGCAATAAATTTCCTTATGCTTATTAGATTCAGTTAGCAGAGCACACCGTTTGGGAAGCGATGAGCGTTAAGTTAAGGAACAGCTCAGCAGCCACAACATCTTTTAAAAGAGGAGATATTCTGGGTAAACTAGTTAAAAAGGCATTAGTGGTGAGGTGGCACTTTTTGCCGTTTAAAGCCTGACCCCTTTTTTCATATAGTTTTAATTTTTACTTCAGTTCACAAATTATTTTCTTTTATTTAGTGTCTGCTTTGGTTCAGCTTTAGTTTACGATAAAAACACTGGTCCCAACATGAACACACACTGGCACCATCAATCAATGCAGAATTAACCCAGATTTTACCCTAAACATTTTCTTAAACACTTATTCAATGGAAATTCTAAAGTAGCGGCAGATTATTTTATGGCTTTAATAATGTGTGTATTTAGCAGCTACCAGGATAAAAGATATTATAAAACCTCCATACTCCATACTAATTTTATAAACATGAATAGGCAGCCCTTATGGGGTTTTCCCTGTTATTTTTCTTGTTCTGGTTCATCATCCAGAACGGCGCCCCCGTGTTTTCTCTTCAGGTGCTCCTGCAGAGCGCCAGTGCCGCTGTGGTTTGCCATAGAAACCGTGCACAGTGTGCAGACCACCTTCTTGTTTTGTGATAATTTGAACTGCTCCCATAGCCACTTCGTGATATGAAAGGGTGTATTCATTTTATCAAGTGTTTTAGAAACCAAAAAGCTTCATCAAGATGATGTAAAACAACGGGTCAGTTTAAAATATCGATGCCAACGCATTTTTCAGTGTCATAGACTGTCAACTAATCGCGGCAGCCCTAACCCTAGCCCTCGATATATCTTGATTGAGCTAATTAAATCATATCATGGCCTTTATAATTGATATATCAATTAGAATTTATCTATTAGTATCTATTCTGATAAGTGCTGGCTAATGCAGAGTGCTCCCACTGCTAATTACACTGGTCAACAAATGTTCAGTTTCTATTTGTCACACGAATCAACACGGGTGAATCGAACAGTATTTTTTGTGCTGAATTCAGATATCGAATTGGGATTTCCATTTATGGGGCACAGTGGTTAGCGCCGTTGTTTCACACCCCAAGTCTCCACCATGGCTCCATGTGTGTGGAGTTTGCATGTTCTCCCCGTGTTGTCGTGGGATTTCCTCAGGGAGCTCCAGTTTCCCCCCACAGTCCAAACACATGCTGAGGTTAATCTGAGTTCCCAAATGGCCCGTAGGTGTGCATGTGTGAGAGACTGCTATGTGTGTGCCCTGTGATGGGTCGCAGTTACAGAAAGTGGATGGATGGATGGATGGATGGAATATCGATACCATGAAAAAATTGGTGGTACTCGAAATTCTACATTTTTCACTGTATTGTACATATATTTACACCACATGTGCATGTTGGAAGTGCCTCATCTCAAAGGTAGAGGTGTATGATTATCTGCTGCACTGGGCATCAGGAACATCCCTCTTAAGGGTCCAGCAGAAGTCAGCAGGCAGACTGAGACTCCACTTGGCTTGATGTCGTTTTTCCATATCAGAGAGCGAACAGGACCCTGTCTCAATATGTCCACACATGTTGTAGCCTGTAAACTCTGCCAAAACAGACTAACAGTACATACATTTACATTCTTCTGTGAAGTCTTGAAATGGATAGAATAAAATTTTCTTAAATTATACTTCAGTATACCCATTGATCCATCTTCTGTAACTGCTTGACCTGTTCAGGGTTGTGGAGGTCTGGAGCCTTTACCAGAGACTGTAGGTACATGGCAGGGGAACACCGAGGATAGGGTGCCAGCCCAACAAGGGCATGCTCACACACACGCATGGACTGTACTGCTTGGGGGTGGGACTGTACTGCTTGGAGGAAACCCCATGAGGACACAGGGAAAACATGCAAACTGCACACACACAGAGCCATGGTGAAGACTCATATGCTGGTCCTAGAGGTGTGAGGCAATAGTGTTAAAAACCCCTAAATATATTCATGCAATTTTAATTAGAAATTTTAGACTATCAACATAGCCTAAAGATGACCACTCAAAGACTGTAGGTGATAGCAGAATTGTGGATGTTTGAAATCAGCATAAAGTACATAAAAGACACCCCTTAGTTCATCTGTGACAAGGTCTTTGTTGACCAGTAGTGTTAGTGGTATCTGCTTTTGCCTATGGGACTGCTTAACTTCTCCCAGGAAGTAAGACATTCACACCTCATGCAAACAGGACACAGAAAGGCAGAGCCTCTTCCTCTCTCGTTCCAAATCCCGTTACACACAAATGTCTTTTGAAATGGGCCATAAGACGGACGACTCCTGGGCGCTGCTTCCAGAACCCGCCCACAGTCCCTGGAACACAGCCACTCTGCTGCTTTTCGTCCGAGGGCCAGACTCTGCTGCGTGAAGCGCCTTCCCATGGATACTCTCTCCTGATTGGACGCCTGTGCGTCACATGATATGGGGAGACCTACATAGGGATTGGCGGCCCTGATGCAGGTCTCTGCCCTCGTTTTCCAGTGCTCTACCTCAAGATGGCCTCCCCCAGACAAGGCCATATGAGAAAGCGTTCAGCACCGGCGCGGGCGGTCCAGAATACAGCAGGCAGATCCCGGTGGGCCTTGCGGCGTTAGGGTGTTGGGCTAGGTGGTGATGGGACCCTAGGGTGAGGTCCAGCCTTTGCGCCCTGGTGTGTCGCAGTGTAACATCACGGCCTGTCTGCAGATTCTCTATCCGGTCGGGGGTCCGCTATGCATCTGCGGGGGCGGGGGGAACATTATCCGCACGCCTGTCGGTCCTTGGCACCCGCGCCTCTGTCTGATTCATGCGACAGGCAGTGCTGGTGTGTGAAAATGCAATGCATCAGTATAACCAGATAACACACACTGTGATCATAAACCAGGGGGGCTGAGTGGGAACCCTTTCACAGGGCTCTGTTTACGGTGTTAATGTGTCTGTGTTTGTCTCTGTCTATCTGTCTGTGTCTGTGCCTGTGTTTGTCTGTGCTTCTGTCTTTGTGTACCTGTCTGTGCATGCCTGTGTGTGTCTGTGCTTTTGTCTATCTGCCTGTGTCTCTGTGCTTGTGTTTGTCTGTGCTTGCGTCTGTCTGTGTCTGTGTCTGTGTTTCTGTGCTTGTCTCTGTGTATGTCTGTGCGTGCCTGTGTGTGTCTGTGCCTGTGTGAGTGTCTGTTTGTGTCTATGTGTTCAGACACTTGAGCTGTTCAGGAAATTGGGCTGTTTTTCTGGAGCATGCTGGGAGTTCCTGAGGCCACCCCCCTTTATTAGCATAGAGCCTTTGTTCTTCCTTTTAGCCTAGCTTGCTGTTGCCCTGAACGCTTTCGTCACTTAGCAGTGAAGCCTCAGCAGTACGGTGTCATCTCCTGTGGCCACTTGGCTTGTCCCAGGGGGTGTGTTCTGCCCAGAAAAGCACGATCTTTTCACACCTAGAGCCAGCAACACATTAATACTTCTTGTGCCGAGAGGGTGCTGGTGTGCCTCTCCTCCCGCTTGCAGCGTTGTTTTTGGAGGGGCGTGTTTGATGAGTTTTCACACGCTCTTTCCATTACCCCTTATAGCTCCGTTGTTAAAGTTGTGTAGGTGTCGTTCCATCTCAGAGCCAAGCGTGAGGCTGCAGTCTGATGGCTGCCCCCTAGTGGCCGTGGGTGGAGCAGCGCCGGGTGGTCACCGCCAGCAGGCTCAGAGCAGGAATGCAGCAGCTGGCCTGGGAGGAGGTGAAGAAGAGCTGTTACAGTGAAGAACGAGACGCTTCCTGCATACGGTGCTCTGGGGGGAGCCCGTCGGAATACTGCCAGGAATCTTGCGCCTTGAAATTTAGAGTAAAGTTCCCGTAATCATACAGCTCCACTGCGTCCGGCTTCCCGGCCGGGAAGCGACGGACCCAGAGCGGGGGCACGGCGGATGTTTGGTGAGAAGACTCCTGCAGCCTGAGCATAAAGGGCAGTGAAACGAGGATCCGTGCAGATGCCAGTGCCCCCTACAGCACCCCCTAGGGTCCTGGGGGGGGGGTCACCCGACACGCTTCCTGTCTGCATCCAGCTTGCTAAACATCCGTACCACGGCCCGTATGAGCCGTACTCTGCTGCCAAGCCAGCCCCTTGCTGGCAGAGCCCTGAACGACTTTGAGATTTGCGGGTGCTGCCGCCATGGAAACCGTGAGCAAGGCCAAGGCTGGTGTGATGGCACATCTGCCCCCAAGTCATTTTGGGGGGGGGGGCTGCAACGTGCTGGGTGTGTCTCTTGTTCAGCTGTGAAGGACAGGGTGTCTGTCAGCCCTCAAACGCTGTGCGGTTGACGGAAACTTTTATTTTTAAACGCATCAAGCACACGTATGTCTCTTTGAGCCGGGTGAGGCACTGTTCAGTGACAGTGCGAGTCTGGGCGGTGCCTGCGTGTACTTGCATGCTGTCTGCATGTGTTTGCATGCACGCATGTCGGCCGGCCAGGTGCAGCCCATCTGCGTGTGCCTGGTCACCAGCTGTGTGTATTTGCATGCCATCTGTGTGCATTTGCATGCGTATGTGTCAGCGCGCCGTGTCTGCGCTGTCTGCGCGCGTCTGCGTGCCCTCTGTGTGTGTTTGCACACATGTGACAGGAGGCCGGGGAGCAGCTTAACCTCAGCCCGCACGCAGACAGGAACAGGAAGTAGACGTGGGGGCTGGGTTGGCATGGCTGTATCTCAGGGCCCATCCTTCCTGTCAGATGCCCCTTCGGCTCTAGCTGCTTGCTTTGCTCCCTTTGCTGAGCGGCAGCTCCCCCGCGGCTCCGGCACACGCTGACCTGCTGCTTGCTGGGGGTAGGAGGTGCACTGCGTGCGAAGGAGGCGGACGGGCCTCACGGCTTCGCTGGGGATTCCCAGGGACTGAATGCGATCTTCCTCCCTCTGCAGGAGCTCAAGAAGGAGCTCAAGAAGGAGGTGAGCGGGGGAGCTAAGAAGGCGGAGCTTCCCAACGGTGCCCCCAGCCCTGGGTCCGAGCCTAGCATGCGGCCCGGCAAGAAAGGTAAGGAGACCTGTCATTGGAGGCAGCTCCCTCTGTCTGCCGATGAGATTTATCTGGTGATGATGAAGTGTTGCCATGGGAAGGACTCTGCCGAGTGGCAGGCGCAGGGCGGCATCTAGTGGCGAACGGGTGTAGCAGCAGGACACAAAACTCCGTTCCTGTTACAAACCTCTTAGGTTAACGGTTCAGTGCAATTTTGGTGCAGTAGGGGACACTGAATTTCTTTTGAGATTTATTTGTTGCTAAAACTGCAAACAAACATAGTTAGGAAGAATTATAAATGGAACAAAAGGCAATGCGTCTGTCGACGTGTCTAAATAACAAAGCCTAAAAAACATTTATTTGCACATATGTGAAATAAATCTAAAAACAAAAATCTAACATCCTGTGTTCTCTGCTACCAAGAATGGATGCATATCTCTAGCAATAAACACTCCTATAGCCGACAGTTATTTTACATTTCCTGACAAAAGTGCCTTGAGACTAAATGGCCGGGTTGTTTCTGCCCTGCTCTGGTCGTACACACACTTGCATGCTGTCTCGGAGCATGTTTTTTTTGTCTCTTCAGCAGCGTAACCGAGCCGACAGACAGTCTTGGTCTCGCTAACCACTCTCTCCGGTGCTGATATGCTTTATTGAGAAACCAAAATGTTCCCAATCTGCCTATCATGACTGACTGTAACCAGCTCACAGCAACAATTAGCATAATGTGTCTGTGTTGAACATCTACTTGTGAATTTAGGTTCCGCCTGCCCCAGTAAATGTATTCATTAATTTCCTTGTGTTTACCGAATGAAAGATCATGCCCAGGAACTGACACAATGCTTTTCTTTATTTTTTTTTATTACTTTTAGTGTATATTTTAATAGAATGGTGTTATTGCATGGCATTATGAATTTTTGAATTATTTTTATACTGATATTTTGGTTACTTTGTTCATCAGTTTGGTAGTTTTCAAACTGTTTTAAACAAATACAAATTTTCTGATAATGCAAAACAATATAAATGTAAAGTGTAATGTAATGAAATCTCTCCGCCATCATCATTAGTTGCAGCTCCCAGATCTGGGGTCCATGCCCGATCTGCATGCAGATGTGTTAAGGTCTTTGCCCTATTTGTGAACGCAGGAACAAACTTTTCATGCAGCACCGTCAACATAGTAAGCTGACAAATACACTTCTCGCATGGGAGTTACAATATTACTAAAATCATTATAATAAAATAAAAAAATACACAATCACTTTTGTTAGTTTTAATACTTCCTAACTACTTCTCAGTCCACAATGAGTTTGCGTGCATTTATTTAAGTGTTTTACAGTGTCACATAAAATAATAAGCTGCATATCTGCCTGGCAAGCAGGCTGTACTTGTCCTCTGTTGCTGTAGATTAGGGCTGCAACTAATGATTATTTTGATAGTGGATTAATCTGTAGATTTTATTTTTTCGATTAATCGATGAATCGGATAATAAAGAAATTTATTTCCAACTGTTTATTCGGAAATAGAAAATTATCTAAATTGACGGACCAAAAAATTTGTTTCAACATTAACATTTACAGTAATACACAAAAGTGATCTTGCATGGCATTATCACATACACTCACATACACATTATCACATATCAAATACACTCATCCCTGTCTAAATGCAATTCATCCTACATGGATGAATTGCATGGTAAAAGATGGGACTGTCTGGGCAGGCAAGTGTGTACCCTTGGCTACCTAACATGGCATTTCACTGTTGAAATAAGAACTGGGCACCTTTATGTCAAAGTAAAGTTTATTTATGTAGCACATTTAATCATGGCTTACTGACTAAGTGCTATACAAAAATAACATGCAATAATAATATAATATAATAATATATAATAATAATAACATATAAAAATAACAACTGCCAGAGGGTTAAAGTGAAATAAGAGTAAAACACACACTCACACACCATTTTAAACATTTTTGTAATGTGGAGTGCTCCCACACTTTTGACAACTTTGGTTGAACTTTTTTCTCCGCCTCTGTCATGTTTCTTTTGTTTATTTTTATTTGGAAAATTCCACCTCCGCTCTTCCTCCACCACGCCTTTGGCTGCGCTCCCTTCAGCTTCGTCTGCAGGTGAAGTTAACTTCTCCGTGACATAGCAAGTTGTGCACGACACGACATAACGAATCGACAATTAAATTCGTTGCCAACACTTTTAATAATTGATTTTTATATATTCTATCGATTTTGTTGTTGCAGCCCTACTGTAAAATTTAACGTTTTAATCAGTAACTGTGCTGGTCAGATAAACTAGGAAAGATTACTTTTATGTTGAAACAAAAAATCTGATTGAGTAATTTCTTCAGTACCAAAAGCAATACTGTTAACATCAGAGGTTATCAATACTACTCCGGTCTTTGAAAATGTAGTACCGGGTTTCGGTACCCATCCCTACTTCTGAGTTCTCCTGTAACATACCCCATGTCACTTATAAATGTCGGGGGGAGGAGCGTTTGGCCTCATCACTTTGTCAGTATTGTGACCTCTTTCTGTGGGGTGACCACCCTCCCAATTCCCCGTCACCAGCAGGAGACGCCATCCGCAGGAGGAGGTGTAAGGTGGCCTTCAGCTATGCCCCCCAGAATGAGGACGAGCTGGAGCTGAAGATCGGGGATGTCATAGACATTCTGGCCGAGGTGAGCTGGCTGGTCGCCCACAGAGGCAGCGGTGTGCCCTTTAATAGGAGGGTGTGGCCACATGACCATGTGGGAGGTGTGTGCGTTAAAGAGAGGGCATGCCGTTAATAAGAGGGCGTGGCCACGGGACCATGTAGGAGGCAGGGCTGATAGCATTCAGGTGCCACGCCGGATCTCCAGCGTACCGACATGGCTGCGAAAAATAAATAAACAAAAGTCAGGTTCGAGATCTGAGGGGCGCGACTCAGAGCGCAGCTTTCACTCTCAACCACACCAACAATAGGCCTACTAGCCAATAAGCCAGTCAGAAATAGGGAAGGGGCGGGCCTTGGGTCTTGGCCAAACACATTGGTACAGATCCAGCAGTCGCTCCACATGCAAATGTGTTTTGTGTTTTCCATACTGGCAACACAAACCGTAAGTCATGGACAGCACGTTTATGAAGCCAGGGGAAGACACCAAAGATGTCAATAAAGGCATAAGGAATAAATGGCGCTGGGCTTGGATAGAGAAGGTGGGTAGTGATGGAAAGCCCTTTGGAAGCTGGTGCCAAAAGCTCCGGCAACCAGGAGCATGCTTCTGCACTTTGTGTGCAAGGAAGCTGCTATATGGAACTAGTGGGGAAAAAGTGCCGTTACGGCACGAATTAGACCCTAGTCATAAAGCAGCAGTCCGAGCAATGCGACACACCTCGCGTCTGCCGGGGGCAACAGCCACAGCAGATATTCCACCCTCAATGACACATCGCGTGGCTAATTTAAAAATTCCCTTGTGCTCCCTCATTGCTGAGCATGACCTGTCATTTACTGTCACTCATCCACTCGTCACTTTATGTAAGAAACTAGCGCAGGATAAGCCCGCCCTCGCTGTCACTACCAAAAATGTTACCCCTACCGAAAATGTACCTTCCACTACAACGCGTGTGCACCATCACCACGCATGCGTCCACGAGACTCCTGTTTCTGGCACTTCTATATTACGTAGTGTTCATCCCTTTGTATCACCCGTGTGTGCCACAGTCTGGTATGCGTGGGGTATGCTACTCAGGCTCAAAACTGCGCATGTGTTCACATTTTGCGGCAGAGGATTCATCATCGACATTTCTATCTGTAGTTCAGCCGTCACCTTTTTCCCTGAATGTTTGTGCTGTTTTGTAATTTTGCGATGACTTGCTAAACGACTTAAACCTGGCAAAGCAAGCTGATTGTGATATTTGCATCTATGTGCGGTTGCTTTTAGTGACTGTTAATGACAGTTCTTACCACAACTCCTATACATCTGGTTAATGTCTTTATTATAATATAGGTTATTTTATATCTTACTTTTCTCATCAAGGGGCTGTGATACATATACAGCATTTTCAATAAACAATCATACCAAAATAATAGTGAGGAACCATTTTATTTGCACAACATAAAATGGTCCAAGATGAAACAATCGGTTGTCTGTCAGAAACAAATATAATTCGCTTCATTTAGCACCACACGACACAGCTGCCCGCGGGAGACTCTGGTAATGACACTGGTACAGTTAAGAGAATAAATGACTAAGAAGGAGAACGCACACATAGATTAAGTAATTTCACAGCATATTAAATTGGGTGTAATATATAATAGTATTTTCATTTTGCACATAAAAACATTAAAATAATGTCACATTTGATTGCATGTTAGGGACATACGCCGTATTTTACGTCGCTCCTTCTGAGTCACATTGGGCATTAATTCCCTGTGCGAAACAAAACCTTTCAAAGCTGAGTAAAAGTCATAGGTCCTCGTCGTAGTCCTCTCTTTCCTCTCGCATCAACTGACGATGAAATATGACATGGTGCCGAAAAATAACACGCCTCCTCGCAGAAATCGTAAGCGTACGCATGAATAATAGCAGAAGGTACATTTTCGGTCGGGGTAACATTTTTGGTAGTGGCACTCGCACATCTGTCCGTCTCGAGGCAGAATGCGAACTACAGTATCTTGTTACACACGGCATCTCGCCAGAGTTTAAAAAACGTTAATGGAACTGAATGGCCTTTTTCTGAAGTAAGCTATATTTTTTAGTTTTCCGTTTTGCATTTACATTCTATCATTTATTTAATAGCAAATTGCCTTGAATAAAGTTTAGTGTTGTAGTATTAGATATGGTTCATTTTTGCACTGTAACTGTTTAAAAACAATTTAAAATAAATGGTGCATATTTTGCAATTATATTTGTTGAAGAAAAATGAATCTGTGTCCTTGTTCATGTCCTTTAGTCAATGGCTACTGATCAATTCCTAGTTTACTTTGGAGTACTATAATTGCCACCTACTGACCTTTCTTGGCATGGCCGTAGTATCTCTAGTCTCAGTATGCTATACAAGCAATAAGTGGGTAGGTAAGTGACTAGTTAAAAGTAGGGATGGATTACTGAACAGGCCTACCAGGCCCAGGGTCTCAAGAGCTCTGGTGCTCTGCACAAAGATGCTAGTGTAATATAGGCTTATACTGGGGTTGTTAATCTCATGTCTGAATGTTGTCCATTTATTTCCACCAAATTCACCAGAATCAGAATCATTAAGGGGCTATTTTAAAAAATGTTCTCACAGGGGAGCATACCCCTGGACCCGGCTTGACAATAATCATGACCAGGGTTATACACAGGCTGTTTATATATCTGGGCCCAGGAAAAAAGTTCAGGCTCAGGAATTTTTTTCACTAGCAGCCCAGAGGAGGTGTGCACCTTAATGAGAGGGCATGCCGTTAATAAGATGGCGTGGCCGCGTGACCATGTGGGAGGTGTGTGCCTTGATGAGAGGGCATTAATAAGAGGGAGTGGCCATATGGAGGGTACATGTACTAATAAGAGGGGTGGGGCTGTGTGACCGCAGGTGGAGGAGGGCTGGTGGGAAGGCAGCATCCATGGCAAGGTTGGCATGTTCCCCTCTAACTTCACCAAGCTGCTGGTGGATGAGGCCGAGGACCCACCCACGCCCCAGGAGGACAGCCGCAGTAGCCGCACCAGTGAGTTGCACCACGGGGGGGCTTTGCACTGCTCTCAGGTGTGGCTCTGGTCTCCTGGTAACGCCGTACAGAAGTAGCGATACGGGGAGCAACCAGTCGGATGGCGGTACTGCCCTGGTAATACTCTCTGAACCCATTAGGCATGAAGGACAGCACGGGCTCAGAGAGCGACGGCGGGGACTCGGGCAGCGTGCGCTCCGACACGGGCAGTGTGGCGTCCGGCAGCGGTGGGATCCAGCCCAAGAAGGTGCGTGGTGTTGGCTTTGGGGACATCTTCAAAGACCAAGCCATCAAGCTGCGGCCGCGCTCCATGGATGTCGACAGCGAGCTGGAGAAGGTCAGTAGCCCACCGTGCTCTCAGTTACCCAGCATCCTGCTGTGATGAAGAGTGACAAGGAGTGACGTAGAGTGCCTTAAAGTGTTGGGAAGTGATAGAGAGTGGCTCAGAATGACAGGGAGTGACAGAGAATGACGGAGTGAAGAGGAGTGACAGGGTGCTAGAGAATGATAGAGTGATGGGGTGTGACAGTGTGATGGGAAGTGGCAAGGAGTGATAGAGAGTGTCTGATAATGACGGGGGGTGATAGAGAGTGGCTGATAATGACGGGGGGTGATAGAGAGTGGCTAATAATGACGGGGGG
>JAODKL010000081.1:21320896-21355618 GCA_026780765.1 Petrocephalus schoutedeni | reverse complement strand
GGGGGGGGGGGGGGGGGGGGGGGGAGGGGGAGGGGGGGAGGGGGGGTGGATGGGGAGGGGGGTGGATGGGGATGGATGAGGAGAGGGGTAGAGGGGGGTGGATGAGGAGAGGGGTGGATGGGGGTGGATGAGGAGGGGCCTGGCTGCAGTCCCTCTGCTGTGTGCTGAGGATTCCCAGACACTTCTGTGATTATAACTTGTATTTCCTGCCCCACCCCTCCACAGGAGAGAGATTAAGCAGCTGACAGGGGAGCTGGACGAGGAGAGGAAGAGCCGCCTCACTCTACAGGTGAGCCTGGGGGTGGGGGGCAGCCCAGATTACACAAGCGCTCGGTTTGGGCAGCTAGTCCATGATACAATACCCATTATGACAGCGTCACCGTCACAGCGTGGATAGTGTCACCATTCAGTGCATCACGAGGCATTACCATTGTATCCTGATGCATGACACTCCAGATAACAGAACTACTACTAGTTTAAAACAGGCCAAACTTAATATAAAGGAATTAGCAGCCTTTAGCTACCAAAGATCAGTCCTGCATAACTTACGCATTTCTTTGTGTGTACACAACGTGCGCGTCTGCTTTTAAAATGGCAAATGTGAAAAAAACATACAGAATAAATGATTTGACTACATTGCCCTGTAGTTGGCATAGGCTACATAAATTGCATATTTTTAATCAGCAAATGTTGAAACAGTGTTCATAAAAAGTTTGACTGCTGGTGTCAAGCATTACTGCAATAAACTGAAAATTCAATGCAAAGGTTCGAAATACTGATGAAAACTTGTGACAAGCAGAATTGTGATACCCGCTAATTGCAGAATTGATACAGTTCTAGATCACAGCCCTCTTAGTTACAGATTATCGAGTTACAATTAGCCAGCAGAAGGCCTGTGGACAGGCTGGATCTGATGTCATTATCTCCCAGGGGCAGATGCCAGTGTTCTGTCAGACCACGATACATTTCACACGTGCAGTAAATATTTCGCCTCACACGTCACCTGGATAGTTGCTTAATGACTTGGTGGAGTTGACTATTCAAATTACATCTGTTAGAATGTAGTTATGCATGACTTAATAATAAATTATAAATAACCGAATAAGAACATCGCTAGAGGGAAACATATTACGCCACATCTCAGCACTTGGTTCAGCTGCATTTCTCTGCAAAGCTGCTCGTGTACAAGAACACAATGAGTGTACAAGAACACAATGACCTCTGATAATGACCAATAATAATGTTTAATTATTCAAATTTAATTATAAATAAAATTTATATGTACTTTACACAACAGTAAAGAAGCACATGCTCAAATGCAATAATAAAAATAAAATAATACAGCAATCCCTCTTCAGTCTAAAAGCCATTTCCATGGTGGGATTCTGTTGTACAGATTTCCAATGATGGGCTTATTAAGTCTCCGTTAAATCAGCAGTGGTGTGTGGTGGTGTGCGCTTGTCTCTTGCTTCAAGTTTGAGATTTTCTCCCTTAAAATGGAAAGTAAGCTCTTCTGTTAATAAAAAATAGCATGTTGACTATATAGAAAATAAACTGCCTTTTAATATGTAATATTAGTTTAAGAGAGAGAATGAAACCTGCACATGGAAACTGCTGCGCTTCACCTAATGTTCCGTTACCTTACGGTTAAGAAACTATTATTATTATTATTAATTATTATTATTATTATTATTATATATGCAGCGCTCCCTGTATATTTTTGTGGTTGTGCTGTACCCTCGTTCAGAGTGAGCGAGCGAGAACAGCCTTACGGGAGCTTCGTTCGATGTAGCGCTGACCGAACTGACAATTCGTACTCTGGTTTTGACCAGACGGCACAACTCTGCAGAACAGTGGCTTCAGCTGCCTCTCTGTGTGTGTTTCAGATGGAGGTGGAGAGCATCAAGAAGGCCCTCTGCAAGTGAGCGGCGGGGGGGGGGGAAACACAGCCCAGCTGCCCCCACGGGCCACAGACTTGAAGATGCGCAACAGCCAAAACCTTCTGTGCCAAAAAACAAAGAAGTCACGGATAAGTCCTGCCCCCTTACTGTTTTGATAGCTTCCCTTTTTTCTGTTTTTATTTTTTATAAACTCTGTCTGGGGTAGTGTGGGGCATATGGGGGGCAGGGCCAAGTGGCCCAGGCGTGGTGGGTCTGGGTGATGAGCCTCGCCGGTACTGTTCCCCGTCAAATGAAAGCAGCCGTTTCCCACTAGTCTATGGTCTCACTGTATCTCCCCACCCACCCCCAACGCCTGGGGGCTCCTGCTTGTCTAAGTTCTGTGGGGGATGGGGTAAAGACTCGACACTCACCTGGCACCGCACGCGATCTCCATGGCGACCGCACACCGAGGCCTTCTTGGTTTTCACCGTCCTTTGCTTTGGTCCTTATGGTGATGACAAGGTTTCATTTGCAAACTTAGTTATTTCTTGCAGAAATCTATTATATATATATATATATAAAATTATATATACTTTTGTATTTTGATGTACTAAAAATGCAGTTATGTGTGGAAAATTTTATTAAAAAAACACACTAATTTTTTTCTTCTTGCAGTAGTTGTTTCTGTGGTCATGCGTTTCTCTGTGATGCTTCCCCTGACACAATAGCCCAGCCGCTAATAGTAGTATCAAGTTTCTGCCAGCGGGTGTCACCCTAGGGCCATCTTTGCGGTCACTTGGCTCTTGTATAATTGGCACTCATGCACAGCTCACTCAGACAAGACTTCTGAAAGGTCAGGAGGTCAGTGGGACGTACCAAGACAACACCAGCGGACGTTCAGCCACAAAACGGGACCTGTGCCTGCCAAACAGCTGGTGTTGTCGGGCGACTTTACCCATAGTCACGTGACCATAGTGACATTTCTGGTAATTCTTGGCCTCACGTTTACAGTTGGGGAAAAAGGGTGTTGCTTCATATCCGGTTGTGCAAAACGACTGCAGCCAATGAGGTAGCGATTTACGCTGGCGGCCCTGAGAGCAAATTCCCATCACTGCGTGTTTGCACAGTTGTGCAGCATAACCTGCGCATGAGCAGACATGCAGCCGCTTTGGTTTGGTTGGGAGTTTAAAGCTGCATTAACTGACAGGGCCAGGCCTGTGCACGTCCCTGCTGAAGCGCGCACACACACACACACACAGACAATGCCTGTGCTCCAAAGAGCAGCAGTCATTCCCGTCCGGGTGAGCCACACCAACCTGGGACTGAGTGGGAACCGCTGGGATTTTGGGGGATGGGGTTTGCAAGAACCAGACCGAGAGAAGGTCACTGGTGCAGGAAGTAAACACGGAAGGTAAAGGAAGAAAGTAATGGAGCCAGCACCAGTGGAGGCTGTATGGGACTGGGGGGGGTCAGCTCTGGGGAATAAAGACTCGCATATAAACAACCCAGTTTATACACTGCCAAGAGGCGCAGAGCGGTGAGCGAATCGGCATGAAGAGCCCCTGTAGCCACTGCTGAGCCGGCCTCCACACCCCCTCACCTGAGGCAGCAAACGCACGTTAGCAGCTTAACAGCCCAGTATCCTGGCCCTATCAGCCACAGGCAATTGCCCTTTACTGTGTTTGTTGTGGGTGAGGGCACCCACAGAGATACCGGCTCGACCAGCCACATGCTCCGGTCGCCGTGGCGATGACAGGGTGATGTCACCCAGCTGGAGAGCACCACAAGTACCAGGCACGATGCCAGAGGGTGCTCGAAGGGCACGGGCACAGCTGGCATCGCCGATCACTCGGCCCGCTGACCGACCCCCAACCAGTCTGACAGCAAACCTGCTGGCGTCAACTAACAGGCCTTCGGGAAAGAGGCGAGGGCATTGCATGGGTAGCTGGAGGATGCCTGGAGACCCAGGAGCAGCCGGAACCGCGCCTTTGGACATCACTGGCGCGGGGCACCAGGCCCTCAGCCCCTAGCGTGCACGTCTCCATCAGAGTGTGTCCGTGTCTTTCCGCCGCGCACTGCAGCTTAGACAAGCAAAGCGGAATTTTATATAGAAACACCAACACGCACTTCTGTTGATTTTCCAAATCACGATCCGCTTCGTTTCATACTTATCTAAGGACAGCCGCCGGGTTTATTTGCTTTGGAAATGCACTTCCAGTGAGGTGCTGGAGCCGTCCCAGTCTTGTGTTAATAGCTCTGTCCCAATGTAAACATGTCCATTTTCACCACGTCCACCGCTGGACATGTTCTAATGGCCCTCGCCATTTTCGTGCGACAGTGAAACGTTAAGATTATTTAAATGATCCCGTGGCATGCCTTTGTATGCCGTTTTTTGGGGGCTATTGAACCTACCAGTACCTGGGAATGACTGAACTTTTCAAGTGGGGGGCTTTACATGCATATTTGTGTGGGTCCACATGTACCGGCTCGCTGAAAAGAAATGCGGAGACGGGTTTAGGCAACCAAACCACGGCGGGTTACCCCCATCGGGGTGTCATGCTGCCTACTCAGGCGGAACTGCTGATAGGATACAAAGAACAACATTTACCAAACTGAAATACTGGCTGGGAAAATTCGAAAGTGATCTGTTAAAGATAAAATTATTCTGTTCTGTCTGTTCTGAACAATATTAATTAAGATGGAAAGGGCTGCGCCGGAGTTACACATTTTGTTCCCACGAGATAAACTAAAACAGACTAAAACAATCCACTTTTAAAAATACATTTCGCGAAAGATCGATATAAATCACCGTCCCCGACAGTGTGAAATCCATGCCTGCAAAAAAAATAAAACAAGTATATTTCAGATGCAAAGTGAAGTTTACGGAGGCAAGATACGTGCGAACTCTGCCAGGCAAGTCCTGACAGCGACCTGGGAGGAATTTCCGAGCATTTCCAGCGACTGGGGCAGGAAGAGCGGGTGTGGGCAGCGCTGCAGACACTCGGCTACAGCGCTGCGGATCCGCGGCGGCGTCCAGCGCACCGTCCGGCCAGCCAGCCTCCGGCTTCGCGACAGCGGCTGCGGATCTTTATATTTAGCTGATACTGTTTCAGCGCAACCTGCCAAAGCTCGGTCGGGAAAACTGCGAGTTCGAGCTCAACAGACGCCCTTTGAGCAACAGCTTTATTACCGAGACGCAGCTGAGCAGGACTTGGGAAAAGCCACATTAATATGAGCAGCCTAATGCATAAGTGAGCGTCTCCATGAGCGCTTTATGAGCGATGCTTACTCGCGCCGCAGGTCGCCCTCCGTGCGCAGGAGCGCCGGCTGCGCCCACACGGCACTGAGGCTCCGCCGGAGCGGCGACGCACCTTCCGCCTTCGCCGCGCAGGTCACCGCTGCCCCGGACACCGCACCGGCCACCTTTCCGCTGATCACGCCGGCGTGGCTTCCCGCAGCGCCCCGTTAACCTTGGGACGAGTTTGCGTTTGGAGGAGTCACTGGGGCGCAGTGACAGGGGGGCCCGGGACGGAGGAGCCCGGAAAGCGGCACCGCGCTGACATTACCTGGCCAGGTGAGCGCTGTTGACATTTCTAGGGTATTGTGGGAGATATTTCGTACTTGTTTGATTTTTTTTTTGCGTTATTACATAACAATCCTGGAACTATAAGTTTTTTTTCCCCCGTCGGGAGGGCAAACTAGTTAAAACTGGACCCAGCAGTTAAGATAAGCTACCTGACCCGAGAATAATTGAGATGCGCGCCGAGATGATTAAGCAGGAGATGCGCGGCGGCTGGCAGACGCGCCTCCCCCGGCACCAGGTGCTCCCACCTTAGACCCAGCGAGCCCTTTCCGGTGCACCGCCGGCGCCGATCCCACAGACAGACAGTCGCGAAAGGTAGCACTCACCTGCGGTGCGGCTTACCATGGAGATCTCTCCCTGTCAGCCGGCGGCAGAGCCCGGGGGCGATCATGCGCCCGGCATACTGATGGCTGCCAGCACGGAGAGGGCGGACGTCAGCAGCCCCAGCCAGCTGCCCAAGCAGCGCTCGCTGCGGGCTGTCTATGTGCTGAACGATGGGCTGAAGGCGGTGGCCGCCAACAGCCCCGAGTCGGGCGCCCTGCAGTGCCTGCAGCGCGCCTGCGACGCCGAGAGCGCCATCCTCACTACGGTGACCTTCGGCCGCCTGGACTTCGGCGAGACCACGGTCCTGGACGCCTTCTACGACGCGGGTGAGTGTGACAGCCGTCCCGGCGCATAGGGAAGGGAAAGCCCGAAGTCGGTGCCCTGCAACTTCTCGGAACTTTTTATTCATTTTATCAGCTGATTGGAAACAGGTCTCATTTAAAACAGCGATTTTGCGGCACGTCCAGCGCCTCCATCCAAATGTATATAATTTGTTTCATTTTTGCACTTTATTTTAACTGCATCGGAAATCCGCATAATTAATATGTCTGATTTTTGTGCCTGAATGTAACTCTATCCTTGTCCACTTACAGAAGTTATGTTATTCTCGTTATTCGTGTTTGACAGCTGTTTTATTGCCTATTCAATTTTCCTACACGTTTTAAGCAATTACAGTGTAGGCTTAATTGCCAAATCTGATCATCTTCCAACATGTTATAAACATTTTGTTGTGATAAAACTTACTGCCCTGACATGATCACATAGGTCTAGTACTTGCTTTAAAGAAGATTATCATTCTTCACCTATCTAGTCTATGAATACGGGTCTGGTAATTTGGCTAATTCCTCCTGTGGTTTTTAATTTTGACTGCATCTGGACCTCTGAGGGAGATGGTATTTGATCACTTGTTGATATAGAAACTATTCATTAGGTAGCAAAAAGAAACAATAATTTTAAGATAGCCCATATTAAGTTCAAATGTATAAAGTATAATATAAACACTGAAAAAATGAAGTGGGAAACAGGAGTGCAGCTAGATGGAATTAACTTTGATTTTAATAGGGCGTCCTGTGCGAATAATTTACCCGCGATGTTCTGTCTGCCCAGACATTGCTGGTAGGCTGATGGACGCGGACAAGCCGGCCACCCGGTGACTTTATCGTCTTTATATCAGTGCTAACACCGGTAATTAGTCCTGGTGCAGCTGCTGCTTGGGCGGATTGTGTACACGTCTGTAAACCTACATGCGCCTCTTTAAATATGCGGCTGCCTGGTATCTGTGCGCGGCGCTCCGACTTAAATGACACAGAGAGCCGGGCGGGTGTCGGTCCCGCACCGCAATGCACGGAGAGCCCGGCGGGTGTCGTTCCCGCACCACAATGCATGGAGAGCCCGGCGGGTGCAAGGAGAATCTGTGCACGTGGGTTTGCAATTGTGAGTGTGTCTCTGCCTCACGCCCCCCAGACATCGCCGTGGTGGACATGAGTGATGTATTCCGACAGCCGTCTCTCTTCTACCACCTGGGCGTCCGGGAAAGCTTCGACATGGCCAACAACGTCATCCTGTATCACGACACGGACCCCGACACAGCCCAGTCCCTGAAGGTGCGTCTGCAGGCTGCCTTACACCCACGGACTGGTCTGGGGTCTGGGCGCACATTCACTCTGGTGAATGTGGAGTCTTCTCACGGATCAAAAAGCAAGCTGCTGCTGCATTTGGTGACATACTGTTTGTGATGCTTAGGAACAGTAATAATAATGACAGGAAAAACAGGGATTTAAAGCAGGCCTTAAATCAGCCTGCAGCACAGGCTTAGACCAGTTTTTGGTTTTAAAGCAAGGGAGCAGATGGCGGCATACAGGGGACCAACAGTTATGTAGGCACCCTGTTCCCCCCCCCCCGACACAATTAATACACAATTAAACAAAGAAATCGTGCCACATCACACTGAAATGTAATGACCACCTGTCATGAGAGGGACTTACTGATGACCAGGGTCGACTGCAAGCGGAGTTTATATTTCTTTTAATGAGCGTACTTTTTACTCCGTCTTTCATGAGTCCTATCCCCAGTTTAACGTAACGTAATTTATAATCTGCCCCTGGCTGGGTATGTATATTGTACGGGAATATTGCATTGTTGGATTTCACAACTATTCATCACACCACCTTTGCTCTGCTGCATTGGCTCATTTTTATTTTCGAAAAGTACATGCTGAAATCGTTCAACCACTAATGAGCGTAAAAAGGTTGCCGTGCACAACCAAACCAGGTCGCTCACGTAGTCCGTAAGTATGAAGCTATCGGCGTGAGCCAAAACAGTTATTATGGGAGTAAGTGTCGTAAACTCGAAACGTCTTATGTCGCGAACTCGTAACCCGGGGACTCCCTGTATATACATTGTGCTGGATGCAGTTTTGGTCACACAAACCAAAGTGGTATGCAATACAGAAAAAAACACAAAGATCTGTTATCTTTTAAAGCAGTGTAATTATACGGAAATTCTATATAATATATACTAATCCTGTGTTGGATGCAGTTATGAACACATTTTCCCCCCATATCTCAGGGTAATTTGTAAGTGCAACAAAGCTAACAATCTAACAAGAAATTGTCTATGCAAATTAGCAATAAATGTATGAATGTGTCCTCACAAAATACATACCATTACAGTGTGTTTATACTAGGCCTCAGTAAATTTCAACTTCCAACACATTGTAGAGAAGCCTACATGCTGTTTAGGCTGCTGTGCGACAGGCCATTTATAGATGATTTGCATTGACAGACAACGTGACAGTGTTTGTATGTCAGCCAGTGTCAATCAAAACATTTAGGGAATTGAACCATTAATCCAAATCACGCCAAATCAAGTGTGGCTGGATAATATTAAAAGATGCAACCTTTTGCTTATTGTTCGGTTCCCGCTGCTTCAAAAACTTCTCTGTTTGCCCCTGGCTTATAGTAGCCCTCAGATAAGCGTGCAGCACAAGCTTGGACCCTATGTGGGATTTATAGCAGGCCTCAGATCAGTGTGCAGCACACATTTGGACCTTATGTGGGGTTCATAGCAAGCCTCAGATCAATGTGCAGCTCAGGTTTGGACCTTATAAGAGGTTTATAGCAGGCCTCTGATCAATGTGCAGCACAGATTTGGACCTCATGTGGGGTTTATAGCAGCCCTCAGATTAATGTGCAGCACAGGTTTGGACCTTGTGTGGGGTTTATAGCAGGCCTCAGATCAGTGTGCAGCTCAGGTTTGGACCTTATGTGGGGTTCATAGCAAGCCTCAGATCAGTGTGCAGCACTGGCTTTAACTTCCCCTCTCCCTTAAGTCCAGAATGCGTGGTGGATGCGTATGACCTTTAGAGGCACATGTGTATATGCACAGAATCGCGTCTGGAATGCAGAGTGCCTCTCTCCTATGCCTGCATGGCCTCCGCCTGGCTGCCTCCTGTTGTCTTTGCATGCAGAAATGGAAGTTCCCAAGTACCCCTCTGCACTTCCTTCCCGAAAGCCTGACCTCGAGCTGTCCCTCATGGTAGATGTGACCCCCCTCCCACACGCATGGCTGCTCCAGGCATCCCAAGCCCCCTGATCACGCCGACATTGCAGCTCCTGTCGAATAGGAACATTCTGTAGCTCTCAGTTGAAGGTTCCGTCACAGGAGTGATTGTACAACATGCCACCACAGAGATAAAGTTCAGTTTTGGAATTAGCAGCAGCTGTATTGTGCACAGAACATGCAAAATGCAGCATTGGTCCTGGCTGACCTGCCTGTTCTCTGTTTAGTCACATTCAGATGGTTTTACTCTGTTGCATGTAGTAGGTTTTCAAGGCCGATAAATGACTAACCTCTGAGCTCCACCAATCTGTAGTGAAACTGATGTCTGTGATGTTTCATGTTCCCGTGATCTGTGCATGTGTGTAGCAACCAAATCATATTACACAGGCAGGCAGACATCAGTGAAGTAGTGCTGACTTGGGAAAGTGTAATGTTGTGCTAAGTGGTGAACGAGCTGATGAAATTCCTTGTCTTCCCCTACTGAAAATGGTTGATCATCCAGTTCACTTATCTCCATTATTTTAGCGCTTTTGTCTCTGTTGCTGCTAAATTTGAAAACTGACAAAAGTCTAAATATAGGCCAGGAATATCAGCCTAGATTGACACATAGGACTGGTACCAGTGTCCTGATTTTTATTGAACCTTGGCTTGATATCAAAATTTCAACCAAAACACCTTGGTTGGCTGTCCTGTTGCTTTCATGGCTTTAATGTGGAATGTATCATTCTGTGTTTCTGTGTTAATTGTCTGATCCGTTTCCCTCTTTTTAGGACATGGTGATTCAGAAGAACACAGTAAGTATCAAATTGGAGTAGGATCCCGATTCACTCTTCTCAGTCTGATTGGCCCACAGTAAGGGACAGTAATATCTATGAGTAATAGTGCAGAGAATGCTGGGAATGGCTCCCGGGGCCTCTTATCCAACCTCAGTGCTGCCCTGGTATGTTAATACCATCAGTGGCTGGATGATCCTTCCTACCATTGGTCAGCTCTACCACTGTGCATCCTAGATCAGGCCACCTAAGCCGGTAACAGCTGGTCAAGGTTTAATGGTAAGTGAACTACAACTGTTGCTATGCTGACAGGTTTGCCTGGATCGGGGGCAGGGGTGCTTTGGTTGTCATGGATAGGTATGTGGTAGCCGTGGTAACTGGCCAGATTCCATGCCCGTGGCTGGTTGGCATCAAGAGGGGACCCGTGATCCAAGATGTGTGGGTATTGTTAGTTGTTAGTTTTGAGGGGGGTTCGCTTTGATAGGGAACCTTCAGGTAGCTCCGGGGGAGTTCTCTATGTCCCGAAGCAACAGGAGGGATGCCTTCTCAGGTTACCTTCCTTTAACTGGCCTCTGCGTTGATCCCTGGATCTAATCTCTCCAGCGTCAGCCAGACAAGTTGTAATCCCGCAGTAAGTAAGAAATGCATCGTCATCACTTCCCCCCCGTGGTGATGGGAGCTTCAGAGGAGCTTGTTGATTTTCTTCATCAGCTCCATCCCTGTAACCATTCAGAAGGTGATCCTGCCAGATATCAGCCTCACCTCTACAGGAAGCATATTCTGGCTGATTCCCCAGTCACCACCCTCCGGGTGTAATGGAGTCAGACTCCTGCCCTGTATTTGGACTCCATTACATCTCTCTTTTTGAGCACTGTTTTGGCATTTTCATTGTGGCTCTCCAGTTGTGTAAAATCCCTGAACATGCAATTAAAAAGACAGCACTTCCGTGTCAAGAGCAGAGGTGCCAGTTATAGGAGTTGGGCAGATTCCTGGTCTTCCATAGAGCTTTTTATGATAACTTCATTGACTCAGGACTTCCCTGACCCAGATGGACATGATGATTTGATGTCATGCCAGTATTGTCCAAAGCCTCCCTTTTTTGTGTGGTCTCTCCCCCCTCATCTGGTCTCTCCCTCCTGCTATCTGGAGTAGGCCGGAAAGCCGCCCACCATGGGCTTTCCCTGGGTGCAGCTGCCTCCAGAGTATCGTGGCTCAGGCCTGAGAAACAAAGTATGTTTTGTCCTGCAGCGGTGCATGCTGGGTACTTGCCTAGGACACATGATGCTCGTATGCTGGATTCTCACGGCCTGCACTGTTTTGCAGTGTCTGCATGGAGATTTATTATGAGTGATAATAATATGACATTTTTGTAGAAGTTCCCCGTCTTAATTCTGTACGATGTTGTACTTGTAAGCAGCAATAAAGGAAGAAGCTCCTCATGAAGACAATACTTGGTGTTTTAACTTTTTGGTTTCCACCACGTTGAATATCTTCTTTATACTTACTGTTGTTCCGAAATGATAATAATTTTATGTCCTGAGTCCACCCATCTGCAACCGGCTTCCACACAGTTGTTCCAGAGGCTCAACATGGTGACTTGATCCCCACTATCGAGTAGCATGAACTCCTACATTTACGCACTGATTTGCCAGGCCCTCTGGGTGCACTGTGTGCCAATTTTAAGCTGAGCCTTTTACTGTCCATCGTGCAGATCCTGGGAGCAGACCCAGTATGAGATGTGATTACGATTTGTCATTTTATACCACTGCTGAAGACTGGAGACAGTGCAAACTAAAGAGACGTGTTATTCATATGAGTGCGGGTGGTGTTACTAGTGTCCGTGCATGGGCTGTATTGTGTTTCACGGCATGAAAGAGGCTTCTAATAGCAACTCGGGATGTAAGGTCTTCAACAGTCCCGAGGCGAGTGATACAATCTAACCAAACATTATTTTTAGAGCAGTAATAGTATGGAAAACATTTTTGGCATTTTGGCTGTTTACACTGTCCCAAAACTGCCCCCCTTGATTTTGCCCCCATGGTATCCTCCCCTACCCCCACAGGCATCTAGTGGGAACTACTACTTCATCCCTTATGTGATGACACCCAACCACGAGTACATGTGCTGTGAGAACGACGCCCAGCGTCGAGCTTCGGAGTACATGCAGCCCAGCTGGGACAGCCTACTGGGGCCACTCTGCGTCCCCCTTGTGGACCGCTTCACCAGCTTGCTCAAGGACATCCATGTGACCTCCTGGTAGGCCGGAGCCTCACGTTGGGTCAGCTGGCACATGTGGGAGTTACTGGGTTTGCGTGTTTACCTACTTCCTGCCCACTTGAAGAGGTGCTCACATTATGTGCTTCTGAAGAAAGCTTTCCATTAGTCTGCTTTACTCGTAGACCAACAAGTGCTTTGTTTATTGGCAGGGCTGCTTTTTATTCCCTAATGGTCTGTGTTTACCCACTGTTGGCATCCTGCCTGGTGTTGATTTCCTGCTTCGGGGAGAAACATCTTGAAATATTAGAGATGTGAGTCAGAGCAGGACGAGAGCCTGGCTGGTACAGCTCCCCAGGATGCCCATACTGCCGTCTTTAGCCTGAGTAACAAATGGAGCACTCCATCTTGCCCTGTCCTTTTCCCTACCATTGCTCCCTGCTCAGCGCATCCTTCAAGGACACACTCCTGAATGACATCCGGAAAGCACGGGATAAGTACCAGGGCGAAGAGCTGGCCAAGGAGCTAGCCCGAATCAAGCTCCGCATCGACAACACGGAGGTACTGACCCAGGATATCGTCATGAACCTGCTCTTCTCCTACAGAGATATCCAGGTATGACCCGAGGCTGCTGGCTTTTACTTGCACCATCCTCTGAACTGTGACCTCAGTCCCTTCTCTGCATCAGGATTATGATGCCATGGTGAAGCTGGTGCAGACCCTGGAGATGCTGCCCACGTGTGACCTTGCAAACCAGCCCATGATTCAGTTCCACTATGCCTTTGCACTCAACCGGTATGGATAACACACATCCTCATGCATGTTTGCACAGCTTCAGATGCTATCATTATATGGGTGTTCGCTCTGGGGTTTACTCGGTCTGAGGCCTGGACACTTGTAATGTGAGATGATGGTTCCCCAACCTGGGATGGGGCCTTTTGTGTGTGCAGGAGGAACAGCCCGGGGGATCGGGAGCAGGCTTTGCGTGTAATGCTGCAGGTGCTACAGTCATGTGATCACCCCGCCCCCGACATGTTCTGCCTGTGTGGTCGGATCTACAAGGACATCTTCCTGGATTCTGACTGCAAGGATACCAAGAACCGAGACAACGCCATCCAGTGGTATGAGGTCTTCCAACACCCGTCCAAACCTACTAGAGCTCTCCGCTGTCTGCTTCATGGCATGGCCTATGACCCTCTGCGTCCTGTTATCAAACCCCCCCAGGTATCGTAAGGGCTTTGAGCTGCAGCCCACGCTCTACTCTGGGATCAACCTGGCCGTGCTGCTCATTGTGGCTGGCCAACAGTTTGAAAACTCCATCGAGCTGCGGAAGATTGGTGAGGAGTCATGGTGGAGGACACCATCTCCGAGGATCTTTTGACTCGCATGTCTCACCCTGCCTCGCGCTGCCGTGCCTGGCTGCCTCCCCAGGTGTGAGACTGAACAGCCTGCTGGGTCGAAAGGGCAGCCTGGAGAAGATGAACAACTACTGGGATGTAGGCCAGTTCTTCACCGTCAGCATGCTAGCCAACGACATTTCCAAGGCGGTGCAGGCAGCCGAGAAGCTCTTCAAGCTCAAGCCCCCCATCTGGTACCGGTTCATACTCACCTGCTCTGCCTTGTACTGGTTTTGGACTCCCTGAGACCGGTGTGGTATTTGTCTGTCCTCCAAATTTAAATGACTTTATTCAAGTAATTATTGGGATACTGAAGCAGGTGGTGTTGGAGGTGTGAATCGAGTCCTAACTAAATCATGTTCTGGAACACGGGGTCCAGGTGTGAACCTCTATTCAAAAACACCTTGGATGGAGTTCCGGTTTTAATCAAAGCTATTCAGGTTGGGTACGGTGCTTCAGGGCGTGCGATCAGGACCTTTTCCGTGTACTGAGATGTTCTGTATTTTGTGCTTTACCACCTTCTGTTTATAGCCACATATTCTCGTTCACCAGGTACCTTCGTTCCGTGGTGCAGAACTTACAGTTGATCCAGCGGTTTAAGAAACAGAACCTGGAGCACTCACCTCAGAGGGAGAGGCTAAACTTCTGGATGGACATCATTGTGGAGGCAACCCGGGGAGCCACCAACGGGCTGCGATTCCCAGTACTGACAGTCCCTAAGCTCTGATACCGATATCGTGCAGCTGCACCAGGCGTGGTACCAGGGGTATCATATTGATAATCACATCAGCAGCTATGAGCAGTGCGTGCTGTATTTGACCATACCATCGCACCACAGCTGATTACACCATTCAGTCGGTGACAGCGTATGCCAGTGTCGACATCCAGCCCCAGAGGGCGTTCAGCCTCCTCTCTCTTCCCCTCCACCAGGTGCTGATCCTGGAGCCAACCAAGGTCTACCAACCTTCGTATGTGTCCATCAACAGTGAGGCGGATGAGAAGAATGTATCGATCTGGCACGTGTCTCCGGCAGAGACGGTCAGGCCCCCCTGCCCGGCACTCTCTCTCTGCCCTTGACCCTGGGTCTCACGTCCACTGTGACTCAATACCGATCAGCCTCCTCACATTGCTGTCTGATATCCAGTGCAGGCTTGCCAAACTGATGCATGACAAGCCGTTCCTTTCACACTATAAATGGTAATAGAGTAGCAATGGTAATAATAATAATAGTGTGTAGTAATTTTTTAAATGTAGAATTTTCTTTATGCTTTTTAGAGCTGATATAGTTTTTTTGTGTATGACCTTTCAAATCAAAAATAAGTCCATTCATAAGTTGTCTGCCAAATGCTATGAATGTAAATGAAATAATGATAATAATATTAAATGAATCTCTGTATCTCTCACATCTTCTCTCTCCTTCTCCCCCTTCCCCTCTGAACTCATGCTGGGACCCAGAAGGGCATTCATGAGTGGAACTTTGCAGGCACGTCCATCAAAGGCATCAGGTAGACGCGGCCAAAGACAGTCTCCTGTTTCCACACTTAGTCCCTAGCATTGATCTCATGGGAGCTTGCATCCACAGAGGCTCACAGGTCATGCTTGGCAGGAGAGTCAGACTCCAGCTTACTTTAACTTGCTTAAGCTATAGGTGCTGATTCCTGTTAACCCCACACCCTGCAGTCTCCAGGGTGGGGCTTTAGGAGCCCTGATGTGTGCAACCAGCATATTGGCTAACAGAGAGCATTAATGCAAGTGCATGGCCTCTGAGCTGCACTCATGCTCTTTGTGTCATATTAAGTTATATTAATTTAAATGTAAGCATTAAGTTTCAGGAGTGATTATATATAAAATCACACAGGTGTGTGTCTGTGTCGGTTTGTGACTTAGGGTTTGTGGAGTAGGGCTTGAGTTATAGTTTATGGGTTCGGGGTAAGCTCAGGGTTTGTGGGTTTTCTCTTACATGTTGGTTGGGAGTTCCTTGTTACTCAGATGCTGTTTCTCAATTAGAATCCTATTAATCTAGCTGGTAAAAACTGGTTCAGTACGCAGTTCAAGTTTGAATGTTGAGATCCTCAAAAGACCCCTTGGGAAAAACAATGTTTTGTCGCTGGCATCTGAAATAATCAGATGGTGATTTATTACTGGCCATAAAATGTCCTCCCTTAAGAGTGGGAGGCGTGGGAAGATGGAGCATGGGGCAGAACTAGCTAGTTGAGGTCTCCCAGGCTAGTGCAGGTCGGGGCAAATGCTTTCTGACCTTTGACTGGTCTTCCTGGTTACCATGGGCTGGCTCACACAGCCCTATTTGTTGTTCTGCTAAACTGAGACAGTTATCCATCCCTCCATTTTGAGTGTAATAAAGGCCTTTTACTCTTAGCAGCTGCATACTCTTTATGCCCCCTTGGTGTACACACACACACTATCACCCTGGCTTGTTTGGAGATACACTCAGGACCAGACACCAGCCACAGTGGTGGCCACCTTAGCTCCTGAGGCTAGATTGAGACCATTGGTGGGCCTTTATCTGCTGGTCCTCTGATACCCACCACTTTCCCTCCTCAGTATCTCCAAGTTCGACGAGCGCTGCTGCTTTCTGTACGTCCATGACAACTCTGACGATTTCCAGATCTACTTCTCCACTGAGGACCAGTGTGGCAGGTGACCCAGACTCTCATTGATGGGGTCAGCTGAAAGTGGGGTGGGGCTTGGACAGATAGGCTTCAAGTTAAAGGAGACGTTCCTCAAAGTGCAACCCTGCACTGCACACCTGGCCAGTCCCTTTAACTGTCAAGTGACCCTTATTATCCTTCAGCTCCCTGAATCTGCACCATTTGTTGAGTTGACATTTAGAGCTCAAATCTGGGATGAATGGATATTTGGTCATTGGCCATACCTTTGGGTCTGGGCAGGCTGTTCAATTAGGGATTTGATTAGCTTATCAGTTAAGTTGCTTTTGTTGGCAAGGTTTACATTACATTGACTGTTCTATGTCTAGGTTCTGTTCCATGGTGAAAGAGTTGATTTCGGATGGGTCTGGCAATGCTGTGGAGCTAGAAGGGGAGGGTGAAGGAGACACACTAGAGGTAAGTGTGTGTGTTTTGTAGATGTATGACGCTTGTCAGCCTTGCTCATTTTGTGTCTTTGCACGCACGTTATGGGTGTGTTAAAAACTGCCTCGGTACCACAGTACGAGTATGACTACAACGAGAACGGGGACCGGGTGGTGCTTGGGCGGGGCACCTACGGAGTGGTGTATGCTGGGAGAGACCTGAGCAACCAGGTGCGCATTGCCATCAAAGAGATCCCAGAGAGGGACAGCAGGTAAGGCTATGCCTGGGACTTGGCGCCCTCTGCAGTTTTGTGGCAGGAATGACACCTCAGGGCAGCTAATTGAATTGGACAGTCTTGAATTATTTAGAAGGGTTTTATCACAGAATATGAAGAGCAAGGTTGAAGACCATCAGTATGTTGTCACCCTACCAGGTACTCCCAGCCGCTCCATGAAGAGATCGCCCTGCACAAATACCTGAAGCATCGCAACATTGTGCAGTACCTGGGCTCTGTGTCTGAGGATGGTTACATCAAGATATTCATGGAGCAGGTCCCTGGAGGTATGGATCGTCATGAGGCTCTCTGCCTTGGGTCCTGGGATTGCAGCATAATTATTGCTTTCCAGAAGCAAGCTCAGATACCAATTCATGCATATCTGTGAAGCAGATAGCTTGTTTTCATAACCGAGGAATGGAGAGTAGGTTCTCTATTTGGCTGTTAACCTTTCATCCTGACTTTGTCTAGGGAGCCTGTCAGCCCTTCTGCGCTCTAAGTGGGGCCCCCTAAAGGAGGCCACCATTGTCTTCTACACACGGCAGATCCTGGAGGGACTGCGTTACCTGCACGAGAACCAGATTGTCCACCGAGACATTAAGGTACCAGCTAATGGTGTCTTCATGCCATGACTCCACTGAAGATTGTCCCACAATATTCACAATATTGGGGTATCAGGCCTTGGCTTCACCCTCCTCTTTCACCCCTGAAAGTTCAGGACAAGCTCACAGAGTCCTTGTAGAGCTGAGCTTAAACCTTTGACAGCCTCCCCCGCTTGAGTGTATCTACCTAAGATTGGTTTGATTATGGGCAAGAGGGATTATGACACATCCATGAAACATAGGTCTGCTTCTGCTATGTGTTTGTCCCTCTATAGGGTGACAATGTCCTGGTGAACACCTACAGTGGGGTCCTCAAAATCTCTGACTTTGGTACATCCAAGAGGCTAGCTGGAGTGAACCCCTGTACGGAGACCTTCACCGGTAGGTTCTGGTGGTCTTCTCCTTCCTAACCCCACCTACATCGTTCTCTATCCTATACTCCCTGACCATCGTCAGGTTGGTATGGCCATGTCAGCTCAGGTGTCCCTGAAAATGGCAGATTACTGTGAGATGCGGTCTAACAGTCCTTATTGTTGGGCATTGGTTCTGTGAATGTGATCTTCATTCTACTACTAAACAATTACTAAAAAGTCCCTTGACCTAACTCCAGGACAGCAAAATGCATGCTTCCAGATTACTGATAACATGCCTTGGTAGGGTCTTTGTCTTTAACTGTCTACTCAGATAAAACCAGCCAGGTTAGTTGGCAGAAATGTCAAAGGGGACTGATCCCTCATGAACACTAAGGCTCCATTTCCGGCTGATAGGCCCCACAGTTCCCTCCTCCCCTGAGCCCATAGAGAGAGAGCTCTGTTGTGGCCTTTCTCGGGTAACATCTACCACTTTGGGTTTAGGGTGCACCCATTTTCTCTGTCCATGCCAGTCCTCTCTGCCTACTGCAAGAGCAGCTGACACTGGGCCTTCCTTGAGTCGCTTGTTGACTCTCGCCAGCCCTCGGGCGCAGGGTTAAGTGGCCCTCGGCCGTTCACATCATTAGGCCACCCTGCCAAATTACATCTGCCTGTGCAGAGCGCAGTAACATGGACAATTAGGCCAGCATCCGGGAGTGTGTTTGCATTTAATGAATGTGTGCTGGAGCGTGAAGGCAGGTGCCCAGCACTCCGCGGCACCCATTCTGTGGCCCATTCTGGCCGGCTTGTGCTCCAGCAAGTGCCTCTGCCACAAGAATTTGTGTCCTTGCCTCCTCCATATCTCCCATTATCTTTTGTCACCATTATTATTAACACTATAAATATTAATATTCATCCTAGTTGCGTTTGCTTAAATTCAAGTTATACTGAGCCAGTTATTGTATTGAAGTAGTTCAGGTTACATTAGCAGCTTGTGTCTCTCTGTACTGCCCCCCTCAGGCACCCTTCAGTACATGGCCCCTGAGATCATTGACAAGGGCCCAAGGGGGTATGGAGCCCCTGCCGACATCTGGTCCCTGGGCTGCACCATCATTGAGATGGCCACCGGGAAGCCCCCCTTCCATGAGCTGGGCGAGCCACAGGCAGCCATGTTTAAGGTCAGGAGGTCGGGGTGGCATCGGCAGCACTGTAGAGGGGACAACATTCACACGAACATCCCCCTCGCCTGTCCCTCTTTTCAGTTATCATTTTAACCTGTCCTCTGTCCTGCTTCGATGCAATAAATTTTGTTGTAGTGTCTTACGGACATATGTCCCTCACTCATTACCATCTGTCCCCACATTTTGTCAGCCATGCGGCCTGTCCCAGTCACAGCTCTGTCCCGCTTCAGGTGGGGATGTTTAAGATCCACCCTGAGATCCCAGAGGCCCTTTCCACTGAGGCAAAGTCCTTCATCCTGCGCTGCTTCGAGCCAGACCCCAACAAACGGGCAACGGCAGGCGACCTCCTCAAGGACGTGTTTGTGCGGCAAAACATCAAGGGCAAGAAGAGCAAGATCGCCTTCAAGCCATCAGGTAGCCGTGGTTCCTCGCCTGAAGGGGACCGTCACGACGATGAGTGGCAGAACCAAACGGTGCAGCTGGTATCCATGTTGTGGTTCATGAATGTGGCCTTTCGGGTTGTGTGGTGGCCCTAACCTTGCCGCCTATCAACATGGACACTGAGATGTGCCATAACCCAGCTCCCTAGTCCCCCCTCGCTGGATGTTGTCCCCCTCAGTGCTCAGGACACTGAAAGCCTCCTACTGACCGCTTGAGATGTCTTGATGTACCAATGCATTGAATAACATTTGCTGGGTGTGTGATTGTCGAAGGAGTTTGGGTGCCTTTCGTGATGATGATGATGCAGTCGATGAGGAGCTGCTGCTCGGTTTAGGGTGATCCTGCAATGGCTGCTTTGGTGGCATCTTGGATTAACCCCTTGTCTCCCTCTCTCCTCTCCGGGGCTTGGACATACTCCCCTTTTGCTGGTGCTCTGTCGGGCTAGTGTGGCAAGGTTTGTGCCAGTCAGTTATTCCTTTCTGCCTCTTTCTCCATCTTCCTCTGGAAATACTGCACCCCCTTCTTTGCGATGGAGCCATTGAATGTCCTGCTCTGCGTATCCCTGTCCCTCGGAGACCATGAGACCACGTTTCTCTTTCAGATTTCCTGTTACTTTTTCCCCATGCTCATCTTTGTACATTTGATGTCTGTGGGTAATCTCTCACTTGCTCCTCTTGTTGGGAGAAAGAGACAGAGTGAGGGGTGATGAGGTGCCCCGCATGTGGCCAACCCTCACTGGCCCCGCATGTCCACCTGCAGATTACCTCCGGAGCGTCTCGTTCCCTGCACAGCTACAGACAGAGGCTACTGGGAGCAGCAGCAGCGAGCATGGCTCCATCTCGCCCGAGTGCGACTCGAAGCAAGACGTCTTCTTCGAGAAGAAGAAGCGCTCGGCCTCAGAAAACCTCATCAAGCCGCCAAGTTCTAACTATCTCAGGTGAGGAAGGCTGTTCATGGTGGGAAGGTGGGCTGGTCTTCCTCAGATAACCTCTGTAATGTGACCCCAAAGAGAACTTGCTGACCCCGGGTGAGGTGGCGCACCGGCGTTGGCGGTATTTATTGTGCGCTGGTATTTATGCAGCAGTGTCCTCAGTTGTGCCGGAGAATTCCCCGGTAACTGTGTTTGCACAGCCATGCGTGTTATTGGCGAGACAGATGGGACGGTGCGGCGTTCCGGCTTTGTGATCCGGATCTAATCCGATAATGTGCCCAGTGCCCACAGTTACGGTATCTTTACGATGCTGCTTGCCTGCCCTCGTGATCCTCCTCAGCTGGGAGACCCTTGCATGTGTCAACACTGTGCCGCCCCAAACGCCGCGTATGTCACATGCGTACGCACAGGAGCCTCCAGCCCTTTAAATGCACATGACGCTGCCTGCCTTTAAAGCCCTTTATGGCGGAGCTTCCTGTCACATTTTGTGCACTTCCGGGAATGATGCCGCACTTTGGACAGAGACTTGTGACTGCAGAAGCACAACATGGTGGCTTCTCTTGTCCCGGCACCATCTGCCCTTGCCGCTGTGCGGCGGCCTTGTGACACCTTGTTGCCCCGTTTCCCTGCAGTGTCCCTGATGAGGTCTCTGTCACCGAGGACCGGAGTGCACCCCCCTCCCCTGAGGACCGGGACTCTGGGCTCTTCCTGCTGAAAAAGGATAGTGAGAGGCGGGCCATCCTCTACAAGGTCCTCAATGAGGACCAGGAGAAGGTAATCTCCAACCTGATGGAGAACCACATACAGGTAAGGTACTCCTACCTGCTCACGGTATATACGTGTTTGTGTTTGACCGATACTCTCATTGGTTGCCGCGTACCATTTGACTGCAGTGCCGATGTATTTTCTGCTCCACAGGGCAGTGAGGAGCTCAAGCTCTCTGTGGATCACATCAAGCAGATCATCTGCATCCTGCGTGACTTCATCCGCTCCCCCGAGCGACGTGTCATGGCGACCACAATCTCCAAGCTCAAGCTGGACCTGGACTTCGACAGCACCTCCATTAACCAAATCCAGCTGGTTCTTTTTGGGTTTCAGGACTCGGTGAGTGGATGTGCTGGGGCTCAGTGGGAGATTGATGCAAAGGATCGAGTTATGCCGCACAATGTGTTTTGGTTGCCGCTAATTACCCATCCATTCAACCCCCATAACGACGGTAACCAAGTCCACTGAGCCTATCACGTATAACAGAGCGGTGGAGGAAAGAGGGAGAACATGGCAGCTACATACCAGCAGGGCCGGGGCGGGGCTTGAACCTAAACCCTGTGGAGGAGTTCCAGATGTAAATAACAATGCGTGGAGATGTCAGAGGGTGGCACAGGGGCAGGGGGTCCAGGAGGTTTTGTAAAGGATACTCCTATGGGGCTCAGGTTCAAGGATGAGGAACAGCAGCTTTGCTCTCCTCAGGTGAACAAGGTCCTGAGGAACCACCACATCAAGCCCCACTGGATGTTTGCCATGGACAACATCATCCGGCGCGCCGTGCAGGCGGCCGTCACCATCCTCATCCCCGGTGAGGTTTGCTGTGTCTGTCTGGGTCAGCTGACGGCCGGTGCATGAGCAGAATGGAGTGTGCGTGACAGAGGGGAGGCGTCCCGGGTGTTTGTGAGGGCATGACTCAGCAGGTAGGAGCAGCAACAGCACAACACCCCAGGGCCCAGAGTGATGCTGCCCGAGCCAAACAGAACCAGGGCTCCCCCTGCTGGCCGGCAGCAACGAGAAAACAGCCTATCGCCATGGCAATGCAGTCTCATTTGCAATGTCTGTTCAGTCAGAGCTTGTTTCCTGCGCTTCCAGACCAGGCTGAATTTCTGCTTACATCACACTGAAAATGTGGCATCACCATTAACTGTCTCTGTAATTGTGATTATGGTCTAAAATTTCATAGATAACAGGAATTATTATGGCAGCTCATTACAGGCTGAGAGCGGACTGGACCAGCGCCCTCAGCATGCAGTGTGGAAACGCAGACTGCCGTGTAACGCGACTTAATGTCTGCTTCCGGGTAACAGAGCTGCAGACGCACTTTGGTCCTGCGTCTGAGAGTGAGGGGGCAGACAAGGATGCCGACGAGGTAGACGTGGAGGAGGACGGCGATTTTGAGACGGCTGAGCCAGCAGCGCCAGAGGATCCGGGTCTCACATCAGGGGTCAGCACCCTGAGCTCCGTGCAATCCCAGGAGTCCCAGCGGCCGAACCAGCCACACCTGCTGGGGACGCAACTCGGCCGACTGAAGCAGGAGACCAACCGGTATGGGGGGGGGGGGCTGTTGGCTGGGTTCAGACGTGTCAGAAATCAGTCACATGATGCTGTCTCTGGCAGTCTTGTGTGTTTGGGGTCTAAATACATTTCTAGATAAAGAAGCCACCGTTGATGAAATCTGCAGCATGTCTATGGTGTGAGTGGGATTGTGGGATGGCTCGGTCCCATCTTGCAGGCTGCTGGAGGACTTGGTGCAGAAGGAGAAGGAGTACCAGCAGGTGCTGAGGCAGAGTCTCCAGCAGAGGGCGCATGACCTGGAGCTGATGCGAGTCAAGAGCCGGCCTATCGGTAAGCACACACAGGCAGAGCAAGAGGCTGGGACATGACATTTATATTTACATTACATTTACAGCATTTTGCAGAGACCCTTAGCCAGAGCAACTTACATAAGTGCTTAAAGACTCCATTAGTAAATACTTTCTGATACTGGTTCAGTAGAACTGAGGCTAGGAATACTATGTCTAATACTCTGTTGGGAAAAGACCAGAAATACCTTTTTATTTTTTTATATTAAGAGTGCAATACTGTAAGTGCTAAAGCAAATACTTCTGAAAGAGGTAGGTCTTCAGATGTTATTTGAAGATACCCAACGACTTGGTTGTTCAAACATCTAGGGGGAGTTCATTCTACCACATTGGTGCTAGAACAGAGAAGAGCCCAGAAGCATGTCTTCCTTGCACCTTGAGAGAAGATGGGACCAGTGCTAGAGAATGGGAGAGAGCGTAGTGCAGTGCAGGGTATGATGAGATCTTTTAGGTAGGAGGGTTCTGGACCACTTTTGGCTTTGAAGGCGAGTATCACTGTTTTTAATCTGATGCAGGCAGCCACGGGAAGCCAGTGGAGGGAGCATAACAATTGAGTGGTGTGGGAGAACTTGGGAAGGTTGAAAACAAGTCAAGCAGCTGCATTCTGAATCAGTTGCAGAGGGTGAATGGCACTTAGTAGCAAACCTGCTAGGAATGAGTTGCAGTAGTCGAGGCGTGAGATGATGAGGGATTGAACAAGTATCTGAGTAGCCTGTGTGAAAAGAAATGGACGAATGCTTCTGACAGGACACATATGTAGCCAGCACCAACACTGATGCTGCACTGTTCCTGCACTAATGTATCCAAACCCTCCAGCAATGAGCCTCTCCTTCCTGCCACAGACACCCACCCGCCCTCCATATTTCACATCCCAGCTGATGTGGAGCCTGACAAGGAGCTGACTGATTGGCTGAAGGACCTGGGTGTGGATGCAGATACTATAGAGAAGGCAAGTATGCTAGAACGGCCTGCTGGGATGCGGCCTGGGTGTGGGGCAGTTTGGGTAGCCTTCTGGAGAACCTGGAGCACTCCTGGTGCACTGGGCCTACAGTCAGAAGGATATAGTTCGCAGCTCAGAAGGTCAGGCCTGTATTGATGAGCTATATACTTAACTCAGCAACACTGGAGTGTGTGACAGAATAAAGCAGGAGAAAAGGGTGTTTATGGCAGGAAAAGTAGAGAGCTGCTTGTTAGGACTGAGACCTGCACCCCTCTCTCTGGCTGCTCCTCGTCCGTCCCGAGTAGCAGAGCTCAGACTGCCTACCCTGTCGTCTCTCTGCTGCAGTTTGTGATGGAGGACTACACTCTGAATGACATCCTCAGTGACATCACCAAGGAGGACCTGCGGTTTCTACGGCTACGGTGAGCCGTGTTCCTGCTGCCTGTGTGTCTGTGCTGAGGAGCTGTGAGTGTGCGTGTGACTCCATGCTGTGTGAGTGTGTCTCAGCAGGCTGATCCCCAGTGCAGACTGTTATAAACCTACATCTGCGCCCCATGGGGGGTCTGGGTGGAGTAGGGGCGGAGTCCTCTGCCGGATCTGGAGGGCCATCCAGAGGCACCGTGGGCGGGAGCAGAGGAAGCAGCTGAGGGCCGGTGAGGTGACGGATGGCTGAGCTGAATGGCCCATGTGCAACAGCGCCCCCCGCAGGACTCTGGATGAAAAAGCCGGACACTCCCACACGCATACAGGAGTGCAGCAGCTTTATTTACACACATGGACACACACTCTCTGCTCTGCTGAACGCTAAGCATTCAGTCTGTGTGTTTCTGCTGTGACCTTCTTGGTGCAAAGGGCACAGGACTCTTCAAAATGCATCAGCTGAAGGGGAGAGATCAGAGTTTGGCAGCTCTCACACTGTACACAATTTTTAAAACATTACACTTTGACCGGACTAAACTCAGAGTCATGCTGCTGTTAGGATGTGCTACTCTCAGGAGCCAGAAGAGGGAGCTGAATCCCAGCCTGCTACATCCTTTTGTCCTTCTTCAAACCACTCCCATTGGCTGCTCTTCTGTAAAGCATAAGGGACAGCTTACATGAGGTCAGCGCAAACAGGAAGTTCACTGTGGAACCATGCGACTGTAAGGAGGCCGTATTTCTGTGGGCAGGGGGGGCCTCCCTGGACAGCACCACCTAGTGGACAGACCACTCCACTTCTGCCCTTGGTGACCCAGAATCACATGTGCCTTTCTTGTATTAACTGTCCGTTTTCAGTCCTTGCTGTTTATGACTTCATGCTCCCCTCCAATAGCCACTTTGGTCTGTGGTGTTTTCATGGTCACCTTCCTGTGTCTGCTGTGACACAGGGCCTCCCTCATGCCCCCTACTGGTTTATCACAGCACCCTCTTCATAGGCCATTCTGATATTTTCTGATGCCTGTGGGTAATTGATAAAAATCCTTGGTACCGAGTTCTCTCCAGCCGCCCATCTTCCAAACCCGCTTAGCCAGTGCCGGGACACAGGGACCCTGGAGCCGATCCATCACTAAATGCTGCTGTATCTATGCAGGACTGTCTCTGCTGGCAGCGGCAACCTGGACCATGTGCCCCGCGGCTCGGCAGATGGGGGCTGGGGGGGGGGGTCTGAGCTCAGCCAGCAGGGTCCGGAGGCCAAAGACAGACTCTGTCCCTCCAGGGTGGCTCAACTCCTCCCTGTTTTTATGTATGTGACTCTCAGGCTCATTCATAAACGCCCTGCAGTGGCTTGGTGGGTTTGGACACCGCGCCTGTCATGGGAAAGTCCCTCGGCAGAGTGATGTCACCATGGGGCCCTTAGCACTAACTGCAAATGCGTTTCGCTCTGGGTTAAACCGTCTGCTAAGTACATAAATAAAGTAAATAACCCTGTGTCTCCCGAATGTGAGGCAGGAGTCCACAGCACATGGCCACCAGGGAGAGCTGAGTTTGCACACAGACTCACTGATGTTTAACTCAGAGGTTGGCAATGAGGCTAAAATGTTTCCAAAAATCTTAACATCTTTCTGTAACTCTTCTGCTGATGTGTGACATTTCCTTGTTCCTCTTTGTTTTATGATTTTTACTCACAGCATCACAATGTGTTGAAACCACACCCGCACACAAACTTAAAACATTAATACAACCCAGGTATGTATCTATGAATTTAATAAAATGTAATATTTAATGACAGCCACCTTGTCTGTGTTTTGCTTTTATATTTATTTGTTATTGGTGTGAAAACGGCAGCCTCTTGAGCCGGACACAGGGATAGCACTGACCTCTGTGGTGCATCGGAAGTGCAGTTTCTCCCAGAATGCCAAGCGCTGGAGGAATCTGGGCCTGGAGCCTTAAAAAGAAGCCTGACTTCCTGTGTTCTGGTACAGACCAGTAACATATATTTACTAGACCTGCTATCATCTGGCTGCAAGTGCGACGGTCTGACGCCACATTGGAGATGGCAAAGCAATCCTTCACACTGGGCAGCTTCTGGCTGCAGAAAGAGGCGTGGATCCTGCTCCAATGATATAACCTTCTACCTGTTGGTGTGTTTACTGGTCATTGTATATTCCTGTATTTACATTTGTGTGATATTCTCTTGCAAACATGCATTATGCAATCTTCAGAATAGCGCTGGCCAGTAAACCTGTCCATCCGGTATACTGGCTACCATTTCACATACGGTACAGTATGAATGTTTTAAATGCCACCATACTGTAGCATAGCTGAAATGACAGCTGTAACGCGTCAGTTTTATGTGTCTGTCCCGAAGCCACTACATAGAGAAGTTAAACAGTATCTAGACGACTTATTAAACAGAGGCTGGATCCAAAAATCAAGATCACACTACTCTCCCATTCTATGTGTGCAGAAGAAAAATGGTCTTCGCTTGTGTTGCGATTATTGAGAACTCAACCAGAAGTCTCTTCCTGACTGGCATCCCATTCCCCGCATACAAAATTTGCTGATAGCTTACATGGTAGTGCCTGCTTTTCAGTATTAGACCAAGGCAAGGCCTACCATCAAGGCTTTATGGAGGAAAGTAGTAGGCCACTCAACGGCTTTATAATGCCTTGGGGCTTATATGAGTGGATCCGGATCCCTTTCGTTTTGTTGGCAGCTCCGTCGGAATTTCAGCGGAGCATGGAAGAGTGCCTAGTAGGACTGAGAGATGAGGTTTGCCAGCCGTATCTAGATGATAATTTAGTACACAGTCAAACCTTCGAGGACCATTTGAGAGATCTGAGAACTGTGCTTTAGCGTTACCAACAACATGGGGTGAAGCTGACTGCCACAAAATGTGAGCTCTTCAAAAATCAGGTCAGGTTTCTAGGGAAACTGGTAACTAAGGAGGGTTATACAATAGATCCAGCTGAAGTAGCTCCGGTACAAGAAATGAAGAACAGAAAACCAGCTACAGTGGGTGAGTTGAGGAAAATACTGGGGTTCATCTCCAACTACCGAGCTTCCAAATTTCTCTTAGATAGCGAAGCCTCTTTCTGCTTTGCTGTGTGGCGAAAAACCAACCAGTGGAACGCCAATAGGCAACAAGAAACGAAGAAAGCAAAAACAAAGCCAGGTACCCTCACACCAACGCATAACATGGACCGAACACCATAGTGCGGTACTGAGTCAGCTGATTGATCACCTTTCAAGTCCCCCTCTCTTCGGGTACCCAAACTTTGACGAACTGTTAATTCTGCATTGCGATGCGTATCAAGATGGATTAGGAGTGATGCTCTACCAAAGACAGGAGGGAAGGTTAGTGGTCATTGCTTACGGGTCTCGTACCCTCTCTGCACCAGAGAGGAACTACCATCTCCACTCCGGGAAGCTAGAATTCTTAGCAATGAAATGGGCCATATGTGAGAGATTTAGGGACTATTTGTATCATGCTTCATGGTTTATAGTATATACAGATAACAACCCTCTCAAAAGTGTGCTGACTACAGCTAAACTCAATGCGACCATGCTGAGGTGGGTGGCTGAACCAGCCGACTTCAGATTTACCATTAAGTATAGGCCAGGAAAGTCAAATGCTGATGCGGATGGATTATCAAGGATGCCACTTTAAATAGAGAAGTACATGCTTACCTGTACACAACAGATAAAGCCGGAAATTCTGTCCAGTGTCTCCAAGGGTGGTCAAGAAGAGGATTCACTGTTGAGGCAGGTGAAACAGTATGTCACACAGGATCAGTGGCCAAGGGTCAAGGATGCTCATGGCGAATTGGCTGTGTTTGCAAGAGCGAAATCTAAGTTATTAATTGACACTGATGGTGTCCTCCGACGACAAACAAAAACATGAACACCGCTAGTCGTGCCTTCAAGGAGTTTAAGGAGTTGCACTAAGAGATGAGATACTTAGGTGTTGAACGGATGCTCCATCTAGTCCATGAGCACTTTTTCTGGCCTCACATGCAGAGGGATATAGAACATCACATTAACAGGATATGTAACTGTGTAAAGCGGAAAAGACCACAGAAAGCCATAAGAGCACAACTGACCAGTATTGTGATGACCCCTTTGAGCTGGTGTAATTGACTTCATGCACCTAGAGAAGTGTAAAGGAGGGTTTGAATATATCCTTGTGGTCATGGGCCATTTCACCCAATTTGCTCAGGCGTATGCTTGTACAAATAACAGTGCTCGTACAGCTGCTGAAAAAATATTGCGAGATTTCATCCTTAGATTTGGCTACCCGACCAAATTAGATTATTTGCAGAGCTTCTCGCGCTCCCACCCCCAGGGGAATGGTCAGGTGGAGCGCTTTAACCGCACCCTTTTGGCCATGTTGCGCACCTTGGATGATGAAGCCTAAACTGATTTGGAAAAGCTCGCTTGCCAAATTGGTGCATGCCTATAATTGCACACGCAATGAGTCCACAGGATATGCACCCTACTACTTGCTCTTTGGACGTAACCCCAAATTGCCCATTGATATTATGTTTGGCATCCCGACCACTGATGGCAGTATATCTCATCACAAGTATGCAAAGAAATGGAAACAGAGGATGGAGGAAGCCTACAAATTAGCCTCTAAGGCGGCAAAGGCTTGTGGAAAAAGAGGAAAAGAATGGTATGACAGGAACATTCAGGCAGCAGAGCTATATCCTAGCTGCAGAGTTCTGATTCAAAACTTGACAGAGAGGGGTGGACCTGGGAAACTGCGATCATTCTGGGAGGAAAAAGTGCATGTTGTTGTGATGAGAAAATACCCAGACAGTCCAGTTTCTGAAGTCGACCAGAGGATGGTCAGGGTCGCACCCGAGTGCTCCACCGGAATCTGCTGCTGCCCTGCGATTTCCTGCCCATTGAGAGACAGATTCCAAAAAAAGGGGCTGAGAAGAGATATAAAGAGAAATATTGACCAACACCACAGAACCGGGAACCCGAGTCCTCCTCAAGAGGCGAAGAGGATGAATGGGCATGCAGTGGATGGCCCAGAGGGCAATGCCAAAAACAAACTTGGAGCAACCTTAGGGCAGAGGCTGAAAAGTTCCAGCCACTGGCTGCAACGCCAGCCACTGTCAGAGATGATCGGATTGGGGAACAGATCCTGTGGACACCGGAGGCAGATAGAGAAGAAGAATTTATTATCAAAGGCTGAGTTAGATGATGAAGTGACAGCTGACCCGGGAGAGGATGCTGAGCTTGAGGCAACTAATAACAATGGCACCAGCGTAGGCACCAGCAAGACAATATCCTTTGAGATTGCGAAATACAATATCACATATGATAGGCTGGCACATCCCACATTTAACTAAATGGAATTTTAAATTTCTTCTGCCTCAGGGATGCAGATGCTGATGCAATTTTTTTGTCACGAATTTGTTAAAAATTATTGATTGGAAATGTGTTCAAAAGAGAAATGTTTAGAAAATGTTACTGTATTTCAAGTTAATAGAGGCCTAAAAGAAAGTCAGTTTACACATAGAAAGTCACAATGCCGGGTTACGCAGAAGTAGTAGTTGTTATTGTAGGACAAGTCGGTCTGGAAATGAGTACTAGTAAAAGTCCATACAAAAAGATGGAGAAAAGTGGTTAAGTTTTGGGGAGAAGAATGAAATTTGATGTGATTGTTGACAGGTCAAAGGCCACGCCAATGTCAGTCCAGACAACCTTCCTGTGGACACAGCGGAGTAAACAGCTGGGTGTTGTAGTGCACAACAACACCAACTGTTCAACACATGACATTTAAAAGGGGATGTTTGTTATAACCAGGCCCTTCAGAAGCATCTTAATTAGAGTCAGCTATGTTGAAGCAAAGCTGACTCTAATACTGAGATGCTTCTGAAGGGCCCAATTATCAGTATCAGGTGCGTTAAATTAGGGCTGCACCTAAGCTCTGCAGGTGGTGGCTCTCCAGGAGCAGGGTTGGCCAGCCCTGCTGTAAGCAATCAGACTGTTCGATACAGTATACACTGAGACTGGAAATGTTCGAGACAATGTTTAGTTAAGCAGGGGAGAGTGTAATAGACCCTTTAGAATTAATCTTTGTGTGTTGTGTGGCACTCTCCAGAATTAATGGGCCTTTTGTTCTATGGGTATGTTTGCGGTTGCATGTTTTAATCACTAGGTGGGAGTAAAAGGAAAAAAAGTGAATAATGCGGTAGAGAGGCAAGCAATCAAAAAAGTAAGCAAAAGAAGTTAAGCGGCAGAGACGGAGATCAAGTCATTTTCACTGTCTCGATCAACCTTTTAATGAATATATTTGAAAAAACCACGATAGAGTCAAGCCGCAATAGCATGCATGCATGAAGTAGCGAGGGACGACTGTATTCCGTTACTCCCCAACACTGCCCACAACTTACTAACTAACTTCCATAATAGATGATGAAAATGACCACAAAAACAAATTTAAATGCCTGAAGAACAGTGGTCTCAGGGTATCTTAGCAGTACTTGTGGGTTAGGGACTCAATATTTCGATTATACGGTTGCGTCCCTAACCACTACACCACCTGCCTGGCACTTTGTGTGATATTTGCAAGAAAATTGTGCATCACTTACAATGCTTGTATACAAACAATGGATGGAGTGACTTCTTCAAGCTGATGTTGCGCTTTGTGCTCATTGGCCGATAGCTGGAGACTCGCCTGTCATGTCTAATAAATGGGTGTATTTTACATCAGAGGCTGTAGCAGGTGTGGATCTTACACAAACTTGCAAATAAACCCCACACTGCATTGTCTGTAGAATGAACAGAGCTGTAATCTGCATTATACTCTTCAACATTAGTTCAAATAAGAGAACTTGCGGCAATAGTTGGAAATTAGTGGGAGAAAATTTCAAACTGGAGTTGAGAAAAAACTTCTTTACACAGTGTGTAGTTAGAATTTGGAATAGTCTTCCTTATAGAGTAGTTCAAGCCAAATCCTTGGGTTCTTTTAAGGGCCTCTGGCTTACAGACAGCTCACACTTATGAACAGACTGCTATAAAGCTCAGGAAGACATATCGTGGCTTCAGTGGTTCATCGGTTTGAGGTACAGTACAGTACCGTCTGTAGTTAACTTTATTATTACTGTATTATTATTACTGTTACGAGCTCCCGTCTAGGGTAGAAACCCGGAAGAAAATGGAAAAGGGATGACAAGACAAGACACGGATCGGGAAAAGGGAATACGAGGAAACACAGGGGTTATTTTTTTTTTTAAATAGTTTTTATGTTTTATTCACGGGACAGACACTTAACAGATACCCGGTGCAACAAACCTCAGGAGTGACCCCGGCCAAAACAACAAACAAAACCCACCTACCGAACGCGTCCCCAAAACTAAGCTAAACCTAAGTGCGAAAACCAAGTATAAACAAAAAACAATTTTTCTTATTCTTAATCCTTAACCAATCATGATGGCACATACAGGCGCCTGCACCCGATCACACATACACGCACGCACGATTGACTGCGTTTATTGAGACACCCTTAAGCAATACGCCTGGCACTAGGGTACAGTATAACCCCACCTCGTGTCTGAATCTGTTACATAAACAGTTAAAACAGGTAGGCGTCCTTTATTTCTCTGCATGAAATATGGCAACCCTAAGTTGGACCCATGCAACTGAATGAATCCAACTATGTAAGCTGCTAACGGAAGCTTTTTGAAACGCACCCCCGCTGTGTCATTACTGACCTCAGTTTTTGGGAAATACTTGTTACGCCCGGTAGCTCCTGAAATATGAAATATTTTAGATATCTGTGGTGGAGCTCAGGATTTCTCAGGAAAATGTCTGTTTTACTTAAAACAATGTTATTCATTTTGTGTATTCATGTATTGTATATTCATTTTTTACTTAAATTTTTTACCGTTTTTAATTGTTGACCATTTGCACTGAATATCAAGCACCACAAGATCATGACAGCCAGCATGTACAGTCAGTGTAATATGCTGCAGTGCCCCATGTGTGATTGCGCACAGCAGACAAACTCCACCTCGGCTGTAATGACGTCGATTTCCAGTTGAGCGAAATTTCTCTTTTTTGATGGCTTCCGTTCCTCCATGTTGCAAAGTCTGTGGGCGCAGCCACGTAAACCATGAATAAATAGCATGTGAATTACGCTTGTTTCCTGCCGCCAGATTTATCAATACGGCACTGTGCGTACGCTGGAATTAGGCAGGTACACGTTTCATAAATCACACGTGGAACTTACCGTACGCCGTTTTTGTGCACCCATATCTGCGCTCATTTTGATAAATGAGGGCCCTAATGTATAATTTGTCATTTCTAGAACTTAGATGTTATAGTGTAATTCTTTTGATAGATATTTGCCCATCATACAATAAAATGGCAAAAGCCCACACAAGGTTTAATCACATGAAATGTACTAAATCATTTTAATGTGCTTTTAAAGTGAAGCAGAGCTGATAGAAATAAAGTGTAAATTTGTTTTAGGTGTTCATTTATATTGTCGGAGAAAATCTACAGCCAGCAAATCTCAACCTAAATGCTGCCATCTGCTGGCAAAACTAGAGTAACGCAACACAAATACACACCAATCGAGAGTTACACTAATGAGTCCCCACTGCTAAGATATCATAGAGAAAGGCAAGAGAAACAGGAACACCAGCTCTGCAAACAAAACATCACTTTTCATTTATTTCCAGTATTGTTTAGAAACTGAGACCATTCAGGCAAACAAATGAAGATCACAAATAATGGATAAGGCAGCACAGTAAACAAAAAATAAGGGCTCATAAGCCCAGCACGAAAAATATACATTCTGTGGGGAAAAGAAATAACAATGACAGAAGGATGAAAACTCCTTGACTATATTATTAAATAAGTTACAACGTAAACAACAAATTAAACATTCCAAACCCATTTCCAGGTCATGAAGTGCTAAGAATAATTCACAGGTAAGACACTGACTTGCATCGGGTCACCGGGGCCCGTGGGGCGGCAAGGTTCCCACGGCCCAGGATTTCTGTTCCTGCGAGCGGCCACGACATTTAATGGGACTTTGAGTCAGGGGGGTCAGAGAGTCACGGAGACAGAGATAGATACAGGTTGGGATGGATGAGGAGCAGGTGGGCGACCAAGAGCGCCAGTCAACAAACTGGAAACACGCTGCAATGAAAGAAAAGGAATACTGTTAGGGTGTGCCGTGGAAGGGAGCCAATGAAGTCAAGCGGTTCACAATGCCACACTTTTGACACCTGAGAAAGGAGATGCATTTTAACAACTTAGTGGGAGGGAGCAAAAATGTGAACTATCTGGTAGGGAGCTCAGAGGGAGCAAAAACGTGGACCAAACGTGGACCATTAATTTCAAGAAGTATTAAATGGAAACCCAAAGTATACTTCCAAAGCAGCTGTTCTTAGTTTAAAAGTTCATTGACAAGCAGTCACATTGGGTGCTTTTTAATAAAACACCAAACATTTGCAGTTAGTATCCCTTTGGAGGCCAATGAATTCAACTGCAATTAATAGCAAAATGGCAAGAACAGAACTGAATGATGACACTTAATAAATAGAAAATGTTTGTGTGGAAGATATGTACAGAAATGTTAAACATTGCTTGTCAATGGAATTTTGATATGAAACCAATAAATTTGAAATATTTTTACAGAATTAAGCAAGTGTCCCAAGGCTTTCTATGAGAACTGTAAATACTCATTACAGCACAGGCTTTCAGAACATACCATACTTCATTTTCCCCAATTGATTATACAGCTTTGGAAAAAATTAAAAGACCACTCCATAATTTTTTTTTTATCTGCAGTTTTAAACCCTGGTTTAATCCTGGTTCAGAAGGCTACACTGGGCAGCAGGCTGCTTCCAGGCTGAAAGTTTCTAATACAGCAGTACACAAGAATAAGGTGAAGCAGGACACTGGGAATGACCAGAGGCCAGCCAGGTAGAGGGGGGAAGCGACTTCCTAATACCAAGGATGATCATCAACTTATCCGACAGTTTCTCATGAACTGCAGGGTGACCTCAAGTGACCTTCAACGGGATTGGGAATCATTAAGTGGTGGGAAGTGCATCGCTAGGAGAGTGTGTAACAGGCTCCTAGAGAAGCAGGACTGAAGTTCATCAATGAGAAGCAGAGAAGAGTCAGGTTTTAGTTTCCAAAT
>JAODKL010000081.1:21290048-21302276 GCA_026780765.1 Petrocephalus schoutedeni | reverse complement strand
AAATGTATCTGTCGCCATGTGAAACAGCGATAAACTTATAATGAATATACAGATACATTTTCCCATTTTCTGTAATGCATTTACACGGACGGAACAGCTTCCTTTCCTCTTCAAAACGAAGAAAAGCGCTGTGCGCGCTCCCAAGAAGGGGGGGCATTCTACGGCAGGGGGGCTAAATTCGGCACAACACCGCCACTGAAGCCTGACCCTGGGCCATGTCCGTATCGCAGCTGTAAAACGGATGTGACTGTAACGCGGATCTGCCGGCTTAGAGGCAGATCCGGATCGGAGTCAGCTGCTGTCTGGGATCATTTTCATACGAGTGACATTTAGTGCGTTTTGCAGACGAACACCTCTAATCGCTAAACGTCTGCCTCTACCACTAGAATTAGCTTTCTGTATTTGTGTTATGCTGGCTGTATGACATTCACTACTTGTGTTTGTTCCTGAACAGAACAGCCAGGATAGGAAATGCTGGAAACCCATCCCGACCGGAGTCAATCCCTTCGAGGTGGCACAGTAACCTGAAAGTGTTTATGTGTGTGGCTTATGTCAGATTATAGGAGAGCTGAAATTAACATTTTGTTGGATGATAACCGGTGACTAAAGCAAGAACTAGAAAAAGCGTCAAAGTGAAATGCAACACTGGTTGGAAGTTTCCTAGCACTGATGAAGCATGCTGGAGCTCTGGAGTTAAGATTAGTGTTGGTTTTTAATGCTGGGAAAATGGCACTTGTGTGCATGCTGCAGTAGTGCGAATGAAAATAACTAATAAATATAATAATACAATGTATTATTGTTTGCATTGTAAAGTGTCATTAAGTATGAGAAAGGCGCTATATAAATAAAAAATATCATTAATAAAGTGCTGTAAACACTCACTATTGCCTGTTCTTCATGCTGTATTTCCCAGGCCATCTCTGCTGTCTTGTAAAATCCAGTAAAAGATTTGTAGTTTTTAACTATTTAGAAGTGTACACACTAATGACAAAAACTAGGTTGCTGACAATGTCCCCATGAGAAGCCAAGGTAGCTCATAAAAGGATCGCTGATACTTTAACAGAGGTATTGAGATGCATCAAAAATCATTATGCAGTTCAATTATTGACAGGCCAATTGAATTAAAACAGCAAACCGTATAGAACCTTATTCCTTATAGATGTTCCATTACAGTCATTTTATTGGTCCTATTACAATTTATTTGATGCAGTTAGCAACTATGGAACAATGTTAACTACCTGTTGCCCCTAAAATAATGCTGCAAGTACTACAATGAAACATTAGTTTATTATAATGCTGCATGAATGTTTAATAATGCATTTAAAAAATGTAATGTGCTCTGTCTCTGTCCAAATAGCACACTCATTACATCTAGAAAACGTTGATTTTTCCATAAGCACAAGGGCATATTTGCCATACCTTTGCCAGAAAAGCCACAAGTCATATAACTATTTTTAAATAACGTATTTAACATGTGGCCCACATCTGTTTTGTGACATTTGGGCCACATCTGTCTAATCACAAGTGGGCCACTTTTGGCATACATCCGTTTGCCGGTGCCGGAACCGGGCCAGCAGTGCCACACAATTGCCAGAAGTGGGCCACATCCACATGCTAGCTGGGGAAGAGCTTGTTGCAGCTATTTCTGCTTTATCAGAGAACATGGAAAACTATTTCTAAATAATGAGATACTATCTCGAAATAATGGTTTAGCATCACCGCAGTGAAGTCCGTTTTAGGTTGCCCTGACTTATGAACCGTCAATGCATTACTGTCCGAATAATAAAATACTAATGTCTTCCATGCCATGCGAGCCAGTGACCCAAATCCAGGTGCAAATTATAGTGCTACCTTAGACAAACACAATAGCTTTTTAGTAAACGTTGATTTTTTTATTGGGGTGTAACTTACAATCTTTATCAAACCAACTACACAGCCAACATAACCACAAAGTTATTATTATATAATAGCAGGTAGTGGTATCATAGTTAGAGGTGCCGCTGTGTAACTGAGAAGTGGCTGGGTCGAAACCCTGCTCCACAAGTACATTTAAGCTGATGTTTTTTCTTAAAAAATGCATAAAGGGTTAAACATGAATGAATGTCGTGTACTAAGGTTCTTCTACAATTAACAGCTGGGTTTGGGGCACTGGCTCCCATATCCTAGAAGCTATTGAAAAATCATTTTTTACTGAAAAAAATCATATAACCTACATGAAAGGTCAAAAATGCATAAATGTTGCTGTGTTCTTTATGTCTAAGGTAGCACTATAATTTGCACCTGGATTTGGTGAAACATGAATTTTGTAGGGCTCAGGAGACCCATCCAATATGGCGGCGCCGCTGACATGCACACCTAATACGGCGTCTACCTATGTCTATGGATGAAAGCATCAAAAGCAAATTATTCCAGAAAATAATCAGAGAATATGATAAACTGACCCGTATTCCCGTTTGGTTTTAGGGCTTTTTTATGTGGGCTGTTATGATGGGCTTATGTTGGTGCCATCTAAGTAAAATGTTAGGGATTTTTTTACTATACCACTATAATCATAGCACAGCTGAAAGAAGTTACGCTTCAATAGGCAGCAAATTATATAACCTTGTTCGCTGCTAAAACCACTATGGATCGCAGTGCAAAGTGTATTAAGAGGGGACCCCTGTAACCGTGCGTACCCTTCGCACTAACAGTTAAGAACTTACAGCACAATAATTCCATATATAACTGTTCAGCATTATAGTACATATCTACCACTAATACATACGAGGGACGTTCGAAAAGTTTCCGCACTTTTATATTTTCGGTGGAAACGGTGAGGGCAGGAGGAGCAGTAACTGGTCGTGTCTGAGGGAGTCATGTCACTGGTTCCGTCAGGCAAGCCGGCTGCCCTTGCAGGTCAGCATAAGAGTTGTCACCCTGTGGTGAAGATGGCTGCGAAACTTATAAATTACCCCAAAGAGGAACAGCTTTCTGTCATACGCTTTTTGTGGGCAGAAGGCGTGTCGGGATATGTGCTCTGTATGGGAATAAGGTATTCTCCGGTAGAACGGTCGATGAGTGGATTGATATGTTCGAGAACGGCCGTACTGTTGTGACTTCATACGACGCTGGGAAAACTGTATCATTACTGAGATTATCATTATACCGCAAAAGAAGGTGACTGTGTAGAAAGTGTTGCAGTTTTTGCTGTAATTTGTTTTGAAATAGTTTTTAAAAAGTGCGGAAACTTTTTGAACGTCCCTCGTATATATAAAGTATATCGATCGTCACTTCGCTTTACCGCAACACCTACTACACAAATGTGGCCACACAATATGGCGATTCCTATCCATCCGCCCCATAATGCAATGCGGAGTGACGTCATATTCCCGAGCTAGGTCGGTCTTTTGAGTGTCAGTAAATTTATCTTTGAGCTTGCTGAATGCAATGGACTTCACGCAGCTAGAGCTAAACCCAAGGATTATAAGTGCAGCCAGGAAAGGTACTTTTCATGTATTCGGCTCATACCATCAATATTTGACCTCTGATTTCATTTGTGCATCTCTCTCTATTTCAGTGCGAGTTACTGAGCTGTGAGCTTTTTCATTCCTTAGCGAACTTGAGATCAGCGCGGGACATCTTGAGTCTGTCAGGTGCAGATCTGCAGCGCTTGACTCGCCTCTCCGTGCCAGACGTACAGCGTTTGCAAGCCGCTGTCGCTGTCGCCTATCGAAAGTCGCCGCCGGTTACCGGTACATGGCTGACAGTCGTGCTTATCCGCCTATGCACTTAGCCATTTAACGGGACGTATTAAAAGTCACTGTATTTATGATGTAGCACTGCAGCTGTATCGAGGTGAGTGCCCGGCTCTGGAGCCTCATCACCGGCTGAGTTTAGGATGCCCGGCTCTAGACCGCCTGATGCGCGGGGGAATCCCCCTGAGAGGCATCACGGAGCTGGCAGGGGAGAGCGGCGCTGGGAAGACGCAGATCGGCCTACAGCTGTGCCTGACCGTGCAGTACCCCCAGGTGCATGGGGGACTGGCTTCTGGTAAGGCTAATGAAGTGGAGACCGCTATCGTCTCAGCCATAATTCAGCACCATGGCTGTAAAAGAAAATGTCTTCTGACCAGGTGGAGTGCCGTGTAGTTATATCCGCATTTAAAATATTTGACATGAATTTATTGTTTGAAGTGGCTCAATAGGTAGCACCATTACCTAGCATCTTCAGCACTGGGGGTTTCATGTTTCACCAGCTTGTATGTTAATCAGTCCAGTTAATTAATATTTTTAACTTTTAAAAGGGAAGCAAGATGTTTACATTTGGTTTCTGTCATCTCTGAATTGTCTGTGACAATTTCTGGGGTGTGATTATAACTAGGAAAATCCCAAACCACTTTTGCTGCATATTTTCTTTTAAAATTAATATAGGATAACTGGCCTATTCCATTTTTATTAAACAAATGTCACCATTTTTTATTTTGATGAAACTATGCATGTAAATTACACATACAGTGGCATGCAAAAGTTTGGCCACCCTTGCTGAAAATGTCTGTTACTGTGAATAGTTAAGTGCACAGATGAACTGATCACACTTTTATTTCCCCCATCATTTTATGCAAGATTAGTGTATTCTCCTTGTTTCATACTACTAGAGGGGTAAAAAGAAAGGAGCACCATGAAAAAGTTTAGACACCCCAAGAAACATTTAACAAGGTCCCACACCTTCATTAACTTGTTAGGATTATGGCTTGTTCACAGGCATCCTTAGGAAACCCGAATTCAAATCTTGTCCCACCAATCAGCAGTCATGAGCCCCTCGATGCAGCTGCCTTGCACACTGACTAATGAGATACTAGATGCTCAAAGCAACTGGGGGCCACAAGAAGATGGCAAAGCCTCTCCCAGGTGCTCTTTACTCAGTTCGTAATGTTATTAAGAGATGGCAGTTAACAGGAATGGTGGAAGTCAAGATGAGGTCTGGAAGACCAAGAAAGCTTTCTGAAAGGATTGCTCATTGGATGGTAGAAAGGGAACCTAAAACCCCTGTATCACTGCAAAAGACTTTCAGGAAGATTTAGCAAACTCTGGAGTGGTGGTGCACTGTTCTACTGTGCAAAGACACCTGAACAATTATGACCTTCATGGTAGAGTAAACGGAAGAGAACCTAACCCTAGGGGTGGGGCATCCTAGCCACAGTTCAGCATCTGAAGTTTGCAGAGGAACATGTACACAAGCCTGATGTATTTTAGAAACAAGTCCTGTGGACTGATGAAGTTAAAGTAGAACTTTTTGGCCACAATGTGCAAAGATGTGTGTGGTGAAAAAAGGGTGCCAAATTCCAGGAACACCTCTGCCAAAATTAAACCTGGGGGTGAATCAATCATACTCTGGACTTGTGTTGCAGCCAGTGGCACAGGGAACATGTCACTGGTAAAGGAAAGAATGGGTTTGAATAAATACCGGCAAATTCTGGAAGCAAACATCACACCATCAAAAAAAGTTGATGTTAAAAAGAGGATGGTTCCTACAACAAGAAAATGATATGAAACACACCTCAAAATAGACAATGGAATACCTTAGGAGGTGCAGGCTGAAGGCTTTGTCCCCTGACCTAATCATTATTGAAAATCTATGGATGGATCTCCAAAGAGCAATGCATGCAAGACGGCCAAGCATCTTTAAGAATTAGAAGCCTTTTACAAAGACAAATTTGGTAAAATATCCCCCTAGTAAGAATGGACTCTCAGCTAGCTACAAAAAACGTTTACAAGCTACTTGCCAAAAGGGGTGTCACTGAGTATTGACCATGTTGGGTGTCCAAACTTTTGCTCCAGGTGCTTTTTTTGGTATTCTGTACCTGTGATTGTTTAGAAATAAAAAATTGATATTGCTTGATCTTAAAGGTCATATTAATGGATTTTGGTGATCAGTTTTTCTGCTCACTTTACTGTAACAGACATTTTAAGCAAGGGTCCCCAAACTTTTGCATGCCACTGTACCTACCAGAGCACAGAAATGTTAATGTGGAAAAAACAAATCCATTTGAAATATAGCTCAATTCATTGATGCGGGTAGCGAAAAGGTGATTCACAATTTAGAGTTGTTTTTTCTTATGAGTGGTGTTTTGTTGCTATAATAGTTAAAAAGTACAGTGCATAAAACACTTTTATACCAGTTTTTAAACTTACCTTAGGTATAGAAATTATTATATCTCAGTGGTTTATTTTTATTTATTTATTTAATAAACATGTCAGAACCGGGGAAGGTATGTTAAATTCAAATTTCATCTAAATCAAAAATGTCAATGCAAAACCTTTTTCGGAAATTTAAAATGGAATAACATTTGATCAATAAAATATTGTGAATCCTGAATCTTGCACATTATTTCTAACTGTTTCTCCGTCTTTATATGTGACCTGAATGTCCTGTATGGTGTATGTAACAGAGTTTACATGCATTTGTGTGCTTGCACCACAGGGGCTGTTTACATCTGCACAGAAGATACTTTTCCTATCAAGCGGCTCCACCAACTCGTGACCCAGCAGCCTCGACTCAGGCCAGAGCTACCAAAAGACCTTATTCGTGGCCTTTGCTTCAGTGACAACATCTATATCGAACACGCCGCAGACCTGGTGAGGCAGCAGCCTTTCACTGTTTCATTCAGGCCTTGTGAGTGGTTCGCTAAAGACAGTGGTACACTCTCACTAGCATATTTTACATGGCCTTGGGTTTTATTCATTATATATACAGCAGGGGGCTGGCATAGATTGAACATTCAATTCTCTATTGTTATACCATGGCTTTGGTAAATGCTATTTTCTTACTGGTCCAGAGATGGGTATTGATTATTTTTGTGTAACCAGACAGGTAGTTTTGGCAGCCTAATTACTGTTCTATGTTAATGTGTTTTAATGTTTCATTGTGCGGCTTTTTGCTCAGCAATAAGCAGTCATTCTGATCAGCATAATTTTTCCATGATTTTCAAAATGCATAGTTTCGACGGTAATGTAACAAACTTGCCATTTCCAGTGAGTAGCCTGACCCGATGGTTACCACACTGGGGTAAAAACTGCTCCTAGTTTTAGTATGTGGTCTGACTGCTCTGCACCTTCTACTACAGGGCTGGGCAACCTGCTTCTTGGAGAGCCGGTGTGGGTGCAGGTTTTTGGGATGGCCTCTCAATCAGCCAATAATAAAGCAGCGGCTCTCGACTTCAGGCCTGGGGACAGACTAATATTGACTGAGAGGTCATCCCAAAAACCCACAGGGGTGGGCAGCAGTTTTGCCTCATACATCATGGGTGGTGATTTGATCCACTGTGTTTGTGGACTTCGCCGTTTTGCTCCGGCATTATCTTCTTTGCGATAGTGTGTAGTCTGTGTATGCATCTCATCCAGGGTGTCCCCAAACCTAAAATATTCAGTAGTGACACCTGTGTTCCACCAGGGGGTGTTGCAGACTTGCCTTTCCCAGCGTGTACCTATCCTGCTGGCTCGTGGACTGGCACGGCTGGTGGTGCTGGATTCAGTGGCTGCTCTCTTTCGCTGTGAGTTTACACCTGAGGAGTCTTCAGAGAGGGGCCGTCATCTAATGGCCTTGGCTAGGACTCTCCAGTGCTTGAGCGACTCCTTCAGTGCACCAGTACTCTGCATTAACCAGGTAGTGGAAGAGACACTCATTCATACTCTTTAATATGCATGTTAAGTGTATGTTGCACACACCGTATATGTTTGTGTGTTACTGGTGCTTTTGCCTTTCCTTAGGGTTAATTTTTATGGTTCTGTGCCCAGGTGACAGATGTGGTAGATGCATCACAGTTCCATTTTGGGTGAGTGTGGATAGGTAGAATAGGTCTGTTGTGGATGGTTTTAAAACAGACAAGATGGAGAGTGTTTCTCCACACCTGTGCATGTGTACCAACCTCTGCCCATTTGAATGGTTAAGCTGGATGTTTTTTGACGACCAGGTTGGTGGAGTCCCCTGTGCTACCTGCCCTCGGCATGGCCTGGGCAAACCGGCTGCTGGTGCGGCTCATGATGAGACGACTGGGGAGTGTCCCCAGCCCGGGGGCCCGGATCAGTGCCCCCCGGACACTGGAGGTGATGTTTGCACCACACCTCCCACGGGTGGCCTGCCTGTGCCGCATTAGTGAGGAGGGTGTGAGAGGAGAGCTTTCCCCAGACCCCGCCCATATCATATCATCATCCCTGTAAGGAAGAACAGAGGTGCAGAGTCATCAACAAGGCTCCTCCCAATGATTGCCAGCAGGTTCAACCCCTCCAGTAACTCACCAGGTGGAATCAGTGGAGAAGAGCCTTCAGTAATTTCTGACGGAGGTACAGACCATAAGACGGAGGGAACCCAGCAGGGGGTACTAGTGAGACTTCTTGCAAGACGAGGAAGAAGTCTGGAGTAAGAAATGCTGATATTTCGTGGGTCAACCGAAGTGCACTTATTCTCATACAATTACTTGTGATTTGTGATGCACATGGCACCTTTGGGCCTGCAGCCCAAACGGCCAGAGTTTCATTTTAAAATGTAAAATATTCTGTGCCCTTTTAAATTTTGTGTAGGCATGTTTTAATCCCAGTTTATAATAAAAAAAGCTACTTTAAGAGGAGTTACTCTAAGGTGTTTTCTGTAGCTTTCTAAATCTGTTGTATTTTATTGACAGTTTCATTTCAAACTTAACTTTAAAAGAATAAGGCCATAGGATTTTGTTGTTTCAGAGAATTCTGTGTCTGTAGGAGGGTAACAGTGAAATACTCCCAAAATTAGACCTACAACGAAATTTGATGAACTGACACCAAGGGCATAATAATTATTATAAATTAATAAGGAAATTTCTGCCTGATACCAAAAGCCACTTATTTTAATAACTGACATACAGTAGATCCTAATTGTTTGGTTGAGTCCCAACCCACAGAGCTGTCCAACCCAACAAATTATTTTTTTGTGTAATACTTTTCTTGTCAGTGCATAATCCCATATGTTATTTTATAGGTTTGATGTCTTTTTTTTAGCTGTGTTTTTATTCGCTATTGTAAGTGAACAATCAACACATAAAATAAAAGAACCATGAATGATATAAATATTCACCCCCATTTTGTATGTATTCCTGTGAACATGATGAAGGACCTTAAGCTAAACCAACCCCAATGATGTTGTTCCATTAACTCTGGACATGGCGTGTATTCACGTACCATCACTGACCATTTAACCCTGATCTTTTCTAACGTCAAATCTGTAGGAACCTTTATATCATTGCATACAGTTGTTTAGAAATTAAGCCTTTGAATCTATAGAGGTGCCCAAGATGGTATCCATACCATATCTGGAAGGTCACTCTGGAACGGTGGAACAGTGAGATCTAATAAACTGTCGGATTTGAAAATAGCAGAATAAATGAGATTTTGGAGGTTTATATTTCGTGAATAAAAAACCCGAAGCTGGCAAATGTGAATTTACACAGGACCAGGTTATTCCAGTCTTTAAAGACAGGGTCTGATTTAGCTAGACGGAGGATGATCATTACATATAGGACATGATTTTTCTCAAATGTAGAGAATAGTATAAATTTCTATGGATAGATGTGTCCAGACTTTTGACTGGCACATTTGTCCCTGCTGTCCAAGACTGATTTGTGCCACTTGCTGCAGCCTCCACTTATCGTGACCCTGACCTGGACATGTAGATGGAAGGCTGGGTATTGATTTGTTGAAATTAGTCAAAATTAGGTGGGTTTTAAAGTTCACATCTGAACATGTGATGTGCAGTAAATTTGTTCTGCACATTGTAGGTCAGGCTGTCCCTAAGTTTAAAGCACCCTTATTTGTTATTATTACACAGCATTAATAATGTGTGTGTGTACGCAGACGATTATCCATAATAGTACAAATTGTGTCTGATCTTATGTAATGTCTCTTGAAATGTACCTCATTCCATGCTGCAGTGCTGGCCTGACTGAATCCTCTCAGTGTACGACAGACAGACAGTTTCAGACTGAATGGCTGCATCTTGTACCGTCATTGTTGTTCGTCCCCAAAGTCAAGAGATGGCGCCAAACACCAAGCCTGTCCGCAGAGCCCTTTATCAGTGATACTCCAGTACATTGAACTGAACTCTCACAGGGTCCAGTGTGCAAAGGCAACTAGAGAACTTGGTCCCCTGGACTTCAGTGAACGAGACCTGCTCCCTCCTGTGAGGCCAACCAGCAGGGCACTAGGCTGAGCCAGTTTATGACTAAACCCCATGGTGCTGTGGGTGCTGTAAAAGCTGCAGGCCCTCAGGCCTTGGTGCTGAGTGGCTGTGCCCATCAGTTTAGGGCTGAGGTCTACAGCTATCTTACTGATTGTATGAGTGATACAACCTACAATGAAAGGCAGTTAAATGAAAAGTAACCGAAACCCACATGTGTACCTGTCAGCCTCAGCTCACAGTGGTGCTTCACAAGTCCCTCCCCAGCAAAGAGGCCAGTGAACCTCAGTCATACCTTGTGCCACCCCTCCCAGTGCCACCACATGGGAATATGAAATTAGTGAACTGACAGGCATGGTGGGTATCAGTGGCCAGTTAATATTTGATCAGTGTGACCTGCAGACAAGCTGTATGGATGCATTGTTGTCCACCAGGGCAGATTAAGGGTGAATCCTTAATGCTCCTTCTTCTCCCCCTTGCTTTGCTGTGGTTTGTTGTCGTAGTGTCACGTGACTTTGCGGCGTGAGCGTGAGCAGACAGTGGCTGAGTGAGAGCAGCGCGGCAACATGGCAGAGAAAAAGAGAACTGGAGCCAAGAGTAGTTTGTGCTTTTGTTTTGTTATTTGCACTTTATTTACTTAATTTTCACAAATAACTGTGTGCACTTTGTTTATAAAAGTAGATAAGTGTAATCAAAGGGAGATTTTTTTTCTTGTTGTTTCTAAATAAGTAACTTGAAAAGAGTAATTTAAGTTTTACAAAATTTCTTTACCAATAATTTATGCAGTTTTCACGTTTATAAATTTAGCTCATTACAATAATAAAAAACGTTTTTCATTTTACTAACAACTTTGCTAAAATAAAATCTGTTCTGAGTTTTAACATGCACATAATGAGATGCGGAAAATCACAAAATCATTTGGTGGTTATGAAAATTAAATCAGATTTAGCATATTGATTATGCATTGCTGTCCCTAACATAGTACATAAGCTGCTTCTGTAAGTAAAAAGTATTGGTATAGATATTGATATCGGTGATATTGGCCCTGTGTTTACTTGGTATTGGATCGATACCAAATTCAGCAGTATCGCACACGACTAGTAGGGGTAAGGGGAAGGGCTAACTACCCCTTCAAACGGAGATTTTTCAGAGGCTGACTACAAACCGAGGGGTAGGAGAAGGCGACGCGAAAAACAATCAGCACATGGCTGCGGAACGAAAAGAGACTTATAGATGTGAATAATTTCTCCGTTAATAAAAAGAATTCAAAATTATGACAACCAATGCATTGTCTAGTTTGACTGTTTTTCAGCCTTATGGTTGTATTCTTCATAAAAAAAAGTCGATAGCGTGGGGTCGGTCGCTCTTTGTGCGTGCAGTACGAAAGTCAAGCAGCTGCTACTCTGCATAAACAAGAAATATACACTCACACACAAAGAGATTGCTAGTATGGGGCATGGGGAATTTGACGATGGTCGAGCAGCCAGTTTGCTGTTTCGCTTCGAATTCAGACTGTCAGGGCTGCTACAGAGCACTGTTGAGAAGTAACTAGCTAATTTATTACTGTTGTGCTGCAAGGCACCACGAACCCAATATTCTCCTGCTTGTTTACAATGGGCTTCTACTGTTATGAATTGCAAAATACACTTTGCTGTCTAGGTTTGTATAGCTGCGGTCTTTTTAATTTCCAATATTCCGGTCATTCCAGGGAGTACAGAGGAAACTAGAAGGCTCGTTCGATTCAAAGCTGAGAATGAGCAGCGTTTTTTTAAATCAAAGTTACTCTCTCCCAAGATCACTTTGGGAGTGAGTAATTTGTTTAATGTTGACTACGGTTTTCTGCAGACAAACGCAAAAAATGCCAACAGCCCAAACGATGGAAATAATAATAAATAATATATAAATAATAATAATAATAAAGTATCGATTAAAATAGGGTGACCAGATAATCCATGTCATCCCGGACACTCTGAGCTACTTCAGGTTTTACAAACTACTTCAAACCCGAAAGGCTCCTGTGCTTGGCGAAATAGTTCGGTTCTTCTTGCG
>JAODKL010000081.1:21239526-21250385 GCA_026780765.1 Petrocephalus schoutedeni | reverse complement strand
AACCCTGTGGCTAACCCCGCAGGTAACACTACGGCTAATCCTGTGAGTAAGGCTTAGGCTAACGCTGTGGCTAACCCTGCAGGTAACACTACGGCTAATCCTGTGAGTAAGGCTTAGGGTAACCCTGTGGCTAACCCCATGGGTTATACTATGGCTAACTCTTTGGATAACCCGATGAGTGATGCTGTGGCTAGCGCTGAGGCTAACCCTGTGGGTAATACTAACTTGGCAGCTAACGCAGTAGAACGTTCCGGTTTCCTTCACACAAGCAACATCCCTTGGCACTTTGAATATTGATGTCAGGCATTCCAGTGATAATGCTTTTACCGTGAAGTGCTTTGGGATCTGAGCAATGAAAAATGCCATAGGAATCGAATGTACAGTGAGTTTCTCTTTCACACAAATAACATGAAGCAGCTTTGAGACATTTACCATATATCCGCAAGTTTACCTTTAAATTAAATGTGATAGCACATGCTGTGTAGTGTTATTATAGTTATAGAGCTCTCTCACATACACACACACACACACACACACACACAAACACTTCTGGAACCCTCCCCACCCCATGCCCTCTCAGGAAGTGAGACAGAGGCTCCTTTGACCCCGGGGCTCTTTGCTCTGCAGACCTTGGACCTAAGCAAGAAGGGCAAGGACACCACACACCCCATGTACCGGAGGCTCATCCACACGCCATTGGAGGTCTGCAAAATACAGGAGGTGTGTAGCCATCGAAACCTTGTGGGCTGTTCCCATGATGCCTCCAGGGGTGAGGAATCTCCAGGGGGACCTCAAGTGGTGTGGCCCTTACATTATTTGTGATTAATGCAAATTCAACTGCAATTGCGCAATTAAGAGTTGAGATTCTTTGTAGAATAGTTCTTTCAACACCAGCATGATGTGGGATCGCCTACACAGACCAGGACGATAACTAATCCTAGAGGTGGAAGTGTTGAATTCAGTCAGCAAGGGAAATTTAGACGATCAACTCTACACAGCTTGCAGGTGTGCTTTAGTGTGCGTGAGTGCAGGTGTGAGTTATCTTTAAGTGCATTATCTAAGCACCCAAGACTATCTTGGATCGTCAGGATGTCCTGTTTTATAAAACCAACATAAAAATGAATGAACTGAAATAAACTGCTTGAATAGATGGATAAAACGTTTTGTTTTGACTCCTAATAAGAGCAAGGCATTAAAATTCAGTATGAATTAGATATAATAAAACACACTACTCTCAAACCCAAGGATGAGGACTCTTCATCCAATCAGTCCTCTTACTAGTAACCTATTGAAGGAGATTAACCTGCATACAGGACAGACCGATATGGCTGAGACTGGCCACCCCTGAGGTAGAGGGACACAGGAAATTTCCTGTCCTGTTATTATCTTTTCACCTTCGGTACTGAAAAGTGATGCTGTATACTGGTGTTTAGTGTGTTATCCAGGCAGTTAAGCTTTTGTTAAAGCTAGCAGTTTCCCTAGCTTATCATGCGAAAATTAGGCTTGTTACCTCTAGGTAAAAAGATGAATTGACTTACTTTCTTATTAAGAAAATAACCTTTAAAAAATATTATAAGAATAAATGCAGGTGAGGGTATTCTCGGCTTGCTTATTGGATGAATAGATGCCAGGCTTGCCATAGCCCCTGAGACACCATTAGAACGCCCCTAGAGCTCTGCATCCAGCAGGTTCTCACTCCCTCCACCCAAATGTCATTTGGCGCTCACACATAATTAAAGGCATTATAATCCAGTCAAAAGCTCATACAATACAGACTCTAGGCTCCAGTGAACATCAGTATGTTTTAATGTATCACTGTGTGGCGCCCCCTGGTGGTACTCGCTGGCGGCACTGCAGCTGATCTGACTGGGTCTCTGGTCCTTGCAGTATGCTGCCGAGGGGAAGTACAGGAGCTTTGAGGAGTTCAAGGCTGACGTTCAGCTGGTGGTGCACAACACGGCAATCTTGTATGGAGGTGGGGCCCCTTGCTGGTGTCATTGTAGTATAGCTTAAGCAACTGACGCACTTCCTGTGAATACTGTTACACATCGTGTTCATTCTGCTGTCCACCACAGTGCACAGTGAACAGGCTGAAATCGCCAGGCTGCTGTACACTGACACTTGTCACGAGGTATGCGGTCTGCCCAAAGAGGGCGCCAGAGAGTGTGCTGGGTGTGATATGGGCGATTAGTCCTTCATGCCTAACTGACCTCTGCCTTTGTCCTTCTAGCTGAATGAGCTGCATCTCTGCCGGACCTGCTTCTACTTGTCCAACGCCAGGCCACACAACTGGTTCTGCTACCCTTGTGTAGGTCGGCTCCGCCCCCTCTTAGCACTGCCCCTGTTAGGCCCGCCTCTGCTCTGCCTCGCTCCCCAACAGCCACGTCCCCCCTCGGCCCCACGCCCCAGGCACTGCAGCCTAACTGGGCTTTTTTCCCCTTTGGTTCAGAATCCCACTCACGAGCTGGTCTGGGCCCGCATGAAGGGTTTTGGGTTCTGGCCTGCCAAGATCCTGCAGCGTGAGGACAATCAGGCGGATGTACGCTTCTTTGGACACCAACATCAGAGGTGAGACGTGGACCGATAGAGTTTGAGCGGGTGGTGCTAGAGGTGGGGTTTCATCTACTAGGGGCGGGTTTTTGGTTAACTGTTACCTGGGTTCTCATGAAGGAATACCTTTGCTATGAGGTGTTATAAGCTGTTACAGGCTGTGTATAAACACCCAATGGATGGGTGCTTCATACCTAGAAGTCGGCATAAGCTCATCCGCCTGTAGGATCTGATTCTGCACCCAGAATTAAAAATTTGTTTGTAGTTTATTTATGTGATGTTGCACATCTCTGCTCTTTGTTCTGCTTTTAGTTTTTTACTTGATGCATCTAATCTCTTTTTAGCTTTCACTATTTTTATTATAGCAGTCTAGTGTTATTGAGTTTTAATTATAGTTTTATTATATATTATAGTATTATAGAGTCGACCACCTTGCATTTCACTGTCTGACTGTCTGCTTTTCATGTGACAAACAAAAGCAGCTAATTCTTGAATCCAGATGTACTCTGTCATTTGCGTCTGTGAGCAGGGTGGTCATGTTTAGGGGGAGCTGGGGGATTTTTCCCAGTTTGGGTAGTGAAGCGACCTCGTGCCCATGTCCTACCAGCCTGGACAGCTTTGGGGGGAAAAGCAGTGCAGATCTGCATGAAGGAGTCAATCAGGAGCAGTCAGAGCGGGACAGGTCACCCTGTCACCCCTGGGCTGTGAGAGTCCATGTCAGTGACGGTGACGGTGACCCCCCCCCCCCCCCCGCAGGGCATGGATCTCCACAGACAACATCCAGGAGATCTCGGTGAGCGTGCAGCAGCTGCAGGTGAAGCGCAGCGCGGGCTGGAGGAAGGCCTGCGAGGAGCTGGAGCTGCACCAGCGCTTCCTGCAGGAGGGCCGTGTGTGGAGGGACCGGGACCGGGAGAGGGACCCGGACCGGGACTGGGAGAGGGACCAGGAGAGGGACCGGGAGAGGGACCGGCACCGGGAGAGGGAGCGGGACAAGGAGGAGCGCGCCGAGGAGGAGCCCGAGGCCGGCATCTCCTCCACTAGCAGCGAGCAGGTCTGCATCCCCAGACAGGATGTTAAAACCAAGAAACAGCCTGACTGTGTTAGATATCCCGAGTGATGTCACCGCGTGTCCGGGAGCCTGGGGTCTCCGTGCTGTTGCTGTCCCCGGCAAAGGGGCCCCGTCTCGCCACTGGCATGTTTCACATTAAAGACGCAGTGGTGGGGAAACGTCCAGCTTTTCATTGGTACCAGTGTAGAGAGGCGCCGCCCAGACTACCTGCTGTGGCTGACGCTGCCAGCGCCCTCTGCTGGACAGCTAAATGACGCCCAGAGGCTGTGATATGTTGCCATTTTAATTACAGGGAGTCACTTTCACAGCATTAATTAGTCTGGCTTTCCCCGGTAAATCAGCGTCATGCTGCAGCTCAAAATAACATAAATTTAGAGTTTTGCTCTCACTGCAAAGATCTCGTCCACGGCAGGCTGCTGGGCCTTCGTCAGCTCCTCTGGATACAGCGCATGTCGCACAAGGTGCGAGAGTTATCAGTTGTCATGGCGATCGCGGTGCCTGTTCTGCGCGACTCAACCCGACTCCCCTGTTCTAATCCGCAGCTCAAAGTGAACCAGGAACCCAAAGCAAAGAAACAGCGTCGCAGCCAAAACCCTGACTTGAAAGAGGAGGTGAGCGGGTGACCGTGGCCCAAACTCCACAGCTCCCCCTGCTGTTAGACTCATTTCATTACAGCCCTCCTGTCCTCTAACTCTGTACCCCTGCCGCACCTCCATCTTGTCCATCCAGCAGCTGGAGCCCGAGATGGAGGCCGTCAGCTCCAGCCAGGAGATCCCCACATCGCCCCATCAGCCAGAGAAGTTCTCGGTGTCCACGCAGACTCGGAAGGCCAGTGCGGCGTCGCCGAGGACACTGCACCGCGGCACCCAGACCGGCGCAGACAGCGACGGTAGCAGCTGCCAGAACCGCTGCCACGAGAAGTACACCAAGATCTTCAATGACGTGAAGGAGGTGATGAAGGCGGAGAACAAGCGTGAGACGGAGCGGGTGTTGCGGGAGGCGCTGGAGAAGGTGAGCCTGCGCGGGGGCGTCGATGTCGACCAAGCGTGACCGATGACCCTGGGGTGACCGCAGTGTGACCGTACGCGACTCGTGTCGCCGCAGCTCCGCGCCGAGATGGAGGAGGACAGGCGGCAGGCGGTGGCCAAGGCGGCGTCCGGCGCCCAGGCCGAGATGGAGCGCCGCTGCAAGCAGGTGAAGGAGAAGTGCAAGGAGGAGCTGGTGGAGGAGGTCAGGAAGATGGTGGCCCAGCACAAGCAGCTCATCTCGCAGACCAAGAAGAAGCAGTGGGTGAGCGGGACGCCCTCTGGCTTCACACACCTGGCTCGGTGCCAGCAGGGAGCCGGGTTCTGCTCCTGCACCCGTCCTGGGATCTGAACCTGCAGCCTCCTGGCGTTGGTGCCAAGTTCAGTAAAATCTCCTGATGTTTGCATTGTGTCCGCAGGGAAGGTACGTGTCCATGGTAACGGTGTATATCCTATACCCCCCCAGTGCTACAACTGCGAGGAGGAGGCCATGTACCACTGCTGCTGGAATACCTCCTACTGCTCCATCAAGTGCCAGCAGGAGCATTGGCACGCTGACCACAAGCGTACCTGCCGGCGGAAGCGGTGAGGGGCTGCCCCCCCCCACCTCTCCCGCACGGGCCCGGCCGGGCCTCAGCCACACCCCCACCCCGAGCGCCCATTAAACACTTACCCCCCACCCCAGGAAGAGAAATCACCACTTTGCACAGCTGGGAACTTCCCCACCCACCCTTTTTATTTCCTGATTGTTTAACATGTATGTATGATGTTTTTACCATGCTGATTCTGTTAAAAGCAGTGTTTTGTTTAGCTGGATTACCTAACGTGCTGTCTGTTCGTAGCTGTAAGTGAGCTTTATCACGTTTTCCCGTCTGTATTTTAAAAAATGAGCAATGGCGGACTTTGAGGATCCCGATGGCATAACACTACACGAAACGTTTTAATCATTAAAGTTTTAAATCTTTGATGGGATGCTGTTGACTGAAGACCCCAGCCACCCCCCCCCCCCCTAAGAAGACTGTGAAATCTGACTTCAGACGACCCCACATAGCAGTTTAGCGCACATTTCTGCACCCCTCCCCCCGGAACGCTGCCGCAGCCTGTGGGGGTGTGAGGAGGGCGGGCTGGCCGGCGGTGTGTGATTGCGGAGGCCTACAGGGCCGCTGCCCACCAGAGGAGGGCAGAGGGGGGCCTATGTGAAACCGGGGAGCAAGGTGCTGGGTAGAATGTTACCGGAACAGAGTGACTCAGCGGCCTCATTATACACTGTACATGTCTCACATGGTGATTCCCCTCTGATTGCCAGCTGTGGGGCTTTTAAAAGCACATCTCTAATGCTGAATCATGTCCCGCCAGAGCCAGAGGGCATGTGGAGGGGACGGGGTGGCAGGAGGACCTCCTCTGGGCCTTCCCACACCGTCCAGCCTCTCCAGCAAGGACAGTAGGAACCAGAAATGGCTGCACCCCCCCCTCCTGCCCTGCCCCTCCCAGACACTGCGGTACATGTAAGCTGTAGGTGTGTATGTACCCCGCCCTGCCCTGTCCCTCCCAGGCCCTGTGGTACATGTAAGGTATAGGTGTGTATGTACCCCCTCCCCCCACCCCGACGTGTACAGAATGCACTGGGATCACTTTAGACGTTTGTGTTCGGTTCTTTGAGCTTCTGTGATTAGTAGACATGCCTCGCTAGTCGGACGATGGTGTTGACTAGCCGTGCGCGGCCCCAGAGCCGTTCCCTGGAGCCGCGGCGCCCCCTGCTGTTCGCGTACAGTGCTTCTGCTGGATTTGCGGTATGTGATGGTACTCGTGTGTGCTGACGTGCATCAATAAACGCTCCTCATGCCCACGGAATGTCGAGCGCCCCCTGTCCATTCCTGTGGCGTCCTGCTTTTTAATATGGTTACCTTTCCTGCCCTGGATGTGTGTGTGTGTGTGTGTCTGTGTGTGCATGGGGGTTGGCAAATATATATTTTTTTCTTAAATCTTCCTGTGGTAATCTCCAGCTCTTCTGTGCCTGAGTGAGTAAAGTGCCAATTCTTGCATGCAGTGAGTGAAGGTTTGACTGGCAACGGAGACTTTATTAAACATCATTTAGGAGAAAAGGCTTCATCCATGTACTTAGTTAAAATTTCAGCAGGTGGAAAATCTGAAATTAGCATCAGGGCTGGTCTGCTGGTTAAGTGGTTAATCACCTGGTTGAAGTTAGGAGCAGTTGCAAAGAGACCCTGCCACACTGTGAGGGGATACCTGCATCCATGGAAGTGGGTAAGAAACACCTTTATAAAATATAAACTGACTAAATTAAACCATAAAGCATTTTAAACTTTTGTTTTATACTGGGGCCGCTCTACTTCCGGAAAATAGGGTTTTATTTACAGGATCTCGGGTCGGTCTGCAGTACAGCTGCCTCCTACCAAGATGAGAATCACACATGACTGACATCTCATTATTATTATTTTACAGAGTCCTGTTTTGTCACTGGTCAGAGCTCCAGTGCTGACCCCCAGCTGTGACCTCCCTTCTAATGGCTCTGTCCTTATTGGTTGTTTTTTTTCAGAAGAATAATTCTATACATTCCGTCATTGTTTATGTTGTTTGTCATTGTTCAGGGTGAGTGCGGATGGTGAGGCCCCATTTGCCCTGTTTCACGTTTGTATAAAAAAATGCTGAATGTATCCTTGGTATATATGTAGAAATGTGCTTGTCTTTACCTCTGTATATGTATTCAGGCTGCTGTAAAATTTCATGGTGTCTGCATGCGAATGTGATGTCACAGTTGTGACCTCGAGGGGAGATTGAGGAGAGCTATGGATGGGGTGAAATGGTTCATAGTGACAATCTGGGTCTTTCGCTGGGTTAGATCAATTCCAGGGATGTTAAATAGGATTCAGTTACACTGGAATATGGTAACAGAATGGCATCCAATACAGGTATCTGAAGTGTGCTCAAATCTGAGAAAGACGTGAAATGTTTCCTTTGCGAACATGACGGCACGACTAAGAAACAGCTAGAGTAACTGAAGGAGTGTCAGTGTAAAGCCAGTGCTCACTGACACACATTTTGCAGCTTGCTAGACTGGGTAACAGAAACAGTTAGGAGGACTGAGAAAGGGTGAGAGCTCCCTTAGTGGTTATAGGAGTGCATGTCCCCTAGTGCAGATATAATAGGTGGCAGCTACATGACTTACATGCTCAAACACTTACTATATAACATGTTGCATATAGCATATTGCAGCTATATTCTAGGCCTACAACATTCTGCACACGCCCTTAAGTCTGGCCATTCGCCATAGTTTCAAACCCCTTCCTGCAGGTGTTCCCTGCGGTCCGTCTGTCCAGTCTTTAGCCTGAGAAGCTAACTGCGTGCAGGCTGCTGTGAGGCAAGGACACACCGTACCAGCTCCAAAACAACATCTCCATGCCTAAAACATAATCACACAGCGCCTCCTTCCCCTGGCCCCCACTGCTTTTCATTTTCTTCCCACAAGGGTTATGACCAAAGTCTTCTATCCCAAGAAACTAGTAGTGAACATGTGAGATTCATTATTATTATTATATTATTATTATTAATAATAGCAATAAGTATTATTAATAATAATAACAATAATAAGTTATTATAATTATTACTACTATTATTACTTTATTATAATATCATGAGGTATTTATGGTAGAATACTGTAATCTTTTCAGGTGTGGCGGCAAAATTAATCCTCGTCGACCAACGAAAATGTCACAAAGCGCTTCACAGGAAATAGACAGTCAAACATCAACAGAAGGCCTGTCCATACAAATAAGTTCACAGACGCCGTTTAAAGGAGCCCGCAGAGCTGGCTGATCTAATGTTCAGGGGCAGAATGATCCACAGCCTTGGGGCAGCAGTCAGCTGTGGGCTTAAACCTGGGAGGGGTGACGAAGGTCCTGATCAGAAGGCCCGAGTGTCCTGTTTGCTGGTATGGGGCTAAAAGGGCATGGATATAAGTGGGTGCATGATTGTTAAGAGCGATATATGTAACTAAAAAAAATCTATCTAATATTTATATACAGCTCTGGAAAAAATTAAGACACCACAGCAAAACATTTCGTTTAACTCATTTCTCAATTTATGGTTATGCTTATATTTAAAATATAGACTTTTTTATAGCCTGGCTCTTTCCTGCTCTTCATTAATGAAGGCCTTCTTCCGTGCATCACGGGACTTCAGACCTGCTTCCAGGAGCCTGATAAGAACTGTCCTAACTGTGTACCTAACTGTGTGCACTTAATGTTTCCCATTCCTGTTGAAGGTCACTTGAGGTCATCCTCCAATTTATGAGGCACTGCCGGATAAGTTGACGGTCATCTCTTGCATTAGAAAGTTGCTTCCCCCCTCTACCTGGCTGGTTTCTGGTCATTCCCAGTTTCTCTTGCTTCACCTTGCTCTTGTGTTCTGCTGTCTAAGAAACTTTCAGCTAAGAATCAGCCTGCTGCTCAGTGTAGCCTTCTGCCAGCAGGGCCAAGATTAAACCAGGATTTAAAAATGCAGATATTTTTCAAAATATTGAGTGTACATATGCTGTACAAAACGATATGGCTGTCTGAGTCCAGCAGGCTGAGAGAGTGCCATGTGATATATTATGAAAAACATCTGATTGGGTGTCGGAGGTTGGGAATATTTGTTATATTAAGCAGATACATCTTAAACTAGTAACTCCTCATGTTTTCTAACTTGAAAATCTACTTCAATTGTATGTGACACCTACAAACTGCTATGCCGCCACCCAGTGGCACAGCCCAGGCATGGCAGGATGGGACGGCACACCAGCTCATGACGCTACCTGAACATGCATAGCTGCACACTGCGGACAGCAGGAGACAGAGACTACACAGATTCTGCAGCACAAGCAGACTACAGGTAACACATATAGCATGTATATGGGCACACACACCAGGATACTGAGGCTTCCAGGGGAGGTGAGGCGATGCAGTGCGTTTGCTGACCCTGCTTGGCACTAAACACCCTTTTGGCAAATTTAGACATGGGAGTGAGCCAATAAGGTTGCTGGCAGAAGAGAGACTGTAATGTGGCTGTGTGAGCAGTAGAGGGCAGCAGTGCTTTCCAGAGATCTTGTACAGACTGACGTAGTTGGTTTCCTAAAATGCAGAACTATTTCTCTCTTCACCTACACAAACCTGAGCCAGCAGTGGTGGTGTAAGTGGTGAAATCACCGAGGCCCAGAGTGATATGTCACTCCCTGAGCCAAATGTTGACATGGACAGCCATCAGCCACTGCAGGAAACACTTAGCGACACCTACACAGGGGCTTTTCTATTCATTTTGAACAATGAGGTCAATTATTCAATGAGACCCATGCATACTGAGATGCATAACACGCCCTGAAGCTGCACTGACGTAATGACTGTAGCTTATTCTAAACCTGCAATCAACATCACTAATAGTGATAATTTCACATGATCAACTATGGAACTCAGTGTTAGACACTGTGCCTGGGCAGCCTGGGGAAGCAACCTCAAGGCTGACAGAATGGCTGCCACTTAAAAATGGGCCAGGCTATAGTATACTACATGCAAGAGACCCTGCAGGCCCAAGACCCTGCAGGACTGAGACAGTGTACCTACAGACCCGAGAGCCTGCAGGGCTGAAACAGAGTACCTAAAGGCATAAGAACATAAGACCATAAAAAATATACAAACAAGAGGAGGCCATTCGGCCCATCAAGCTCGTTTGGGGAGAACTTAACTAATAGCTCAGAGTTAAAATCTTAGCTAGCTCTGATTTAAAGGAACCCAAGGATTTAGCTTGCACTACACTAACAGGAAAACTATTCCATACTCTAACTAGACGCTGTGTAAAGAAATGCTTCCTCGAATCCAGTTAAAAATGTTCTCCCGCTAATTTCCACCTATGGCCATGAGTTCTTGTATTTGAACTAATGCTGAACTATTTGGTTGAACAGCGTCCAGACCTGTTAGAATTTTATAGACCTGGATCATGGTCCCCCTCAGTCTCCTTTGCTCGAGGCTGAACAGATTTAGCTCAACTAACCTTTCCTCATATGACATTCCGCTAAGACCAGGAATCATTCCTGCAGCCCTACGTTGCGCCTTATCTAAGGCCACAATGTCCTTTGTAAGATATGGCGACCAAACCTGCACACAATATTCTAGGTGTGGTCTTACCAAGGAATTGTATAATCTTAGCATTACCTCCCTTGATTT
>JAODKL010000081.1:21219123-21231206 GCA_026780765.1 Petrocephalus schoutedeni | reverse complement strand
AAGGTAAGGAGACCAAACCTGCACACAATATTCTAGGTGTGGTCTTACTAAGGGATTGTATAATCTTAGCATTACCTTCCTTGACTTAAACTCCACACACCTGGAGATGTAACCCAACATCCTATTGGCCTTTTTAATTGCTTCTCCGCACTGGCGTGAGTGGGACATGGAAGCATCAACATACACACCGCGGTCTTTCTCATAATCAGCTACCTTTGTTTCTGAATCCTGCTGCTGCACTGACCTAGTGGGTTGGGATGCAATGACGCAGTATCACACTCAGACACACACAGACACACACGCATGCACATCAGTGTTCAGAAAATCCTTGAACAGCTAACAGTTTGTGGCTCAATCAGTTACCATGTTTCAAATCTGTATTTAGAAGCAAACTCCACTCAGGCAGCAGAATGGATTTTAGCCAAGCTCCAGTCTGCAGTGGCAAGAGACAAATGTGGGAACCAAAAACTCCAGGATTATCTTCATCTGCAAGCATAAGTTCCAGGGCCCCCACGGGCTGGAGCGGCTCTGAGCCACCCTGACAGTGATTTACACAGAGCTGAACGCGCACCACTGACCAAAACATTACCGGAAATAGCCAGCTGCAGAAACACACCAGTTTAAGTGAGTGCATTTCCCCAGACCAACCCACCCCACCAGCTTAACTGCAGGCAGAGAGAGAGAGAAAGAGAGAGAGAGAGATCCAGGAATAGCTGCATGGGGGGGTCAGGAGGACAGGGTGGCATTTGGACCACTGTGCAGACTCACACACACACACACACACACACACAGACTGGCGTACCTATCGAAATGGGGACTGTTCATTAAATTTCTATGGGAAAAACCCTAATCCCAATCATGACACTCTTAACCCCTACCCAGTCCTAACCTTAACCATAAATAACCAAACACAATACAAGACTTTTGGCCTTTTTACTTGTTTGATTGCATTCACAGATTTTTTTATAAAATTTAGGTTATCCAAATGGAGACCTGAAAAATTGTCCCCAAAAGTAAGGAAGTTCCAGATTTTACGACATTTTGGGGACATTGTGGTCCCCGAATGTGATATATGCAAACCCACAGTCTGCAGCTATGTGTGTCTTTTTAAAACAGCACTAGCAACTGAAACGTCGCCTGGCGCCAGAAGCTGGTCACCATGGGAACGGCTGTTTGTCAGGTTACTGGGGCGGAGGGGGCTGGGGATGAACTCCTGCCTGCAGCAGGCATTGGCCCAGGGTTACCGTGGCAATGAATATGAAAAAAAACACTCCCCAATCAGAACAATGACAGAGGCTACCCGACTGATGACAGTCTACTGTGATAACGGGCAGCTGAGCCCACTGAGAACACAGCCCCGTAACACAGTCCAGCCTGGTTAGAGATGAGCTCTAATCCAGTTAAACTGAGTCCTCAATGGCTGCTGAAAACTATCCCAGGGAACACCCACAGGAGTGCACTTATTCCCTTAGGATCGCAAGGCCAACGGTACAAAAGCCTGTAAAGCTGACTCCGACGTACCAACACTTTCGGTTAAATACAGAATGTCAGAGAGGAGAACATCTAGCCATATATGGCTCTGTCATCGATTAGTTAAACCTGCTTAGATGTGTCCATTGCCTGGGTCCTAGATGTGTCCAACACTTCACATAAAACGTGGGGTCTTTTTCAATACCAAGATGGCAATCATTGCACTTGTGGTCTTGGCAAAAATGATCTTGCTAATGTGCCTCCCAATAACAAACTTGGAAGCAATGAATCATGGGATTGTTCTCGTTTGGCTAGAATGCACCCTATGCATATTTGATATTTGGCACAGGGAAAGAATGACATCCTGGGATTTTCACCATCCTCTGTCCTTCTGTTCTTAGTATTGAAACTGGTCTTCTGCAATAGAAGATGGCATTAAACAAGTTTGCAAGAACACATGTACAATGAAGCATGCATATTGGGAAACACCCCTGTTCCACATCAATGTATGGTGCCTGCATCCGGTAGTGGGTACATCAGCATCTCTATTCATGCTTGGGTATATGCAGTAATTCCTAATTGCAAATAGCAGTCAGATAATGACTCTGATGCCTGGATCCACACAGAGTGTTTCCTGGAAATCACCTTAAATGAGATATATTAAAAAAAAACCACAGCCTAGTTGGCTTCCTGTTACATATGCCGTTCTATGAACGACAGTAGAGGATGACCACACCTCTGTCGTGCAGTTAGCCTGTTGCGCGTCTCGTCACACTTCACAGCTGCGCCTGCACACGCGTCACGGCGATGACACACAGACACGCTCAGCGAGTGGCTCGTCTTCATGGAGCTGTCAGAGCCAGAAGCCAATGACCTCGGCTGCATGTAAATAATAAATGCTGTGGGGCTCCAGGTCAGTCAGACTGGGAGCCGCATAAGTGCCCTAAAACGCCCAGTCTGAGGACTCACTCAGCACCGAGGACTTTCACATCTGTCCGAACAGACAGCAATTCATGTCGGTAATTAACTGGTGCCTGCCTGATGGAAAGCATACTAAATAGGCACCTTCGACAAAACTCAGCTCTTTAAATCGACTGAAACAAGAAACTCATTTCACTTACAACAAACGGGTGTTCAGTCTGTTAATTTTTTTTCTACTTTAAATCTATAAGCGAACTATGTTTAAATTGACTGCCTAATGTGTTAGTGTTTTAAATAAGATACATATCAAGGAATGAATTTCCTTTTTGAGTCAGATTGATTTGGTACAGTTTAACTATTACCAATGCTGTATATACATGTAAGTAACAAACAAACAAGATATATAGCAACAAAGTAAGTTTGTGCTGACTATACGGAACAATATTGATTTTATGATAATCGCGATCCTGATTTTGACAATATATTGTCAAATAATGGTAATTTGAAATTATAGATTGAATACTATCGGGAACTTGTGGCAGCTATTCTTTTCAGTCAGAAGTGATTTTTGTGCATTAAAATGTTCCTCAAATAAAACCTTTGGCCCTTCTTTAGTGGTCTGGCTATAGGGATATGGGTACTGATTACATGTGTGTTCAGAACATTTTAATATTATCATACACAACACCCATTATACTTTCAGGGTTTATCTGAAAACTTAATTCAAGGTGATATTTGGGGCAGTGGTGGCCTAATGGTTAGGGAAGCGCACTTGTGATTGAAAGGATGCTAGTTTAAATCCCAAACCAGCAATGTACCACCAGCACTGCTCCTATGTCACATATGGGTTAAATGCAGAGGACACATTTCCTTGTGGGGCATCAGCAATGACAATTAACCACATGACCTGCATTTTCCCTTTTAAAGAGGTTACAGAAATTGTACTGTATGGTCAAATAGCTTTGATCATCGCTACAACCATAGGCCTTCCCTTTGACCTTTAACTGACTGTAGGCCATAAGACACTGCAACCTGTTATTCTACGAATAAACTGGAGATGGATACACTATTCAGGTCTGTAAATGCATGATCATTATTGTTTTGCACTGTGTTTCAATCAGCAGCTCCTGCTTTTACAAAAGTTTTCCACCAAATGTCCATGTCTGGAAAGTTGTTTATCCTGAGCCTGTGTGCTGTATCCTCACCAGCTGTGTCTATATTGACTTAAAAGCCGAAATAAATGAGGAAATGTCTGTACTTAGCTTATATGAAGCGGTTGGGAGACTGGGCTTTGTGCTTTACCTTGGACACATTGTACATACTCAGTAATTTCACAACATTAGAAGAAGGATAAAAAAGTATTGCAGATGAACATGAGCATTACACAACAGGCTTGAACTTTTTAAGAGGAACGGTGAGCTCAGTGATTTGAATCAGTGTGTTTCCTTTTTCTCAATGTGCTGTGATTCACTCTGAAGGACTACAGCAGACCCTGTGCTCCACACAACAATCTGCGAGAAATGCAATCGCCCTGAAACAGCACCATTTCTGACAACAAGGGATAAAGCATTTTCTGCTGTTAAATGGACTGAAAGTGGCATTCGATAACAAATTAAATTAGCAAAAATGCCAAAGGCCATCTGACTCTCATCCTTGCAGCTTAATGATTATTGTATGATTATTATTTATACCCACTTGCCCTGGGTGTGGTGTTTAAAGGTGCCATTCAATAAAAACCTGACTTTATCTCAGTATAGTTGAATATAGAGAATTCTTTGTTCCATGGAAATTACATACTGTGAATCTCAATCACTGTTGTTCCCTCTTTCAAACATAATTCCGGCATATGTTAAAAAGATGGTGAAACAAGGCAATCCAATAATCCTAGACTGTTACATAATGATATCAGCTACATGCCCAAACTTAACATACACCAGCCCACTTTCAAGCCCAGTGGACCTGCCCATGTGAAAAAGTCTTACATGAAAATATACGATCATATATGAATCATCATGAATTATGAATCATGAAAGGGCCCATAATCATATATGCAAAGTAGAACACACATAAGAAGCATAAGGTTTTTCCTGTATGGGTGCATACCCTGCAACGTATATCTTCTCTCTCGAGGAGCATTCATACACAGTCTCCACAAGTGCAACTGTATTTATTACTAGTAGGTAAGTACACTAAAAAGGCTAAAAAAGGTAAGATAACACTTTACTTGAGGGGACACAAATAACTGAGCATTATGATATTACTTATGTATTAATTAAGCCCAATCTAAATCTTAGTTATGCACTGATCTCATGTTCATTCGTTACCGGTAAGTTCTATTCAAGGGTAGGTTTCCCGAAAGCTCCTGTTAGCAACTTACATAGTTGGAACCGTTCAGTTGCATGGCTCCAACTATGTAAGTTGCTAAGGTTGTTAGCAACTATGTTTTGGGGAAATGTACCCCAGGTTACGGGGAAGCAGTAAACAACAACACAAAGTCTGTGATACTGACATGGACAAAAGGCTTCTGTACTGCATGGAGCCTACTTTTGGTTAGATAAACATATGTAATCGATACCGAAGTCAAAAACTTTAAAAATACTGAATGCAGAAGTGCAAATTCATTACAAACAACACATTTACAAGCTGCTCAGCTTGCCGTTAGGAGTTCTTGGAAAAATAACTGAATGACAAAGCTAGCATTGTGAAATAATTTTTTGACCAAGAGGGAAAATAATTACATTTCTTGTTCTTGTTACAGTGCTAAAGGCTGTTATGATGGTATGCAGGGAGCGACTGAAACCATCGAAAGGCTTTCAGACATCAAGGGAACTTTATTTTAAACTGAACCAAAAACAACGCAAAGAAAAGGGACCACGAGGGGTCAAAACAAAGGCAGGTAAAACGGCAAGAATACGCAAGGGCTAAAGCTGACACTCTGAGATACACCAGGGAAACAGTAACACAAGCAGGCAACATCTACAAACCACAAGCAGGAACAAATGAACAATGACTGACAGGAACAGGGCAAGAACAGGCCCATACATCCACAGGTTACGAGGGCAAGACGCGAAACGGGTGTGGCATGGGCGGCTCTAGGCTCGTGCCTGCCCTGGGCCCCTTTGCCTGCCAATGTCAATATGGCATCTTATGCACGGCGGATGGCCACGTCCGTTGCGGACACTGCATAGCCGCCTCCTGCTCATGACGATCTTCTCATTGCGGTAGAACGTCATAATACTACATACAGCTTACTGCTCCGAGTCTAACGACATTAGTAAACACATTATACAGCATACTAACTAATAAGAAACACAAGGGTTTTTGGCCACATTGCCGTCAGCTGTGTCATTAATTTCTCTTTCTGTTTTATATTCAATATACATGTATATTGGCGTGGGGCCTGGCGGCCCCTGGGATTAGGCGGCCCTGTGCAGGTGCAGTTTGCACATGCCTAAGGCCGCCCCTGGATGTGGGCCTTTGACAATCAATAAGCAATACGGACTCAAAGACTAGGAACTAGGGGCTATTCAGGTGATACAAGGAATACTAGACATAACTGCAAAACTGCACACCAGCAGAATAAACTAAGAACAGACAATAACATATAACATTCGGCACCACAGCCACTTCAATCACTTCTTCTGAAATCAATGAGTGATACTTTATTTCTAATATGCAGCTTGGGTGTCTGGCAGGGCCCCTACTTGGCATTTAATATGCGGTGATAGCAGTTCAATTTTCTTCCCTTATAGTACAAATAGTACAGTGATGAAGCGTTACCTCTCCCCCTCCCTTGTCTCTGCATCCACCGGCGTTAATCGTCCAATCAGAATATCTCTTATGCGGTCTTACCATCGCAGGCAGCAGGATGTGTGCAATGGGGGCGCGCGGGGGGCAGAGAGGGGGGGACCGGCCGCCTTCCCCTTTCTCTTCGTACGGGCTGCGCAGGGCCGGCGAGTGACGGCATATCAGCTGTAATCGCGCTTGGGGGAAGTGATCTATCGCCAATTTACGGGAGGATAAAGTCGCGAACTGACGCTCGGATCCGGGAGAGTTGGATGCAGTTTGTCGTCGCAGTTTATAACAGAATCGTTACATTTTTCTTGACATTAAGCGTCGCATCGCACAGGCTGGGACATCCCGACGACACATCCCCAGAATCGCCATGTGGTATCGGTGCCGTCGGTAAGGGTGCCAGGCGGACGACGTGGACCTCGTCGCCGGCTTTGACAAACGCGCCGCGCCTACATTCACACAAGTGGAGGCGATGCACCTGTATGGAGCCGGCTTGCACTTCTCATCGCACCGGATTCAACGCTGCGCTGCTACAATCGCTGAATTTACGACTGATTAAAGCGCCCTACTGGATCACACATTATACCAGGGATCTTGCCATGGGCGTATGATATTCAGAATATAAAGCAAATGAAATACACAAAGTTGTTTTTATGTATTGATCAGCCTGAAACGAGGATAGGCGTATTATAAGATGCCCGCAATAGTAATACAACAGCAACGCCAGACGGAGCTTTGACAAGACATCGATCGAACCTCCTCCTTTTCCCGTGAATTTTCAATTCATTTATTCACCCGAAACCCATCTAGCCAAGAGTTAACCAGGAGATACGGCAGTAACAAATGAAAAGCGGCTTATCAGTGTATCGATGAAGAACCACCGAGGTGACATAGCTAGCAGATCTGCGGCGACGTTAGTGCCATTATTTTTATCTTGCGAACTTGTGTGGGAGTAGCCTACTATTGCGGTGTCATGGTGCATAATATGTAGGTCTTACGGTATCCTAGTGTCTTGGTCATTTCGTAATATTGGATGCATGTTCAGGCTGTTGCATCTGAAACGTGGACACGGCGCGCAGTTTATTATTATTCTAAATAATATACGACAGAGCTTTTCCTTGATAAATATATAGTTTCAGGGTGACAAATTATACTACACCGGTTTTGAAAATCGAACTAATACGGATACGGATGCATTAAGTTCCGCCCTTCAACGCTATGCATTCAGTATATTCGGAAATTAATATCTGAGAAATATGCGAGTCGCACCTATAGTGGTGCGAGAATAATCATGCCGAAAGTGCTCCGAAAGTGGTGCCGCCGGGCCGCCTAAAGTTCCGCCGGATCGCTGTCACACGCGTGCATGGTTTCCCCGTGTAGCCGGCGGCTGCCTGTGCTCGAAGCCCCCGATGGTGCTGACCCAGCGCTGGGAGAGGCTCGCAACCCGCAGTGTGTTCCTCGACCCGCCGCCGCCACTGCGCTCCAGGATGCTGCGGCAGCTCCTCCACGAAGGACTCAGGACGTCTTTCTACAAGCTCGGACACTTCGTCGCCAACCACCCGGTCTTCTTCGCCTCGGCGCCCGTGCTCATCTCCATCCTGCTCGGCGCCAGCTTCAGCCGCTACCGCATCGAGGAGAACGTGGAGCACCTGTTGGCTCCCAAGCACAGCTTGGCCAAGATAGAGGGCAACTTGGTGGACAGCCTGTTCCCCGTCAACAGATCGAAGCACACGCTATACTCGGACCTGCAGACGCCGGGGCGATACGGCCGCGTGATCGTCACCTCCGGACGGGGAAGTGTTTTGGACCAGCACCATGTTGATCTGATTCTGAATGTGAGTAGTAAGTAGGCGGAGTGAGCAGCCCTGGGTTGCGGGGGGACGGGGTTCCAGTCTGGGTACTATGCCTGAGAGCGACCCGTGGATTTGGAATATGACTCGGTATAATCTTAAAACCGCTTATCTGGCCATACAGACATTATAATTAATTATCGGCGCCAAAGTTGCTGATGGAATCGGATTATCAAGGCACTTAATAGCAACATTTTCGCAAGCATTTGAATTTATCGCAGTTTTCACCCTATTAAATGTGTGGATGTTTCAACGAGCGATTAACGCAGAAGGCTCTGGTTTAGTTACACAAACAACGTTAATCACCCAGGTATCCACCTTCCATCTTTCTAATTCGGGTTCACGGGTAGAGTTAATCACCAGGAAAGGAAATTAAACGGTACAGAGGGGCTGCGGACACACACGTGTCCCTGCATTACACCCATCGAGGGAGCCATCACCCATAGAGAGGTTTCGTTTAAAGTTAAAATACCTGTTGGCACAAAAAGAGCAAAAGCATCGTATAGGCCCCAAAGTTCGAACTAAATACCGTTTGGGTTTGTATTAAATTGTCCGAAGCAGGATATACTGCCACCGGTTACTATTGACGCGCATGCCTGATCTTTGCATGTTATGAGTTCTTTTTTTTCAATCTGCATTTAAAGAAAGTCGGAATTTTTTTCACAATTTATTTTAATTTTATTTGATTTTAAGGTCACCCCATCCAAATTTTATCAATTTATATTGCTTTAATTTAAAGAATAGTTACCCACTTAGAAAAGCCCAGTGGTCAGTCTGCCATGAGAGCAAAGCAATGCGATGGCGTCAGATGGGCACTTCAGGGAGTGAGGGCTGTCCAGCTTGTCATGGGGGAGGCTGCCTGTGCTGTCACAGTGCAGGTGAAGCCTTTGTCATCTCACTGCTTCGTGTTTTTTCAAGAATGAAATGCGCTCTCTGGTTCTCCGTTTAGTGAACAGCACGGCCCACTTCACACAGCAGCCGCCGTCCCCAGATTTGTCTCTTCTAGCTGATTGGAAAGCATTGTAATCCCTACACTTGGTGGTGTCCTTTCAACAATTGGGGGGGGGGGCATCTTATCCTCTCCAATGGGAGCTCAAAGTGTCATGTCATAAGGTGACAGAAAAGCAGTGTGAGAGACCCCAAATCTTACATCGGGCTCACACCATTAGCATGATTAAGAGAACAAGCCAGAGAAATGTCACCTGGAGCCACTCCTTATGTCTTCCGATATCAGTCAATGTCTGCAGTGAAAGTCAACCAGCTGAGGCCGTGACTGTGTGTTTGTGCCACACCACGGCCACACCCCTACAGAATCCTCATCCAATGACACCCATCAATAAACACCTCCTCACTCAGTCTGCATCCTCTCGCATCCTGTGGCATACCACGGCCACGCCCCTACAGAATCCTTATTCAGTGACACTTCACTGCACAATAAACACCTCCTCACTCAGTCTGCATCCTCTCGCATCCTGTGGCATACCACGGCCGCGCCCCTACAGAATCCTTATTCAGTGACACTTTTCACTGCACAATAAACACCTCCTCGCTCAGTCTGCATCCTCTCGCATCCTGTGGCATACCACGGCCACGCCCCTACAGAATCCTTATTCAGTGACACTTTTCACTGCACAATAAACACCTCCTCGCTCAGTCTGCATCCTCTTGCATCCTGTGGTATACCACGGCCGCGCCCCTACAGAATCTTCATTCAATGACACTTCTCACTGCACAATTAAAAACAATTACTCAATTTGCATTTATTTGCATCCTGTTGTGCACCATGCTGACGCCCCTTGGTTAATCACCATCAGCACTCACCAGTGGTGAAACCACATCTTTTACGTGTTCAGCAACCAGCCACACCTGCCCATGTACCAGTTATACACAACAGATTTCAGCTGTTCCTTAGGCTGCAGTCTGCATCAGAATGCAGGCTTCTTCCTGGTGCATCAGGACTAGGGAGTATTCAGCCGCTGCATCATAACGCATCAATGCTCACCGTGCATCTCAACAGCCCTCAGACCGGCAGCATGCTAAAAAAACAGGCCATAGTTTCACTGTGCCAAAAAACAACACCTCCAAACATAACATCATATTCATTCCCACTGGATTAAATCTCATTCCTATACACTGCCTTATCCCTAAATCATAATATGATCTAATTCTCGACATCAAAAGAACTAAATTTTGTACAGTGTCTTTTATGCATTTGAAAGCAATTTCACTGTAGTCCTTATAAAACTACACAGACTTTTCAGGAAAAACACCAGGCTAATCATTCTCTCCACTGACTCATTTGCACCACTGTCCAGCTCCCACCTGCTTGGTCCAGCCCAGCTTCACACCACAGTAATATTAAAAGCTGAGATTTTCTACAGTGTGACGAGAAGACCTGCCCTTCTATTTTTAAGGCTCTGAGATGGTAAAGGTCCCGAAATAGGCAATGAAAAGGCCCTCAAATGAAGCAGAGGACCACTGAGAATGGGGCTGCTGAGGCACCCTGGAAAAGCACCAAGGACAGAGCACGGCTTTCTGAGCTCGGAGCTGGAGTCAGAATGACCTCATGCTGGAAATGGTAGCTTGAAAATAAGCTCTCTGCTGCAGTGGGGGCAGGGAGGTGACCGAGAATCTCTCTATGCATCACCTGCGGGGGGGGGGGGCAAAGATTTAGCAGGAACTACAGGTATAAGAAACTCACGCTCGCGGTAACACTAACCTGAAGCTTGTCTTCTCCTGCCCTCCATGGATCCTCTCTCTCCCACTGCAGCTTCACAGTGCCATCACCCGAATCCAGGTGGACATGCTGGGCTTCAACTACACCTTTGCACACCTGTGCCTGCTGGACGACAGCAACAGCTGCATCGTGGACGACATCCTGCGCGTGCTGGAGGAGCTGCGGCTGTGGCGGGCCTCCAACCGCACGGCGCCGCCCCTGCGGTACCCCATCACTCGCCTGCGTGACGGCCGCGAGGCCTACATCGGGCACCAGCTGGGTGGGGTGCAGAGGGTCGGCCGCGACGGGGCAGCCGTGCGCTCGGCCCGGGCCCTGCAGCTCACGTACTACCTGCAGGCGGCCGGGCCGCTCAACGAGGCAGTAGCGTCGCGCTGGGAGGCGCAGTTCTGCCGCACGCTGGAGCGCTTCCGGGAGGCGCACCCGGAGCTGGGCTTGCTGCCCTTCACCTCCTCCTCACTGCAGCGTGACTTCCAGCGGAGCAGCCATGTGGCCGGGCGCCCCCTGCTGGGCGGCCTGGCGCTGTGCGCGGTACTCGCACTGCTGTGCTGCTCCATGCGAGACTGTGTGCGCTCCAAGCCCTGGCTGGGCCTCCTCGCGTTGGTCACCGTGGGCCTGGCCACACTCACTTCGGCCGGCATCGTCAACCTGACCGGGGGCAAGTACAACTCCACCTTCCTGGGCATCCCGTTCATCCTGCTGGGTGAGTCCACACTCTCATGCTTCTTACTGCTTTTTTGTACTGAACAGTAGCATCATTCCTTCATTCACCTCTTCATTCTGCTGAGCACCCTGTATAGTAAGAGTGTACAGATGCGTCTCGTGTGTTTAAACTTGTATTCATTTATTTACTAATCAAATTCTGGTATTTAGTCAGTTACCATCATTACTTATTATTCATGCAACAGTAGGCATTTATTTACTTATTTGTCATATATATTCAGCAATATTTGATATTTTACACTTATGATGGGTCCATCAGAACATTACCCCAACATACACTGTATGCCAAAAGTATTGGGACACCCCTCCAAATCATTGAATTCAGGTGTTCCAGTCACTTCCATGGCCACATGTATATTAAATCAAGCACCTAGGCATGCAGACTGATTCTACAAACACTTGTGAAAGAATGGGTGACTGTCAGGAGTGAATTCAAGTGTGGTACTGTGATAGGATGCCACCTGTACAAGTCCATTCATAAAATTTCCTCGCTACCTTGCATCCTCGAGTGACGAATTACGCTTCTCCGTCTGGCAATCCACTGGATGAGTCTGGGTTTAGCGGCTGCCAGGAGAACAGTACTTGCCTGA
>JAODKL010000081.1:21199975-21214997 GCA_026780765.1 Petrocephalus schoutedeni | reverse complement strand
GTGGCACAGAGACGAATGTCCCCCGGCAGCCCCTTCTGTCACCCAGCTGACGGGGCAGCGCTCTGGCCTTTATCCTCCTCCCCATTTACTATTCTGCCTTGTCGATGTTTCTGCTACAAATTTCACGGTACAAGCAGAGGCAGCCACTGGTACATGACTGGTACCGGCCGGGTGATTTGCTGGTGCAGGGACTGTACCTGGCATTTTCGGGGGGCTCTGCCACCTCAGCTGCTTCAGTGGAAGGCCTAGCAGGGGGGGGGTGCTCCTTCTCTTACACTCCAGACACCTCTGCCTATCTTTCTCATCTTTCTCACTCCCCTTCTGTCACCTCTTCATACTACAGTAACACTCAGACCCCCTGCAGACCCCAGCGATAGTGATTCACACACCCTGAGAGTCGGCGAGGAGACACTGCTTAGTCATGACTCCCTGTGAGAATCCCTCCAGTAAAGCCACACACACTAGAGTGAGCAAACCTGCATAAACAGTATATGGCACAAAAGGGCATAATGCACTTATACACACACACACTTACACACGCAATAAACACATGAGGAACATTTCGCCTGGCATTCACATAGGGTCAGAAATCTTGCTAATTTGTCTAATATCAATGGCCAAAGACAGTCTGTCTGTGAAACGCATATAAATAGTATATTCCCAAAAGCGTTCACTGTAATTAACTTGAGGCCTAACCACATGACATTCCATCCTGCAGCCCCAGTCCCCCGGACCTGAAACCCGCAGTCTTGCAGCTAGCAGTCAGCTTCTGCTCCTCTTCCCCTCCAGGCCACGGCTTACTGGGCACCTTTGAGATGCTGTCATCGTGGCGTCGCACGAGGGAGGACCAGCACGTAAAGGAGCGCGCGGCCGCCGTCTTCTCGGACTCCATGCTGCCCTTCAGTGCCAGCACCGCCATGTACCTGGTGACCTTCGGCATCGGCGCCAGCCCCTTCACCAACATCGAGGCGGTGCGCCTCTTCTGCAGGAACACTTGCGTGGCCATCGTGTTCAGCTACCTCTACGTCCTCACCTTTTATGGCGCCAACCTGGTCTTCGCCGGCTACCTGGAGAACAACTACCAGCACAGCCTCTTTTGCCGGAAGGTGCCTCGGCCGGAGGTGCTGCAGCAGAGGCCCAGCTGGTACCGCTGCCTCATGCACACGCAATACAACGAGGAGGCCTCTGAGCCGGGTGACCTCCGTGCCTACGAGCACCATCTGCTGGTGTCCTTCGTGAAGCACTACTACTGCGACTGGATCACCAACACATACGTGAAGCCCTTTGTGGTCCTGTTCTACCTGGTCTACGTCTCCTTTGCCCTCATGGGTTACCTGCAGGTGAGCGAGGGCTCTGACCTCAGCAACATGGTTGCTACAGAGACTAGCACCATTGCCTACACACGGGCCCAGCAGAGGTTCTTCAGCAGCTACAGCCCAGTCATTGGCTTCTACATCTATGAGTCCATTGAGTACTGGAATGCCAGCGTGCAGGAGGACCTCCTGGAGTACACCAAGGGCTTCGAGAGGATCTCCTGGTTCGAGAGCTACCTGGGCTACCTGCGCAGCCTAAACCTGAGCTCCACGCTGCCCCGGCACAACTTCACCGAGCTGCTGCGGCACGGCTTCCTCAAGCAGCCTCAGTTCCTGCACTTCTCCGACGACATCATCTTCGCCCGTCGCAGCGATGGCGACGCCGATGTGGCCGCCTCGCGCATGTTCCTCGTGGCCAAGACCACCGAGAACAAGAGGGAGGAGATGTCGGTCTTGCTGGACACACTCCGCAGGCTCTCGCATACTTCACGTGTGAAGTTCATCATCTTCAACCCCTCCTTTGTCTACATGGACCGCTATGCCGCCTCTGTGTGTGCGCCGCTCAACAATGCCTGCATCGCCGCCCTCTTCCTGCTGTTCTTCTCTGCCTTCCTGGCAGCCGACCCGCTGGTAAATGTGTGGCTCACAGTCACTGTGGCCTCGGTGGCCTTCGGAGCGGTCGGCTTCATGACCCTATGGCGGGTGGAGCTGGACTGCGTGTCCGTCCTCTGCCTGATACACGGTGTGAACCATGCCATCGATGCCGGCAGCCCCCTGGTCTCCACGTTTGCCTTGGGCCGGGACTACACGCGCACGCGCTGGGTGCAGCAGGCGCTGGAGCGCCACGGGGTGCCCCTGCTACAGACCTACCTTTGCTACGGCGCCGCCCTGCTGCCCCTGGCTGCCGTTCCGTCCAACCTGACCCGCACACTCTTCCGGTGCCTCTTCCTCACGGCGCTCATCACTCTTTTCCACTGCTTGGCCATTCTGCCTGTGGTCCTGACGTTCCTGCCTCCATCCAAGAAAAAAAGGAAGGGCAAGAAGGCCTCCGAGAACAGGGAGGAGATTGAGTGCGTGGAGATGGCAGATAGTACTCGCGTGGTCGACCAGATTACCACAGTTTAACTAGTAGAACCATATCCGCCCAGGATCAGCCAGGGTGCAGAGTATGGGAGGAGATGATGACAGCATCTGGCAAGGCTGGATGGCAGTGCTTCTTAAATGGAAATTAGTGTGAGCGGAGCCTGTGACCAAAGTGGGTGAGGCTTGTTATGAGGTTTGGTGAATCCCAGACTCCAGTCTGCAGTGGTCCAGTGCAGTGTCCATGGCATGAGAGATTAGCAGCTGGCGTAAAGGTTTGCAAGTCAGTCATGGATAAGGTATGGATAGTATTCAGAAATTCATAGCTTAGTGTGATTTAGAAGTATCCATTCACTCGATTCACCATCTGTGATTACGAACAGTAATAGGTACAGCATATGGTCATATCTTTGTCAAGTATACTGGATGAAGGGCAAACATGGATGCACTGCTCCCATGTTCTTGATGGTTGTATGTCTTTACTGGACTGTAGATCTTGTTGTCATAGTGAACTATTTGTTCAGGCAGTTCTGTGGAGGCTGGCTGAGTTGTCGTGATGAAATGCTGTTCTAGGCCTGACTGTGAAAGTGAGTGTCTTGCTTCCTGTGGTGAATTTCTCAAGTAAGACCTATATCACAGAGTCATATCTGGTCGAATTTTACAATGGTGAAATTCAGTCCAGGAAATGCAGTGACTTTGGCCCAGTTGAAATACAGGAATAGGCTGAGTTTAGGCAGAGGCACCAGCTGGTCACTGGTGTGGTGGATTAATGTCAGAGTAGCTGTAAGAATCACAGGGCCTCAATCGGTATAAGAGCTGAACAGCAGACTGGCACTGTTATGGTTGGGACCATGGTTATATGCATACAACCATGGGTGGCTTGTGTAGCTGAAATGTGTGAATCTATATGTTAAAGTGGAATCTATACAAGCCTGATCATTTATTTAAATATCAGGAAATGTAATGTATAATTGATTTGAATAACTCCCCATTAAAGTGTTCAGTGCCCGTGACGTATGCAGCATTACTAAATATAAATAATGGTCTGGATTAGCTAAAGGATAAAATAAATGTGATTTACTTGATAAAATCTGTTCATGTAAGCTGAAATAATATGACAGCCACCTCGGTAACCCTCCAAAATGACAAACTGTGTTGACTGCAGGTTTAAGGAAGAGCATCTACTAAATTATTCTTATTTATTAGGTAGTCTAACATTAATATATACAGATCGAAGCATCCTTTGCCAAGTACAGTTACTCACTGCGAAGAGAGTGCATTCTGTTTTATGATTTTTTTTCCTGCAAATACTGTCAGCACCCAGTTGAATGCTGTAGAAAAGCTACCTGAAAATACAGCATCGACCTTGCAGAAAATCAGTGCCATATTGGGCAGTGTTTCTATATATTATATATTCTTTTGAGAGATCAATGCATCCATCCTCCATTTATCTCTGGTCAGGGTCACAGGGGGAGCTGGACTGTTTCCCTGGGGGACACCCTGGATGGGATGCCAGCCCATCGGAGGGCACAAACACTTACAGTCAGTCCGTACTGGAGAATTAGAGACTGCACCTAGGAAACCCATATGAACATCGGGAGAGCATGCAAACTCCACACACAGGGAGGGGAGGCAGGATTCAAACCTACTGCCTAGTTATAAAAATAATATGAAGGCTAGTCTTTTCTATAAGGATAAATGAACTGCATTTTATGTTCTGCTATGAACATATAACAGGACCATCCATGCAAAACTAGTGTTCTGTAAGCGTGATGCTTGCCCCTCAGTCCATCTTCCATAGCGCCTGCCCAGTATGGCACTGGAGCCAGCCCCTGGCAGCACAGGGAAGCAGACCTGGAGCCCCCTTCACAGGCTGCCCGTCAATCGCAGGGCACACAAGATCACAATCATACTCAATCACACAGGTGGACAAGGAAGAAAAGAGTCGAACCCGAAGCCCCGGAGGGCTTTCCTTTGCTTTTTATAGCATCGGGATGATCGGATGAATAGATTAATTCAGCCTAGTAGACTTGCTTTCGGCGTTAAATGCTGGAGCCGCTATTCATTATTCAAATGAGTTTCTAATGTGCTCTTTGCTTCACTTGTACGTCGCTTCGGACAAAAACGTCTGCTAAGTGATGTAAATGTAATCAATACAGGACGGCAGCTCCGGACAAACTGCTGGAAGATGGCCGGGTGGCTAATAGCCAGTGGGCTTATGTAGGCGATTACGGGCGCAAACTCAGCGGAAATAATTCCTGCATGAGAAACAGTACAATCCTAACGGGAAATACAGATGTGGACTAATACTGTTAAAAAATTAACCATTTGCCACAGGAAATGTTTGTTTTGCGGGAATTTCACTGTGTTGAGAGTTAATTACAGATTCTGTTAATCGATCGAGATTATCGAATTCTCACTGGGGGGGAAAAACTAAGGGACCGTACCCGAATTCGCATAATGTAGCGCTCGAAAGGGGAACTCTGAAGCGACTTGGTCGACTTTTGTGAGCATTACGTTACCTGTGCGCGCGCAAAGCCGCGTGACAGCTCGGCGCAGCCTTTCGTTTCCAGCCGACGTTTTAAATGCTTGGAGCGAAACATGCCGAGAAGCTGCTTGCCTGTTCTAGGGTAATTTCACAGGATGCAAACGAAGGCTCAAATTGATATTTGCTCTGCTGCAGTCGTTTTAGTTATTCGGCACTAAAATGTCAGTTATAGTTTTCGCTATTCTATATCGTCATTGTGATATACTAATGATGAGCTGCTAATGTATTTGTTAACGACCACAATGAGAATAGCTGGCAGTACTTGGGAAAGCTGGGATAAGACTGCCTGGCCCCCTTCAGCTGCGGAAGGATGTACCAAAAATTGCAGTGGGCACGGTACATATATTATTAAATAGCATTCAAAAACAGCACCAGCACAGGACATGCCTCACCTGAAAAGCTGCATGTCTGCCTGGGGACACTGGGTGGGGCAGGCCCCACGTTCTTAAACACCCAGAAAGCTAGCAAACACACAGAAATAGTTTGGGGGTCAGTACGTGGTTGTATGTGCCTGTGCTTCAGTACACCAAGCATCATCATCATTACCATCATTATTATCACTATTTATTCACTTAAAAAAATAACCCTTTGCAGGCAGAGCTACACGTACGTGAAAGCGTATATGGGTATATAGGTAGGTATGTAACCAGGTAGATTTCAATGTACAGTAATATACCACTGTGAGGTCGCTGGGACAGGGCTATACCACTGCAGAATGGTCTGGGGCTGTAACAAACCACCACAGAGTGAGTGATCTGGTGTGCTTTTGAAGTAAATGTACCACCATACTCTGTGTAGACCAAAACACCCTACTGTAGATGCAGTCTGGGCCGGGACTGCCGCCGCTGAGGCGTCCCGGTCCGCAATGCACCGCCTCATCCTTGCTGGTCTTTGTGAGCTCTCGTGGGGGGTCTGTAGGCTTATGATTTGGGCGGCTGTCTGTGCTTGAAAGCTTCTACCCTTTAAGATCTTTAAAGAACACGTTCTCGATTGCCCTCATTTTATAAATGAGCTCTGTGTGGACTGCATTTAGGGAGAGAGTTGCAGGCGTCTGCTCTCTGTAAACCCTGCCGCTAGTCGCCCGCCACACCTTCTGTCATTACCATAGTCCCGGGGTTTTCAGCTGCATTCAGGCGATGCTGTGGATTTGTGGACGTGTTGGGGGATCGAAGGGAGGGTGAATGCCGTGTCACGCTCTGCTTGACGCTCTGCAGCATTACGCAGGTGAAATGTAGGCGTGTCATGGTGTGCCTGCTGGGAACCCCTGCTGTAGAGTCTCTGTACCGGCAGAGAACATGCTGCTCCGTTAATCTGGCACACATTTACACACATACACACACCCACATCGCTGATAACTGTATCAGACACACAGACCCTTTTCCGACACAAACACAAACGTGAATTTCTCTCTCTGCACACAGACACACACACACACACACGTAATTGAAATGTCACTGTTGTTACTTCTGAGAAAGACCCTGTCATTTTTTGTAACTGTTTATACAAGTTGAAGATGAATAAAGTAAATCGTGTTAAAACAGTGTCACTGCCTTTGCCAATGCCTGCCACGTTCTTTTCAATAATGCCATTTATGTTTGAATGTAAGGTATACTGTATATAGACGTTATGCATTTTGTATGGGATGTGGCATCCCCTAGTGGTCCGTATGCAGTACTGCAAATGAGGGGTCATGGTCTCGAATAGTTGAGTGGGTGCGACAAGGAAATCATGCTTTGCACTTCAGTTAGGGGAAAATATTTGCAGTTTCACCTGAGAAATGAAGCCACTCAAAAAACAGCCTCTGGACAAATACACAGAATGGGGGGGGGGGGGGGTATGGCAGTGAGGGGCCAGAGGCGAGCCATGGGATGCCTTGTCAAACAATGGTAATTAATGTTCCCACGCCTTATTGGGGCAGGTACACTAGCACTTGTGCTCACTTTGCACTGCTCATTTTTCCAGGTTCTGTTGCTGGGGGCATCTGTGTGAAGAGGCTTTCTGATCTGTCCTGCAAAGCCTGTGTGCAGCAGGAATTTCCTGGGGCGCCTGTGAATGTATGGCAAATTTAGTCAGAATGGCTGGACTGGACAGCATTTCAGAACACTCAGGGAAGGAACCAAAATAGGGGCAGAAAGAGCGATGAGAGAGAGAAAATGTAGAGACGTCCAGGCTTCGTTTTGCTCACTTTACTGTATTGTGACCTGTTGCTTATCACCATGGTAACACTGCACTGTTCAAGTTCTAGATCTTGTGACAATTATGGAAATAAGAAGACAAATGTTGGTACGATAAAATGCGCCCATTGAGAGCCTAGGAGCGGCGCCGCCCAGCCTTTTCCATTCCTGGGATGCTCTTCTGCCCCCTGAGAGCCACATCAGCAAAGCACTGTTACTAGAGTCAGGCCCTCACCACCGTGAAGCTAACCATGGGCTTTAAAATAAAAACAGAGTTTCTATTCCTGTCTTAATTATATTAATACAGACTTACGGTGCAAAAAAAACAGTCAAGCCGTTAGATATCAAACTGAAACATTGTGATTCTCTTTGACCTTTCTCTTCTTCTCTGAACGAATGTTCCTTTATGTTATTGGGGGTGTCCAATTTGTATTCGTGCTGAGGAAGCGGTCTCATGGGACTCGAGGGCAGACAGCCGCTCACCCCGGTCGCATTGGAGGGTAATGCCACCAGTGAGCCCTTCCTGACCTCCCAGCCCCCGAAAGCGCCGGCGGGTCCCAGTGCTCAGTGTACACCTACCTAGCAGGTCACCCCTGATGGTCCCTTAGCAGTACAGTGTTAAGTTCACAAGTCCCACGTACCTGAGCAAACAGCAACAGAGAGGAATGCACGACGGCACTTACGCGCACGTACATGCAGCTGCTGACACGCTACACGCAAGCACGGAGCAAGCACTGGCCTACAAGTTTGCATGCAAACATGGTAACACATATACACACGCTTATGACCACACATTTCAAAGCTATTTGTTTATAAGTGTTACACATATACTAATATCAAACATGTAAAAGTGTGTTCCGATACAGTGTTCAGACTCGAAAAACAGGTATTACGAGTCATGTGATGCTGGCAGTATGTCAGGCATGGCTGTGACGGTAGCGTAGGGCCCTGGGGTTAAGGTCAGGGACTGAGGTTATGCTGTACCACACGGCGGGGTACGGATTCCAAACGTGGTGCGGTGCCGGTGTCACATCCAAACCCAGACAGTCACGTGCAGCTTAGCCCTCAGGTTGTCATGGCAACCAGTCTCCAGGAAGCACCGAGGCACAGATCCTGGCCCTAGCCGTCATGTGGCCTAGAGAACCAGGCATTGCCACGGCAACACCTCCGGGTCCTTTGTGTCCTTGAGCAGAATTTGATCTATTGTGTCAGGGTGGGGGGTGGGGGGATTCAATATTGGGAGGATTATCAGCAGCCCATCCCATACTAATCTTTGTCTCACTTACTGGTAATTCGTTATTTCAGCTACCAGTAAAGATAGTGGGACATATCGCTCTCTCCACACAGCCACGCATTTCGTTTTGGCCGGATCACTTGGGTCAGGATCTGTGCTACAGTCTGTAGTTCCACCTGTTTGGGACACAGAGTCTCCTCACATACCAGCTTCACTGGTTTGAGATAGCATGACATTAGTCAGCCCTGGCTATGAGGAATGGTGTGAAGGACACCAGAAGGGCACTGTTTCTAGTCCCGCTTAAGAACCAGCATCCCACTGGCTGCACAGAGATTATACCTGCAATGTGAGCCACAGCGACAGAAGCATAGTAACGTAATTACCAGTTATTTTAAATGTAGAGAACACTTGATTTTAATTGTAAATACATGTTGTAAACACACATCCATTGAATTCGGGCATTATTTCATTATGAAGTGTTGTCGATGCGCTTCTGATTATGAAGGACTGTGTATGCAGGACTGCGGCGTGACTGACGTGGCGAGTCATCGCTCTGCGTTTCTGAAGAGGCTGTAATGATGGGAGTGTCTTTGGATTGCGGCTCCCTTTGCCTGGAGCACATCGCTCCTCTTTGTAACCTTAAACACTGTTTCCGCACGCAGCGCTTGCGTGCCCTGTTTGCGTTTGTCGGGATCTAAACGGCTACCGGACACTTTGTTTTTCGGCTGTCAGACACAAATATTTGGATTCTTCTGATTAGCCTGGTGGTTCGCTTTACAAATGGGGCTCTCGTGTCATGTAGGGCTAGGAGAGAGCCAACAATTTGCCCTCCGCTAGGATGTACTGGCGCACTGAAGGTAAGCGCATCCGCAGCACATAATTTTTATAAACCTCTCGGTGACCATTTGCAAGGCATTTACTGGCCTTTGTTTTATTTATTTATTTTTCTAAGTAGTTAAAACGAACAGATTTGAGTGATGTTAACTGATCCCGAGAAAGACAGACAAATACTCATCTGAAATCTATGAAACTCTTCTCATAAACTGATGCGTAATATCACAACGAATGCTAAAGCAAAATGGAGTTTTAAGTTCCCCATCTCAGTCCAGCAGGTTTACTTATGTATACTATGGTCGTTATATTCCTATGTGTGTCTTCAGCACTGGAATATAGGATTTTGGGGGCATCTCTGTATCTGCCAACTTCTGCTCTGCTTTGATAGGATTAATATGGTGTGAACCAGTACAGGTCACACACAAGTTTATTTATACACACAAGTTTACATGTCACACAAGAAAATGCTGGTCTGGGTAACTCAGCTTAAAATCACCATGGTCCACTTTCATGGGCACTAGAATAGCCTGATGGCTGTGGTCTTTGTTGGGATGCCAGGTAATATCTCACTGAATGTCTGATTGATCCTACACTGGCCCAAAGTATCATCACTGTGCTGAGCACAGGAGCATTGGGAGCTTTGGTACTGGTTTCTGGAGGTTATTTCATTACAGAGATACTTTACCTGGAAGACCTACAGGTAGATGGCAGAAATTAACTGGCCAACCTGTAAGTCTCACATTTGGGCTGCCAGATTGTGGAAAGCTGACAGGCTCTGTATAAGTGAGAGGTGTAGGGTAATGTAAATGGAGAATGGCCTTTTGTAAGCACCTGTGTGTCTACAAGACTAAAGCTAGGCTGAGATATGATGGGAGAGCCTCACACAGATGGACACACTCAGCCTGTTCCTGTCTTCCAAATACAGACACACTCAGTCTGTTCCGGGATGCCCTGCAGGAGCACAGACTGCCTCCAGACCCCGGGAAGCCTCACTCTTCTCGGCCTGCTCTGTATCTGGCTCCTCCTTTCTCACATCCAAACAGGTACAGAAGTCAGCCGGCATCTTGGCAAGAATCACAATGAAGCACACAGGAAGAAACAGTTCATTTACACAACTGGGAAGGATATTAGGGGTCGTAGTCTCTAGGGTACTAGACTTTGACAGTACAGTGCCACACTATGTCTAGAGTGCTTGACTTTGACCCCAGAATGCCACATTGTCTCTAGGGTACTTAACTTTGACCCTAGGGTACGATGATGTCTCTAAGGTACCAGACTTCAGACTTCAGAGTCAAGTCAGGTTCTTTATTGTTGCAAATATTTTGCAATACAGCGAAATTCTTGTGCTACAGTTGCTGGTGAGAGTGGGGTAGTGCAGGTAGAAGAAAGGTGCAGATTCAGAACTAACAATCACGACTGGACAATGGGGGTATATGACAATAAATAAGGGGAAACATCATACAAAACAAAGCAAGTTTGTACAGCACTATACATAACATACAAGACAGAACAGAATAGGACAGTACAGCATTATACATAACAGAACAGGACAGTACAACTCTGTAAGAAACTTCACATAGCAATGTGAAGCTGTACAGCTATACAAAACAACAGAAGGGACATGGGGCAAGTACTATGGTACTTTACTTTGACAGTAGGGTGCCAGACTGTATCTAGCATACTTAACTCTGGCCTGTGGGTGCCACACTGCCATGGTATAACTAGGGTATTTGACTTTGATGCTAGTATGCTATTGTGTCTCTAGGGTACGTGACGTTGGCAGCAAGGTGCCACGGTGTCTCTAGGGTACTTACACAGTACCAAGAGGCCACTGGCACAATCGTGGTTAGAATGTAGCAGCTCTGCAGCCACAGAGCCAGGGGTAGCATTAAATCCGAGATATGCGATGCCCCAGTACCACCCCTGATGCAGGTCATTCAGTCATTTACAAGCTGTGACTGAGTACAGTCATTTAGTTCAGTAATGGCAGACATTGCAGGAATTACTCAATTCACTGCAGGGCATTATAATGTATGGAAGTTCAGCCTTGTAAGAGCTGCTTGAAGTATGATTGTGTGTGTAAGATTTCACGGTGAATGTTTGACTTGATGATGTCAGGCCATATCCTAGGTTACCTGATGTAAGGAAACATTTTTCAAAGGTCACACAATACATCTGAAAAACGTGAAAGAGGCTTGTGGAGATTATGTGGAGGCTCTGCGCACGTCACCGAGGTGGCCAGAGGGCTGAGATCCTGGGTCTGTTTAGAGTTGCCATGGCAATGGCTAAAGCAGAGCAGTAGCAAGGATAGACAAAGCAGTCTGGATAATAACGTGATTTACCCGCAAGTCCCCAAATCATGCCAATAATGTGTAGCCAATTAGGTCATGTCCTGGTGCCTGAGCTCCCAGTCACTTTTTGCACGTCACAGCAAGCTGGCTCGTATGTGAGACGTTGCGGCATAAACGTGGCACCCATGTCTTCCCTCTAGTGAGCTGCTCCTTCATGGCTGAGTCCAAGGCTCAGTTCTTGCAGGGCTGTGGCGACTACTGGACCTCGCTGGAGCAAGTCCCAGCGCTCCTGCAGGTGACTGTGTGCATGGAGGTGCGTGTTCTCTCCCCGGGCCCCTGGACAGCCTTCACCTATAGCGGCCCGGACAGCCCGCTCTATGACCTCGGCCTGCAGGGCGATGGACGCCGCCTGGAGGTGTGGCTGCTGGGGGTGAAGCACCGCTTCCAGGTGTCTCTGGAACCCCACCTCTGGCACCATGTCTGCCTGCGGCGCAATGGCCGCACCTTCCTCCTGGAGGTGGATGACTGGGCCGGCAAGCGCACCGTCACCTCCCGGGCCGTCCCCCCTGGTGGGGAGCTGCTCTTAGGCTGCAGGGGGCCCCGTGACTCTCGTGGGTGGGCGGGCCAGGTGGAGCTGTACCTCTTCCGCATGTGGGAGGACGTGGCGGAGCACAGCGCCTGCGAGGATGGCGGAGTGGTGAGCTGGGACTCACGCAAGTGGGCCGTGGCAGGCATGGCAAAGGCCCAGGACAACTCGCTGCGCTGCGGTGAGTATCCAGGCTCCGTTGCCATGGTGAGCGGGCTCCCATGCGGGGTGGGATGGGACTGGGACGTCACTGAAAAATAGCAGCTATGGTGTGAAGAGCTGAAAGAGCGTCGGCGTTAGTCAGCGGCTTATACTGATATACACACATGACAAACGAGAAATGCAGGTTCTCCCATTTGAGCAAGAATGACTCATAACTTCCTTCTTAATAAAGATCATATAGCATGCATGGTGCTAAAAATAGCATTCCGAATATTTAGAACAATTTAGAAAAGGTTAGGGTTAGGGTAGAAGGAATGCATAAATCAGTTAAGTGACAAATTACATGACTTCATGGTCAGAGACCGAACAGCAAAACCCTCAGGCCGTGTTACAGGGGAGCACAGTGACAGCAGAGGGGTGAGTGTGTGAGGGTCCGAGATCTGACCCGGCTGCTCTTTACGCGCCTTGTTTTGTTTTTCAGGTCTGAAACGGGCAAAGCGGGAAGGTACGTACAGCACATTTCGGGGCTAAATCTGGCTGTGAATAATCGCAGCCCTTGGCGAGTCGCTGGATGGCTGGCTTCACCACCTCTGGCAGGGATTCAGGAAATAACACATATGTGTCATCAAAGTGCCTGGTGCTATTCGCTTCGAAAGAGTGACTTAAAGAGTGCCTGGTTTCCTGGGCTCCTCAGTATCTGTTGAGCTTTCTTCTTCCAGAACCTTCCCTCACTTCTTGCTCAGCTCCTGCATTTTGCTTTGGTTTGATGCTGGAGGCAGCAGACCTTCTCTTAGGTCTTTTGCAGCTAGCTACAGGTTCTTCTCCAGCTTCTGTCTGCACCATTTACCACCCGGTTTGCTCCTCAGTCTTTGGAGGCACAATTGTGCCCCCACCAGGCCTTGCTGCTTGAGTGGTTTAGCTGAATGATGGGCCACAAGCAGATGCATCACATCCCAACACCCGCGCTGATGTGTGTGTGGTTTTAGGGGCTTGGCTATCAGGTGCTGGATGTCAACCTGACCAATCAGCTTCTTCATTCATTGCCTGTCTCCTGTTTACTGAAAATTCTAGAACCTTTAGCCATCAGCACATCCGACAGTCCAGATCCAACTGTCACGCCCACCCCTGTGCCATCGTCCAATCACAGCACAACTGCGGCCCTCAACACAGACTCCACCCCCATCATCCCCAGGTCCATTCCTGTGCCATCGTCCAATCACAGCACAACTGCGACCCTCAACACAGACTCCACCCCCATCATTCCCAGGCCCATTCCTGTGCCGTCACCCAGTAACAGTACAGCTGCAGCCACAACCACAGACTTTGCCTCCTTCACTCTCAGACCCCCACATGGGCCTGCAGACAGCAGTGAATCAAGGCCAGGTAAAGCCTTCGGCTCCTCCAGTACTGTGCTCTAACTTGACCACCAGTGCAAAGCAAGAGAGAAAAATTACATGATCGTCGTCCACTTCCCCAGGCGTCAGTAATCAGGAGCCGCAGGACGCACTCGAGCATCAGCTGGATCTGAACACTACTTACAGCTCAGGTATGGATGAACAAGAAAACACTGGAAAAGCATAATGCTTTGGGCAGTTCTGACCCCTTTAACTGACACCAGGATTAATTGATTGCTGACTGTCAGCTTATAATCTCTATAAAGATGTGAAAGGATGCTTAATTAATAAAACAATCATACTTTATTGATCCCCTTGGGGAAATTTTCCTTTTGCCTCCCCCATCTTGCTCCCCATGACACATAGACACGTATGTAGCTGAGACAAGGGCAGCCACCCATGGAGCTGGGGATTGGGGGCCTTGCTCAAGGGCCCACAGATGTGACTATTCTTCTAAGGCTGGGCGCGATTCACAGCCACAGAGGCCCCACATTAAAGCAAAACAATTCAATTATAAGTACATCTCTGGGTCCTTTAACTGTGTGCCTCGGACATGTGTCTGCTTGTGGTCCCCTGTCACTGTAAGCAGACTCAGCCGCTGTCTCTCTGTGTTCCAGAGCCCCAGACCGTCCAGTGTAACTTCTCACAGTTCTGTGCTGATGACAGTAAGTGTGCTGGGATCCCAGAGAGAGAGTCTCAGCATCACTGACCAGGACCTCAGTGTCACCGAATGAAGCTGAACACCCAAACCTGAAGAGCATTCAAAACAATCATGTGTCATTTTCATTTCTCAATATTATATGAAGCACTTGACTTAAAGTATGCAATTTATAAAATGATAATATATATTCTATCAATTAGACAAATCAAATGAAAGTTTTATTAAAGTTTATGTTTGTTAAATCACTGCTTTATTTATCAGAAATGGATATGAAATACATGCTTTCTTATATGAGTTATCAGCAGGGTGGGTCATGTTGTTTCCTATATACCTAATAATACATCTAGTATATAAAGACTGGATTCCTGGGTACTATGCTGGTGACCTGGGTAACATGGTACCTTTATAAAGTGTGTCTGTCCTACAGGGGCGTATTACTGGATGCCTGTTACTGTGGAGACCTCTAATGGCACGATCAATGAGACAGAGATCAGCAGCTGGGTACAAATTTTTTGGCTTCCTTTTATGCCTTTGTGAGTGTCTGTGTGTATCTGTGTGCTTCCGTGACCGTATGTCTGTATGTATGTCTGTGCATGTGTCTGTTTTTATATATGCAGTATGTGTATGTGTCTGTGTTTGGTCTGTGTTTTGTACATGACCTACAAAGGGGCCAACTTTATCAGTAGCCAATCACATGTTTTGAATAAATGACTGATGGGGAGGGGGCACTCCGGTGGCCAATCAG
>JAODKL010000081.1:21172243-21183588 GCA_026780765.1 Petrocephalus schoutedeni | reverse complement strand
TATGACACTGTGTGCGTGTGTGTGTGTGGGGGGGGGGGGGGGTGAAGCTGGAGGCCACAGCAGTTACTGGGTTCAGAAAGAGCAGATACACCCACCAGTGCTGCTGTAGAAGGCCAGTCCGAAGGACGGGTTGAATTCTTCGATGAAAAACTGGGAGAGCAGAATCTCGTCCGTCCGTAGGGAATCATTCCCGTTCTTCCAGTACAGCATTAAGTCATTTTCGTTATATGCATCTGCAGGAAAAGTAAGGCAGTTAGGGTAGAAGAAAATCCTCAGTGAAAAGGGCAGGCTGGGATGTGCTGAGGTGGTGGGGAGGCTTAGCTGAGGGAGCTGGGTAGGGCAGGAGCCATGTGGGGTGAGGACCAGGCAGTGCGGGAGCCAGGCAGGGTGGGGACCAGGCAGTGCAGGAGCCAGACAGGGTTGGGAGCCAGGTGGGGTGGGGACCAGGCAGCATGGGGGCCAGGCAGAGTGGGGACCAGGCAGTGCGGGAGCCAGGCAGGGTGGGGACCGGCCGGCGCGGGAGCTAGGTGGAGTGGGGACCAAATGCCATGGGGGCCAGGCAGCGGGGGGGGCAGGTTATGTGGACCCCAAGTGGGGCAGGAGCTGGGTGGGGTGGGGGCCAGCTGACAAGTACTCACAGCTCTCCAGCTCCAGAGAGCAGTTCTGTGTGTCCAGAGGAAACCTGCTGAAGTCCATGGAACAGAAGGCGGTGACGGTGATCCTGCAAGGCCGGGGAATGGAGTGAAGGCCAGAATGTGGTTGAAGGGCAGAGCGGGGAGAAGCGCGGGTGAAGGGTAGGGCGGGGAGAGGGGCAGTGTGGGATGAAGGGCAGCGTGGGGTGAAGGGCAGCGTGGGGTGAAGGACAGCGTGGGGTGACGGGCAGGGCGGGCTGAAGGTGCAGGGTGCTCAGCGGGCCTTGACGGCGAGAGCTGCGTACCTGACACTGTACAGGATGTTGCCATCGGGGTACACCCTTAGCATGATGTTCTCCATGGTGGTGTCGTGGATGAAGGAACGCTTTGAATGCACAAAGAAAACGTCCGGGACCCAGATCTTCTTCACCAGCCGCGCGTCGAAGGTGCGACTCTTGTTGCTGCTGGAGGGGAAGGCTAGCCGGTCATCCTGCCAGTAGTGCCTCAGGTACAGGGTCATGGTGAAGTCCTGCAGGCCACACACGCTACTGTTTACTATACACAGGTACAGCACCCAGACAACAGGGGGCACTGTGTGGCTGGTTAGGACACAGTGATTCCTGCAATCAGAAGGTTGCTGGTTCAAATCCCAGCTGGGCAGAGTGGGGCCCCTGAGTGAGGTCCTTAAGCCCTACAGTAAGTGCTCCTGAGACTAACTGACCTTAATGTCACACTCAGCCAGGCTTCACCGCTATTCACCCATGCTCCTGTTTAGTCACTCTGGTTGCATTTGTACATAAATGAAATTGGCACCATGCCAAACAGTAGGCAGCGACGCTGGGACCCTCCCACCCCGTCTGAGGGCGCCGCCCTGCTGGTGACCTGGATCCCGACCTTAAAACATCCACCTTTATAACTGGATAAAGCAGGGGTGTCAGAAGCATTTTGAATGTGGGGGGGACACACTGGCGGGAGGTCTGGGGACCCTCCCCCAGAATTTTTTTAAGGAATTAGATGCCATTTCTTGCCTTCCGGTGTATTTTTAACAGGTTGTTAACTGAACACCTAATTTTACCTACAAAAGTCACTTAATTCAATGCTTATTTTAGAGACTCAACAATAAATCCTCATTCAACTAGTCCATATTCATCAGCCTGTTTTTAACTGCTACCCACAGCTATGCCTAAGATAATAAAATTAATGTGACACAATTTATCACCAACAGTGAGTTTATGGCTGAATTTTACTTTTTATTTTGTGTATTGTTTTTTATTTAGTTTTAGATGTAACACAACATGCCACTGTGCTGAGCAATAGTGACCCTCAACCGTATGTTTAAAAATAAGAATATTCATAATTTCTCATATCCATCAAGTGGAATGGATTCTTTCACGAAGCAATAGAAACAGAGCTGGGTGAACAAATATTTTATGTTAAATGTGGGGGGGTCCAAACAAATAATTATGAAACGTGAGGGAGATACGTCCCCCTCAGATTTAATGGCGGCGACGCCCATGGGACAAAGACAGAAATAGGACGTCTGCTTTGGCTGGAAGGAAATACGAAGGTGAAGGGGAACTGGAGGGCGGCCCAGCAGGAGGGGGGGGATCCGCTCATGCGGGGCTCGTCCGCAGAGCTGGGGGGCTGAGCTCCTTCTGGGGACACAGCAGAACACGACAATTTACAGACATTCCAGGGAAAGACACACAGGTGGAAGGAATCGGCGAGTCGCTGCTCCCCCCACCCCTCAGCCAGCCAGCTCCCAGTGAGGGATTCTCTTGTGACATGATGCATTTAATCTGGTTGCCTTCAAATGTGACCAGCACGTCTGCCTGGTAGGTCACGTACTCGTTGTGGAATTTGCTCGATTCTCTCACGTTGCACAGCTGTGTCTTTGTTTTGAAAGTGGCGGCCTGAGGCCGCGCGAGCGGGGGAGCCTCTTACCATGTTGACCTCTGAGATGCTGTCGATGCTCTCCACCTGGACGTCGATGCCCACTGGGATGGCAGCGCCTGCGGGGAGGGGAAGACGGCCGCTCATTGGGGGGGCACGCCGGCGGCCGACGGGGGAAGGTGAAAGCAGCATGTGGGTGCAGGTTGCATAAACAGCCACAGAGCTCTCCCATCCCCATGACAAGCTCTCCAAGGGTAACGCCAGCCAGACAGGTCTTCAAATACCAGTCCACAAAGCCTCATGCAGGAGATCCCAGGGGCAGCAGCTCTCACAGAGGTCTCCCTGGGATATTAAGGCTTCAACAGGAACTAGGGGTCAATGGCGGATAGCAGGGACTTTGGGAGACAGCCAGTTAAGACTGAGACCCAGTACTTAAATACCTCTGAAGCACAGGACACAGGTCAGTGTTGAGGAGACTGATTGCAAGGCCCATGCTGTGCGCCCTCAGCTGGCCTCATGTTTTCATCAATAATAATTAGGCTGGACACTTTTTAAGACAAAATAGCTACTGATGGCTGTGTGTTCAATGAGAATAAACAGGCTAATTATTAGCCAGGAGTAGCACAGCCCTGGACCAAAGAACAGCTTTGACATTTGGCGACAAAAGTCCTAGAAAACAGGACTGCTGTGACTTTAAGAAACATGTTGCCACTCTTATTAATCTATTTGTGCCAGTTTGTATAAAACATTTTGTGAATTTGTTGTCAGCTGCAATGTTTTTTGAAAGCTCAGTTTAGCTGTCAGAGTTTCCAATAACACAGAAGGTTTTTGTGCAAATGCACATCATGGCTGCTCCTACTGGTTTGGTTAGCTTTAACCTAACACCGGTGTTGAGTTGACATTCCAGGTCTGATGTACACTCACGCATCCTGTGGTTTTGTAAACACCCAGACCTTTGTGTCACTTTTCCTCTCGCCTGATTGGCTGTTTCACTCAGCCCTTGTACGCTGAAAGCACTGTGGTTCTGCGGCACGTGAAGCTGGCGTGTGAAGACCTTCCCCCGAGCAGGACCCAGCATGAGGAACACAAACACAAGAAGACTTGCCCTCATCGTGGGCCACAAACGCACACCCTTCACTTAAGCACATTACTGATTCCTAACATTCTGACAAAACAGCTTAAAATTATAATTATTTATACATTGATGGATGCAGGAAATTGAGTTTGTTTTATAGAGATGTTTCCGGTTTCAGGGGCCACACATCTTCTGTGTACCCACACGTACACACACACACACACACAGCTGGAAAGGTCTTGGCCACATCCGCCTGCAGCTAGCAGCAAGCTAAGAAGCATGACAACAACAAGATAAGACCAGTTTCGGAAAGCTCTCCTGCCTTTTTCTTCCTTCAGCCTGACCGATGCCCTCTGACAGGGGTAAGAACAAAGGTCTGCTGCTTGCGAGGGTCTGGTAATGGCATCATCATTCATTGAGGGGTCAGGTGATGACGTCATCCTTCACAAAGGGATCAGGTGATGACATCATCGTTTATTAAATGTCAGGTAAAGACACATCAATGCTAACGGGGCCAAAACCTGATGGGCCAAAGTGTTACTATCATAACAAATGGTCCTAAGGTACTAGTAGTGGGTTCAGGATTAATTAGCACTGCCCATTAGCAAAGACACAAAGTCAATAAGCTGCTCAGATGTGCTGGGGTCTCCCTCTGGCTCTGAGCACAGACCTGCCTCAGGCAGCTTACGGAACTGCAGCAGCCAGTGTTGCTGCATCCATTTCTGCAGGCCTCAGAGAAAGATTACTGGATCCTTATGTGAGCAGCACTGTCCTCAGCGGGAGCTGTTTTCAAGCAGGTCAACACGCTGTGCTGTGAACTGATCAGTTCTGGTTCCCAGGCGTACTGCGTTATCACGCTGCTGTGATGGCTGAAGAAAAGTCTGAGGAAAACCTGTTACATGCTCAGCAAAGGACTGGTGGGGCTTCCAAGGACAGGAATCTCTGAAGCGCATCTGTGTCCGGGACAGTGTGCCGGTGGAGAGTGATTAAATTGCAGGACACATCCTTGAAACATACCCTGAGCCATTGTGCCTGCCGTGGGAACCGCACCCATCGCTGCCGCCAGAGACAAACAGCCTTGAGAGGCACGGTGGTAGAAAAAGGAACTGCAGGCCACAGGCGCGGCCCGCCAGCGTCTCACGGGAGTCCGGCCTTGCAGCCACGGTTGCACGCGTATGGCTCACACGGCCTGTGTGGCGGTGTGGTGGCCGGTCTGGAGGAGAGCCCCCTCTGTGGTGCAGTCTGCGGTTTCACTTTCCTTTCTACGGGGATGACAACGCTGCTCTTGTCTTCATTCCCATGTGATCCGGTGCAGAATAGGCAGGGAAGCGGCCACATTTACAGAGATCAGCCATCGCTAGGGCTGTATTTCACAGCACATCCAAAGTGCAGCAGGTCCCAGAAGAAGCTTTGAGTGTGACGCAGGGCTTGTGAGAGATTTCGTTTCCCATTCTGGGTGACTGCTCCATGCTCTGAAGGGGCTGAATGTAAACACTGTAATGAATGTCAACAAGAGCAGTGGAAATAGGGGGCAGTGTGTGCTAATGGGGCTGTGGTTTAGGGCTCTCTGATAGAGGAATAGTTTCAGGGCAGCATGGCCTTGCTCTCTGCCTGCCCGAAGCTTCATTCCTCTCGCTGTCCTGCCACAGATATAATCTGGGTTAAACCACCCAAACCTGACAATCCGGGTCATGATCTGGCCTGTCGCTGTTCCCTCTGGCACCCTGACCCACTTTCGAGAGGCTCCAAAGCCACACGCGGCCAGCGGCTGCGCCTCACAGCGGGCCCCCTCTCTGCCCCATCGCCGTCCCACAATGCACCTGGCCGGGGTCCCCCTCACCTCCAAAGCCGGGCCTCATGGCGAAGTCGTGGTCCTCAATGCGCAGCAGCTGCTCGGACTTGATCAGCAGGGATTTGGTGCTGTCCAACTTCTTCATCTTGAAGTCTATCCGCCTAAATCTCGACAGACAGTCAGTATGACGGCTCATTCAGACCGGAGCCTCGCTGGGTGTGTGCACCTCCCCTGCCTGTCAGCTGGCTCCCTCTGAGTTTAAGGGCTTGTGCCCTAGAGAGCACTAAGTGCCTACGGTGACTTTTCTGTTCCCTGTGGAGACTCCACATGCCAAACTCTCCCCTTAATCAGCCACACATGAGGGGGTGCTGCCATAAACACCCAGAGACGGGAGCGCCCCTCCAGATAGTGGCAGTAATTAAAGGTGGAGGCAGGGCAGGCTGCAGCTTGTCCCAGCGGCACCTGTGCAGATGAGGCTTAGCCCCGCCCCCACCCACATAAGCTAAAAAAACAGGCAGCGTGGCCTCACCTTTGGGGAGGCTCAATGGTCCCTCAGAGCAAAACAGCACAAAGTCACGCCAGGCACACGGGCAGGAAGGTGCCTGCCAGTGGGAGCACAGAGCCGCCAGCCGGGACTAACATAGACTGCCGCTGCTTACCGCCGCTGATTACTGCCACTGCTTACCGCACGCGTGACAGCGCTTGCTGCACGGGCCTCACTGTTATCATTAGGAATTCTGCAAAAATGTTATCCCAACATGGCCCACCACCGCCCCCAGCCCCCAACGCACCCCCCGCCCCGCTCACCGGGCATGTTTGTGGCCGCCGCGCTCCCCCAGGTGCTCATCTTTGTGTTTCCTGCGGCTCGGAAACTGAGCTCCATCAACTGGGATGATCGGCCAGAGCCCAGCGAGGAGAAGCATCCGGGAAGCCAGCTGAGAGGCGCGCATGATGAAAGAAGAGGGGGATAAGGGGCGGGATGGGGCCGCAGGCAGGTGCTGGTCCGTATGAGGGCGGTCAGGTGCTCCGCTCGCCTCCAGCCCGCTGCCTGCGTGCACACCACCGTGTCCCCCCACTTTAGCCCTCCTGAGTGGCCTGGCGCTGAGACCACCCTGCACAGTCACCGCGCTCCACACGGCATCATGGGAAATCCCCGCCCCGCGCCTACAGATTAAAGCCCAATATCAATTCTACCCCACAGTTGCACAAGAATGGCATTAATTCCTTAATCTCCTTATCTACAGAAATCTTTCAATAACCTAGAAACCAAGATGGGAGTCTCACGGAACAATGGGCGGGCCAACCCGAGAGACGTGCTGGAGTAAGTGGCACCCTGGGCAAAAACCCCCACCAAGGAAGACATCAGGGTCAGAGATTAAGGACAGGCTGGGCTGGGGCAGGGAGCCCGGTTTGCCGCCATGATTGTGTGAGATCCCTGCACCAGACACACAGACACACACAGGCACACTAAAACACATACAGACACCTGTTCCAGGCAAGCCTGTCTACATAATCAGCAGCATAATGTGGTGTGCACGTTTTGATTGGGCTGGTCAAATCACATTTGCTGGTAAGGGAAAGATGGAGATATTTGTGCATTCACATGCGCGCGCACACACATTCCACACATACATGTCTTTATGGGGACTCTCCATTCATTTCTATGGGCATAAGCCTAATCCTAATTGTGACCATCTTAACTCCTATCCAATTCTAACCTTAACCATAAGTAACCAAACAAAACACAAGACTTTTGGCATTTTTACTTTTTTGATTGTAGTCACACATTTTTCTAAAATTGAAGTTATTCTTGTGAGAACTGGAAAAATATGCCCAGAAGGTAAAAAATTACAGGTTTTTATCACATTGTGAGGAAATCTGGTAACCCCAATATAATAATTACAGAAAAATACGCACAACTTCAGACACAGACACACACAGAAACACACCAGAGGCGAAATCAATCATGAAATGGCATCCTTCTGGGAGTGTACCACCCAGTGTCATGCGACCTTAATCTGTGGGATTACGGGCTGACTGGGAATAGCTCGTGCAGTGTCCCTGCCTGCCTCTGCTAGCCCTCACATGGCCACCAGGGGCGCTCTGCGCGGGAAGCGCCGCCCAGCACATCTATGCACTACCTACCGTGGGCCAGCAGCAGGCACTGGTAGACAGCAGCAGCCAGGTATGTACAGCGACCCCGTGTCAGTGCAGACCAAGGCGAGGGCAGCACCCTAGGAATCTGGCCAATCCCAAACACGCCGGGATCAGTTAAGCAGCCAATCACTGTGTCTCTGGGGACAACAGGGAATCTGTTCTGAATTAGCACAGAGTATCATCACTCATGTGAGGCAGATAGGAGGATGGCGCCCCCAGGACGGAGAGTGGGGGGCTCTCTTGCCCAGCCTCTGACACTGAGCCTAACTCCACAATGACAGTTCTGGGAGCTGCTTGGAGGGCGGGTCAGACGAACACGGCCAGCGGCTCCTGGAGCTCCCAGCAGGCTGAAGGACAGGGCCTGTACCAGCCAAAACCCCAGGGGCTGCAGGGGCCTCTGTTTCCCAGAGAAGAGCTTCTCTGGGGGTGTGTGGCTTCACTCACTCCCTCCCAGTCACTGTGTGTGTGTGTCTATGTGTGTGTGTGTGTGTGACTGACTGTCGGCATTTACATGACAGCACATGTGCGCCACAGACCCTGCCGTGCCTCGCAGAGGACGGGGCGTAAGTAATTACCCCCTCAGCTGAGGGGGGGGCGTGGCCGGCGTATAACCTGTCAGCCTGGTTCGCCGGCGCGGGACACAGTAACAGAGCAGTGCAGCTGCGTGGATACACCCAACACTGCCACCGCCGCAGGAGGAGGTGCCCCACTCCCCTGCCTCACTCTGCCCACGTTTCTCCTTCTGCCCAGGGAGGCTGCCCCTGGATGACCTGGGACTGCTGTAAGTCACCCCCGGGGGGTGGGTGGGGATCCATGTGGGACTCCTGTTCTGCCTTTCTCTGGCTGCTGTGTGCTCTCTCTCTCGCTCTCTCTCTCTCTTACCGGGCAGCCCGCAGGAGAAGGCTCTGTCTGTGTGACTCCTTGGGGTCCCAGTCGGGTGGGATGAGAAATCTGCAGCGGGAGGGGGGCGGCTGATCTTAGGCAGGTCCTGGCAGTGACGCCGGCAGGGCAGCTGGAACGGGGCTTGGCGTTTGACACAGGATCGTCTTCAGGCTCCCTGCGGGGTAACGCCGTGCTCCTTACTCCCCTGCGGGGTAACGCTGTGTTCCTTACTCCCCTGCGGGGTAACGCTGTGCTCCTTACTCCCCTGCGGGGTAACGCTGTGCTCCTTACTCCCCTGTGGGGTAACGCCATCTCCCCTCCTTCCCAGGTGCCAGCCACTCTCAGCACAGAGGAGCAGTTGAAGACCCCAGATGGCGGGAGGCTTCGTGCGGGCTTGCATCTGCCTGTGGATCCTCATCGCCGCAGACTGCAGGACTCCAGGTGAACCCCGGGGTACCTCTGGGGGCGCTGCGACCTGCCAGGGAGGGTGGCAAAGTCCAGCTGCAAGTTAAGGGGTTGCTAGGCAACACAAACACACTGAGAAACACTGAATGCACTAACCAAGGGCCACAAATCAAGCTGTCAGAAAGCCAGTCGCAGTCCAGTTGGCTTCTGCTGAGAGACTGGGAGGCCCCACATGAAAGAAGGAGCCGCTGTCACACTTCAGAGGGCTTGACGGGGGCTGCGATTAGCCCAGATACTGAGAGCAACACTGGGGTGGGGGGTGTGGAATTATTCTGCATGGGAAGTGTATACACAACACACAGGGACTGCACAGCCGGCCCGTGTGGTGTGGAGGGCTGCGACGGCACAACAAACGAGCAGCAAGATGCTGGTGGGGCGACATGTTCCACTAGTCGGATGGCTATCTGAGCGAGGCACTCCCTCGCACGGCATGCGGCAGTGTACCCGCCGCAATGAGCTGGCCTTCATGTGGGGGGGCATGCCACACTTCAAGCTAGTGGTGCCCAGGCTCGACCCAGAATGCACCTTCAGGGAGTGGGCAAACTGCAGCAGAGCAGTGTGCCAGCGAGACAAACATCAGCAAGGAACGCCTTCTGGGGCCACAGGCATTTCCTTATTCAGGAAGAAAGCGGCTTCCCCTGTTTTACGGGAACCTTAATCAGGCTGCTTATGATTCAGCCAGGCAGCCACGGCACAGCAGTCCTTCCGAGGGGCCTTGCCTGGCCCCAAGGCCACATCGGGGGCCTAAAGATCACTTGCTGAGCTTGGTGAGGTTAGGGTTAGAGTTACTTACAGATCGCTGTACTTTAGACTTTACATCCTCAGATGCAGCTGGTGACGCCATCCCAGCGAACCCAGTGAGCTAATGGCTGCATTTGTGAGTCATATTTGCATTACATTTAAATGTAAATATTTACATTGCCACCCTCACTACACTCTCCTCTCTTTGGCGTCTGCTCAGTTGGCAAGGAACTAAACTCGACTCCCCAAAGAGCTCCTTCCTCCATAGTGTGAGACGGGCAGAATGGTGCTTACGAGGCCAGGGTGGTTGCACAATGGATAACTTGACTTGATTAGGCTCTGTTTGGAGTGTGTGGTTAGAGTTTGTGCGCTACAGGAAACAGAAAGGAGAGCCCAGTCAAATAAAAGAAGCAGCCAGCTAAGCTGAAAGCCAGGACCAATCCCAAAAATGTCATAAAGTCACAAATTACCCGGACAAATATATTGCAAAGTCCTGGCATCTCCTTGCACTGGGCAGGTGAAGTGATCTGAATTAAAGGAACACAGATATGAAGGCAAAAGTACTTTGAAAATTGTATTTGAATAGGATCTGCTTCCCTGGAGCCACAGACACAGCTGGGAATAGCTGCCACCTAGTGCTAAACAAAAGAAAGGCCCACATCATGCAGTGGAGAAGGTCCCAGAGTATTTAGATATGGCTACACAGTGCTGTGCTAAGTAAACACACCTGCACAGAACAATCAGACTGTCTCTCTGTCCCTGAAGGCATTCGGAGACCCTTTGCTGTGAGAGACGGGACCCAGTTTGAAGTGGCTGCCATGTGATCAGAGCTTGTGCCTCTCTGTCAGACATCCAGGTGACCTGCGCCATTGCCCAGGACTGCCTGCTCCCCTGCACCTTTGAGCCTGCCAGCAGCGCCAACGTCTCCTGGCAGCGGCAGGAAGTCCCGCTTCTCAGGTTCACACTCGACGCCGGCCCAGAGGAGGTGCTGCTGCCCAGCTATGCAGACCGGGCATCGGTATTTGAGGGCCAGATCTCCCATGGCAACGCCTCCCTGCAAATCAAGCAGATGAGCACTCAGGATCGGGGCAGGTATCACTGCAGCGTGAACACTGACCGGGGGGTTGAGGACACCTTCGTCATCGTGAGGGTGGAAGGTGGGTCCCTGTCATGTTGGTCCTGGTAACACAGATCACGTTGTCCCCTCCAACGCTGTTCCTTGAATGTTAAATCGCTGAAATTCCGATCTCCTTCACACTGATCCTTACCATACTGATCCTTGTCATGTTGATCCTTGTCACACTGATCTCTGTAACTCTGATCCCTGTTATGCTGCTCCCAGTCACGCTGTTTCCAGTCGTGTTGTTCCCTGTCACGCTGTTCCTTGTCACACTGATCTCTGTAACACTGATCCCTGTAATGCTGTCCCTGTCACTCTGATCCTTGTCACGTTTGACCCAGTAACATTGATCTCTCTAACACTGATACCTGTCACACTGGTCTCTCTAACATAAGAACATAAGAAATATACAAACAAGAGGAGGCCATTCGGCCCATCAAGCTCATTTGGGGAGAACTTAACTAATAGCTCAGAGTTGTTAAAATCTTATCTAGCTCTGACACACTGATCCCTGTCACGCTGATCTGTGTAACTCTCCTCTATGTGAAGTTGATAACTGTCATGCTGGTCTCTCTAACACTGATCCCT